>OX344730.1:33232465-33449184 GCA_947034835.1 Ballota nigra
TCCACGTGCACTCGAGTTATTAACATTTTAAAACATGGAGCAACTCTTGTGCACTTAGTCCATGGTGCATGCATTTAACAATTGACATTGTTTATATTGAAAAGTATAATTTGATTACATTGAAAAATGTAATTAGATTACATTGAAATTGACTTTCACTGTAATCTAACCATACTCTTCAATATAACCAATCTACACATTTTAGTGTAAACAACCTCAACTATTGAATAAGTGCACCGTGCACCTGGTGCATATGAGAGTGCGCGTAAAACATAAAATACGATAATTCTTTTAATAAAAAAGTGATGAGTAGTTATAGTGTGCAACTTGAATGAATAGTAAGTACTTGGATTTTGAAAAAAAAAATGAGAATATTACAAATAAGTTCTTCTTTTAGATCAAAAAAACAAATTGGTTCTCTACTATTAATAAAAATGCAAATAAGTTTAAAAGTGGTCCCCACCCACACCCCACCCCCACTTCTCTCTCTCAGAAATATACGGTCCCCTTTCTTTCTCTCTCATTCATTTCAAAATCACTCCCCCTCTCTCTAACAACCTCTCTCTCTCTAAATTCATCTCACCCACCACGCCTCCCACCCCCATCAGAGGAATACCTCCACCGCCACCACCACCGACGAGGGGATTAATCACCAGGGCTCCACCATCAACCCACTGTGTCTCCCCCATCAGAGATGCCGCCACCACCACCACTGCTTAGGGGCGGCGTCGATTTGTAAATCTAGAGCACGGTGCTCTCCCTATCTCACCCAGCGCCGCCTTCTCTCTCTCTCACTCCGCGGCGACGACTACACCTTCGTCCCCATCAGTCTCTCTCACTCAGCAGCGGTGCGACCGCCCTCCGCCACTACCGATGATGCCCACTCCATGAGGAAAGCCGCAACAACGCCACCACTACAGCCCCGATCTATTGACACATTCAGATCTGTCACCGCGCCTCCGTCATTGATCTGCAAGGGCGACGATATCGATCTGCAAAGGCCGACGAATGCATCTCCGATCCACAAGGGCGGCGTCGTAGATCTGCAAGGGGAACGTCGATCTACAAGGGCCAATTAATATGTCTCTGGTCTGCAAGGGAGGCGACGCGTATCTGCAAGGTCACCAAGCCTAGCTAGGAAGAAATCGAAGAGGTATTCATTCATTTCTCTCCCCACCGAAATAAAATTCATATAAATTTCTCTGTCTCCAGCAATTAAATTTAGAATTGTCCGTGGATTGTTGCCATATATCTAAAGAAATCAAATTTGTTGTCGATATTTTTATGTGATAAGGTGTGTGTGCGCATGTGTTTTTGTGAAAAATATATGTGTGCGTGGGATTTTTTGGTGCTGCAAGCAGTGTGTTTGAAGTATGTATATGAAAATGTTAAGAAAATAAATTTAAATATGTAATTCTTATTTTTTGATGAGTTTGATCTGTTGAATGATATGCAGATCTGGAGATCCGAGTGGAAGAATGATATGAAGATCATGAGGGGAAAAATGAAGATGAAGATACTGTAAAAATAATTATTTTTGCACACTGTTAATGCATATAGACATGAATATGTAATTTTATTTATGAATTTGTTATTTTTCAAATTCAAATATGTAAATTTCTGGGTTTTAAACATGTTATTGATGAAACATGAGATTTCACATTATTAATGAAAATATAAAATTTATATGTGAAAAGTATACGTGTGTAAAATTTTTGTGCAAAGTATATCTGTGTAAGATTTTTGTGCAAAGAAAAATGGGCAGGAAATGGTGTAAAAATATCTATTCAAAAATCATGTTCAAAAGTAGGCGGTCAGGTTGAATAAATATGTGCTGAAAAGGTGACTTTATGTCACATCATACTTTAAAAGTAAAAGAAAAAAAGACTGAAGTGGCCCACAAAATGAACCATGTTGTATTTTCTTCAAAATTGTAAACTAAACACTAATAAATGCTAACAAGGTGAACTTATATGTAACTCCCAAAAAAAAAAAAAAAAAATCAAACAAAAATCAGTAATACCTCAATTGAAAAAAATAAATTATGCGTGTTAGTGTGTGTTTTGAAAAAATAAAAATTGAAGCCAAAATTGAATTTAAAATCCTAATGCATGTCATGCACTTGAGTGCATGCTAGAATTTGTGAAATGTAATACTTTTAAAGATAGAGTAACTCTTTTTTGCACTTGGTGCATGATGCACTCACTCAACAATTAAAACCATTTACATTGAAAAGTAAAATTTGATTACACTGAAAAGTGTGATTAATTTATATTGATAAGTTTACACTAAATATCGGTTTATTGAAAAATTAGAAGTGCGATTAATTTAGAAGTGTGATTAATTTGTATTCTTTGAATTTTTCAATACAAAATTCTGTTGTAGCAAAAGGCGACGCCCTCGCCCCCAGGTCCCCCACCTCCTGACCTGACAGGAATGGTGGAAGTGGTAAACCATGGTGACTCAACGGCCCATTAGGTGGAAGAATACAAAATCCTCCATCCAACGAATAAATTGATTTTGAATGATTAATGAGTAAAGCAAACTTAGCAAATCGATAAGCAGCATTCTTAAATTCTCTCTATATTGGTTGTGGTTGTGCATCCAGCATCTTTAAGGCGCGTTTATTGGATTGTATAAACTAGATTTCAAATAAGTTTAATATAATGTACTCTTAAGGAAAAGTTCAGGCAACTCGATAGGGACATACGATTTGCCCTACTAAAAGTTTGTCTCATTTTGTTTAGTAAATAAGTAAGACTTAGACCTTTTTAAGATTCTATTTTACTTAAATAGGCAGACTTGAGCTTGTTTGTAGTTTTTTTAAGCTCAATAAGTTGGCCTATTTAACTATTAAATATATGACAAATTCTAGGGTGCATCCAAGTGCATAGTATGCACTTGGATTTTGCACCCAATTTGAAATTGATTTTAAAATCAATTTTGACTAAATTCGCGGGTCGGTTGCGGGTCGGTTTGTGGGATCCAACAAAAAATTCGCGGGTCAGGCACAGCCCGACCAAAATTCGCGGGTCTGGCAACAATCGGAGTTGAAAATGGGTCGCGCGCGCTTCGTACCAATACCCGAAGTTATATCACCAATACCCAAAGTTATAATCACCAATACCCGAAGTTATATCACCAATACCCGAAGTTATAATCACCAATACCCGAAGTTATAATCACCAATACCCGAAGTTATAATCACCAATACCCGAAGTTATAATCACCAATACCCGAAGTTATATCACCAATACCCCAAATTATAATTACCAATACCCTAAGTTATAATAACCAATACCCCAAGTTATAATCACTAATACCTCAAGTTATATCCCTAAAAAATTATTTACCAATATCTCGAGACTTAATCACCAATACCCCAAGTTATAATCACCAATACTATAAGTTATATTCTCCAATACCCTAAGTTATAATCACCAATACCCCAAGATATAATCACCAATACCCCAAGATTTGATCACCAATACCCGAAGTTATAATCACCAATACCCCAAGATATAATCACCAATACCCCAAGATTTGATCACCAATACCCGAAGTTATAATAACCAATACCCCAAGTTGTAATAACCAATACCCCAAGTTATAATAACCAATACCCCAAGATATAATCACCAATACCCCAAGATTTGATCACCAATACCCGAAGTTATAATAACCAATACCCCAAGTTGTAATCACCAATACCCCAAGATATAATCACCAATACCCCAAGATATAATCACCAATACCCCAAGATTTGATCACCAATACCCGAAGTTATAATAACCAATACCCCAAGTTGTAATAACCAATACCCCAAGTTATAATAACCAATACCCCAAGATATAATCACCAATACCCCAAGATATAATCACCAATACCCCAAGATTTGATCACCAATACCCGAAGTTATAATCACCAATACCCCAAGATATAATCACCAATACCCCAAGATTTGATCACCAATACCCGAAGTTATAATCACCAATACCCCAAGTTGTAATAATCAATTCCCCAAGATATAATAACCAATACCCCAAGATATAATCACCAATACCCCAAGATATAATCAACAATACCCCAAATTGTAATCACCAATATCCCAAGATTTGATCACCAATACCCGAAGTTATAATCACCAATACCCCAAGTTGTAATAAGTCTCAAACAGAAAAAGTAGGTCCAACACTGTCAAACGTTGGAATTTGGGCCCAGACTTGCGTACATCACCGCGCGTTGCGCGGTGAGTTCAACTCGAATCGTCGATCCGCTTTAAAAAAGGTATCACAATAAAAATTCTGAGTCTGACTCCAAAAGTTATGCCTGTTTTGATTTCTACCGACGAGCACCAGGAACGGAGGTCAATTTGGTTCATCACAAAAACTGTCAAGTAAACTGGCGAGAGACTTCTGAGATTTGAAAACGTGGGCGATGAAGGTTTCCTGGCCATCGGATTCAGAGGAGAAAGCGGAAGGGAGGAGGAGAGAGATGCGGGTTAGTCTGACCCGCGAATTTTGGTCGGGTTGGGCTGACCCGCGAATTTTTACTTGGTCAAAATTGATTTTAAATTGAGTGAAAAATCCAAGTGCATAGTATGCACTTGGATGCACCCTAGAACTACTCTAAATATATATATATTATAAGGAATATAATAGGGTTAATTGTAAATAAAATTACGATTTTTTCGTAAATTGTAATCTATTCTAAACTTTTGAATCGTTGCAAATAAAACCTCAACTTAATTCTTTTTAGCAATTCTAAAAAAATTACATATTTCAATCTGCCCGAAAATGATGATTAATTATGTGTTGTCATCCGAACCAATCTAAACATATATATACAACTAATTATTATTTGTCAAGTAAGTGGAACACCATTTTTGGACAATAAAAAATTTATTCGTAGGTTCGAAATGCAACTAAATGTTAAGTTGGGGCTTTGTTTGTGAAGATTCAAAAGTTTAGATTATATTGCAATTTGCGAAAAGGTTGTGATTTTATGTGCAATTAACTCAATATAATAATATTAATTTACAAATTTACAAATATATAATATAGTAGCAAAAATACTTGTTAGATAGACTTTTAAAAGGTCAGATCAAGTCTACCAAAAAAGCTTTTGATAGATAAAAGATCAGACTTGGACTGAAAAATATATATCAACCTAGATCTTCTTATGAAAAGTTTGGTCTGACCAAATCTATTCCCACCCCTATATTCTTGTGACGTGATGCTTTTGTAAAATTTTGTAATATTTAAGTTCTAAAGTATTATATAAATACATGTAAAAGTTTCACAATCATTTTTTTCAATTGTATTATTCAAAATATATATATATATATATATATATATATATATATATATATATATATAAATCAATTCACATTTTTACTATTTCATGGTTATTCGATCAAGATTTTTCTATTCCTTCTGGAGATTCCGGGGAATGTAAATCATTCAACAAAAATTAGGGTTATTAATAAGTGTGCATAATACGTTGTCATAAATAATCAGGGTCAGTCCTTCTACAATACCCACCCATCGATTTATTCTTATGGGTCCATACACACACATGTATATTTACTAGATGAGTACCCCGCATATTATGCGGGTTATTCGTAAAATTAATTTAAAATTTTATATTTTATTAACAAATCACATTATTCAATATTATAACATTAGATAATACAATTTATTTTTAAAAGAAATATGATTTCGTCGAAATGACAAAAAAAACACCATAAATAACCTTAAAATATTCTTTGAAAATCTTCACCCGTTAATTTACAATATATAGAAAATAAACATAATATTGTCAAGACAGAAGAAGAGGGAAAGAAAGTAGAGTTTATATGAAAAAAATATCTTTAAAAATAAAGTAATCGTCAAATATTAGCAATTAGACATTATGTGTGGACAAATAATCGAGAAACAACTAAAATATTGTGGAAAAAAAAGACAAAGAAGGAATAAAAAAAATATAGAGTTTGGAATAATAAAATTGCAAATAAGCAAGAGTCTTTCAAAAGAAAGATATATATATATATATATATATATATATATATATATATACTAGTGCTAAACCCACGATTTTCGCGGAACTGTATATAAAATTTATGGTAAAATTATTAATTAATTTATTTTAAGTATTATAAATGTGGTTACTATTATTATTTTAATTATTCAATATTTTTATTGTATTTTTTAAAATGTTAGCTAATAATAAATAATTCGATTTCAATGACAATAAACTATAAATTCATGACATCTATAATTGATCAAATGTTTAGAAAATAATGCTTACAAGTTGCGGAAAATCTCTCTATAAACAACATTTGTGGTGTATTTGGAAGGATTTCCTTTAGAATCAAGTGACAAAATCTTCAATCTTCTACTCGAACTAACTCCGGATACTGCAACATAAAGTTGACCATGAGTGAAAACAGGCTTGGGAAGATACAATCCAACAGTAGAAAGCGATTGCCCTTGACTTTTATTTATTTTCATGACAAAACACAGTAGAATTGGAAATTGTCACCTTGTAAAATATACCGGCATTGTAGGATCAAAATTTGTCAATGTAATTCTTGAAATGAAGACTTTATTTCCAATATTCCTTCCAGATATTATTTCAGTCTAGAGAATGTGGTTATCAAGTTTTGTGACGATTAATCTTGTTCCATTGCACAAATCGGATTTGTGATCAATACTTATTAGTAACACTATAGACACTCCTTCTTTCAAGATCAGACGGTGATTTGACATTCCAGAACACCTAACAGAATTTAAAAAATCAACTATAACCATCTGTCCATTACCTCCTTCTCGAAATTTAGAGACACAAATACTGTCTGAGCTTAAGTATACTTTAGTATCACCCGAAATCAGATAAAAACTTATCATTTATAAACTCCACATCTCAATGAGTAGGTGCAAGTATTGCTTTATCCTCAAAGTATTTATGTGTCCTTAAATTATCAATCAAGGATGGATAAATATTTTTTATTATAGATGCAATTGGAGCAACAACGTCACAAATTAAATTATCTTTCAGAATCTCAATCTCAGTGACATCATCTTGCCTATTTCTAATTTTCTCATCACCAACTTTCAAATTCCACCTTGAGAAGTTAACAATATCATCATCATTTGAGGACGTATTGAGATCAGAACGTTGTAATCTCATGTTCTTCGTCAATTTTAAATTCTTAATATTGAAAATAAATAAGATGTATTTAGTTTTTCAATAATAATTTTTTAAAAAAATATTATCATTTAATAAAAGATTCATAAAATACCTTGCAATGATCTCACAAATATGAAGCATTGATAGTTGAGTGCACAATATCCTCTCGACTTCCTTTGGGTATAACATGGAGTCTCTTTCTGAAATCTCTTCCAAACACAATGATTTTACCACCAAAAGACATATCACTCATGGTTCCATCTAGAGATCTAACAATATCCCTCAAGTTTCTATCCAAAGCTAAATTTGTTAATCGTTGGTGTCTCATCTCATATAATAAGTTTTGTCTTCAATAATAGTTAGGACAAATGTGTCCCCAGCTTTATGTTACACGTGAAGGTCTCATCAATATTAAGCGGTATAACAAATCTTGAATGAGCAGTACGTCCGTCGGACAGAAGAGTGATGTTATTCCACTTGATGCAACATTAAGAACTATATTGTCTTCCAAACGTATTGCTGCGGAGATCGTTCTCCAAATGAATGTCTTTCCAGTTCCACCATATCCGTATAAAAAGAAGACTCTTCCTTTTTGCAACCAAACAACTTCAAGTATTTCACTAACCACAAATTTTTGTTCTTAAGTTAGAGTTGAACTTAACTTGTCATATTCTTCTCTTTGTTCAGGCCGATCGTAATTCAATTCTTGTTATTTACTACATCTTTCTCAAACTCAAAATTTGGTACTGACGTTGATGTAAATCTACTCAAAGTGGATCCATTCATCTGCAGTAGCTTATCAATTTTAGTTAAAGCCAACTTGTTCAACTTTTCATTGTTAAGCTATAAATCTAAAAAAAAAAAATTACAAAAAAATATAATTGTAAATTATTTTTACAATCTAAATCAATTAATTTTTTTTAAAGATGTTATACCTGTAATATTCAATGTTCAACTTCTTTTATAGAGTATATCATCTGGCATACACTCCCACGTATTTTGAACACGGTTTCTAGAGAGTTCATTGAAGATGACATGAGAAGAATAATGAATAAGTTCCTCACGTGATGAGCGCTTGTCCAATAACTTGCCTCTGTTATCCCATCAATGTACTCAAGATCACCATCAAACAATCTCATTGAATAGCAAGCATCCTTAAAGGTAACATACACAATATCACCAATGGTTCGTATCATCTCAAAAGATGTTGATTCGTTACTATAAGACAATAAGAGATACAAATAATACTCTTCACCAGCCCCCAATAGAACACTGTATAGTCTTTCCAGAGAAAGTCTATTGTACTTTCTCTTTTCCTACTGATATTATTTTCTACCCCAAACATGCATCTTTGGAAATTCCAGATAAGTCAGCTTCTTTGCATCCTCATCATCAGTTTTATTTTTATCCATCCACGCCAAGAACATTGATTTACCTGAAGATGGTCTTTCAAGTACATCATCAATGTAATCTTCATCTCGAAAAATAACTCTCTGTTGATTAGGAAGATAGAAATCCAATCTCATAACCGCTGGATACCTATAATGTATATCGAACTGAAGAGTTCTCCAAACTGCTTCACACGGAGATATGTATATGCAGTTTACGAACTTTTCCACTTCGCCTTTTGATTTTTATTCACCTTTAGTGGCCCCTTTCTTCTCCACATTAGCTATAACCCATCAACTTCTTTATTGATATACTTGAACAAATACTTGATGAATTTATACCTATTGCACCACTCAACATTTATATTACCTTGATACCTTCGCAACAATATTGGACTGTAAAGAACTACAAAACGGTTATCCAAATGAACAATTCCTTTATCAACAGTGATCCATGTACTTCTTCTTCTATACAGTAGGAAACCTTCGTCATCAACATATGTAAACTCGTTATAACACTTTGGGAAATTCTTTGAGCAAATGTTGTTGACCATGCAAGGAGAATTTATTTTCACCAATCCACAGGGTTAGTGAATCATGTAGTCACTTACCAAATCATACAAAATACATCATCATCTTTATCTAGTATTTCTACATATATGATACGGTCAACATCCTTCGGATTTGGAATTTTGTTTTCATGGTTTAGAAACAAAAGAATTTGAGCATGTAACAATCCTCTTTTCTGAAATTCCACTGAGTATAACACTACAGATTGAAAATATTTGAATCAAGTTATATACTAAAATAATTTAATAGAAATATAAAGTTATTTTATTCATGAAAGATAAATATTATGGAGCTAAAAATTTAATAAAAATAAAAAGATAAACTTACATGCATCAATTTTTTCAAATATTTGAAGTTCCTTAAACTCCTTCACAATACGATCAAGTTTCATCTTAAACATTCTGTAGAGAATATATGGCCTATCAACAGATTCAAGACCTTTCTCATTTAAGAATCTTGTAATCTGGGGCCATTTTAGATTGCAAGTAATTGTGATAAATAAATCTGGGTAAGAAAAACACTTGCAAAATGTCATGACGTCTTGAAAATTTTGAATCATATACCTAGGTCTGTCTGTGAAAGATGCAAACATTATTCTTTTACCCGTAGAAGATGGATCCACATCACCTCTATCAACTGCAATTTTCATATCATTCACTCAATTTAACTTGATTAAATTTTATTAATAACAACCTTTCCGACTCAATCATAGTATATGAATCCACCAAAAATTGTTGGAAAAGTCTCTTAGATAGGAATTAAGTTTGTTTCATTATTATGCTCGTGTATCTTAAACGAAAAGAATTCTCGCATTGTTAGTCTGATTTTTTTTCTTGTTGTAAAACCAGCATCATTATGAACCACATCAATCCTATAAACATCCTCTTCATACAAAAACAATAAATGATACTGTAATGGAATATAAGATGGATGTAATTCACTTATTCTTTACAATTCACCGCTACAGGTCTTTTAGTATCACATCTCTTTTTTCCATAACTGCATCATGTCCCCTGGAATAAGAGCTACAACTTTAGAAGCAGTAGGAAGGTTATAAACTCTTCCAACTGAACTCCTTCTTTCTAGCAAATTTAATCACAAATTTGGCTCACCTCCAGGCATAATAATTTTCCTTGCAAAATTGCATTGCAAATGGATTGAAAGTATCCACCATCCTCTTAAGTTCACCAACAATACTATCATTCAGTTTATCCTTCAATCTCCTCAAGTACAAATAAAATAATTGAATTGATTAAAAAAATTAATTATAATTATTATTTTTTATAATTTGTTCAACTAAAATAATACAAAATATATAGTGAGAATCAGACTCATCACAATGAGAGAATTTTTTTCCTTTATTGATTCTCATTTCGTCTAAATCTTCTAATTTTTTTTTTTGTGAATCTATACATCTCAATATATTGTTTATATTTTTCTTTTGTAGGATAAGAATCTATACATCTCAAGGTATTGTAAATTTCATCAATTCATCTTTCGTGTGAATCCGTATTTCTTTTTTGCAGGATATGAATCTATAATTGTCAAGGTATTTATATTTTATTTTATGTTTTTGATCATTTAATTGTATTAATTTAATCCGCATCTTTTGCTTAATCTCTTTTACTAATGATTATTTCAATGTATATTATTATAATTCTTTAAATAATAATTTTTATGTTTATTTATATTTCTATAAATAATAATATTTATGTTGATTATAATTTAATTTGAATGTTATAGATACATCAAAATATACCTTTGATATTTTCAATTGATTAACAAATCTATTTTTTTTAAATCGACAATAATGTAAATTCTTGACTATTTTTTTAATATGATGAAAACTTTCTTAATCATTCTTTATAGATAAAACATAAGCATCGAACCTTGGAGAATAAATTTTAATATGATGAATTATTTCGAAATAATTTATATTTTTTTATATTTTTAATAGTTGAATACTTTCTACTATGTAAAATTCTGATTTTTTTTTAAATTCGAATATTTATTAAATATGTTAATATTGTTGCTCTTAGTTTCTTTTAAAGGAAAAAATGACTCTTTTCAAAATATGTGATTTAATATTGTAAATTCATACATCAATCAATATATAAACTTATCTTAATTAAATACTTTATTTATTTATATTAATTTTAAATTTAATTTTATGCTATTTTCTTTGTATCATTGAATATAGATTACTTATATTAGGTAAATTTGACTCTTTTATAAAACATGTATTTTAAATCTTAATTTATATATTATCTAAATACATCCCATTTTTATGAATATATAAATATAGACTAATTATATTAGGAAAAGTTAACTACTTTTTTATAGTATGATTTAAGTCATATATTTTCGAATTACATAAAATATTAGGTAAATTTGACTCTTTATAAAACATGTATTTTAATCAATCTCAACTTATAATTTGTCTAAATACACTCTATTTTTATGAATAATTAAATATAGATTTCATAGATGTCATAATTTTTTCCTTTCAATTGAATTTCATAGCTTATAAATAATGTTGCATAGTGATATAAAGAGATTCGACCTTTTTTTTTAATTAGATGAATGTATATTGTAAGTTGAGAATCTTTGTGAAAATATTATTATTTTAATATATAAAAAATCACATGACGTAGTATTTTGAAATTTAATATTTTGGAATGTAATTTCGAGATTAGGGACTATATCATCATATTATATTAGTCAATTTTTTCTAATATAATTAATTTTTTATCAATAAATTTAAAATTAATGTAAATAAGTAAAGTATATAATTATTTTAAATTTATATATTGATTGGTGTATGACTTTATAGTTAAATCACATGTTTTAAAAAGATCAAATTTCCCTAAAAATATTGAAGACATTAAATTATTTTTTAATTTAAAAAACAATTAGAATTGTTACTCAGTTGAATTTATCAAAGACATATTTTGGTTGTATATATAACATTCAAATTCATACACAAAAAATTATTTATTATTAATGAATCATGATCGAATTTTTTTTAAAAAGATATCCACCATCCAAAAATAGTTGAAAAATATTAGTTTGAAGAATACATTATTTACTTATTTTGTTTTAAAAAATCCCACTAAATAAAAATTTAGGATTTAGGAATGTAGGATAATATAAAATTATCTAATAAATTTTCTTACTAAATTACCATTCAATATTAGTCAACTTTTCCTAATATATTCAAATTGAAATTTAAAATTGATTAAATAAGTAAAGTTTATAATTATTATAAATTTATATATTGTTCCTGATATAATTATTTCAAATCTAATCTTTTAAAATAATATATAAAATATATCCATCATCCATATTTGTTAAAGATCCGAATAATTAATATTTTATAAAGAGTCTAATATATATTCCTAAAATATTTGAATATTCGTATATTTGATATATTCCTAATATTCGTATAATTAATTATTCCAATATGTATTCGTATATTTTAAAATATTCGTATAATTAATTAAAATATTTGAATATTCGTATATTTAATTATTCCTAATATATATTCGTATAATTATTACATAAAATATTAGGTATTATTTGAATATTCGTATAATTAATATTTTCGAATTACATAAAATATTTCGAAAGATATATTCATCATCATCCAAATTTGAACGATTCTTCATCATTATAGAATTAAATAAAAATAAAAATTATAACTTCTCATAAAGAATATTATTTATAGAATTGTAAATAATACATTGAATAGTAATTAATACATTATAATGTTAAAAAAATCTAATTTTTAACATATAATCAATGATTCTTCATCTTCACAATAAAATTGATCTTCCACTTCGTCTTCATATGAAAAATTGATCATCCACTTCATCTTCATTGTTGATGTTCAATCCTAAATATATAATTAAAAAATCACACAATAATCATTTTCATACGAATAAAATAAAATTAAACAATAATTAATAAAAAAATAAAAATCAAATAATTAGTAAATAGAGTAAATACCTTTAGACACGTAGAAAATGGTATTCCTCCAAATCACAAAAAAAAAAAGTGAGTTTAAGGAAATGATCATTGGTAGAAGAGATTAGACAAAATATGAAGATTAAATGCATACACCAAATCTATAAAATAAAATAGAAAACAAAAGGTAAATACCTTAAGATGAAGATCCTGCAAAAAAAGAAATATTAAGATTGAATATATTGGGATGAACATCCTGCAAGAAAAGAAAAATATGAAGATTTAGATGAAAAAAAATATAATATAAAACTTCATAGCAAAATTGAAAAGAAGAAGAAGAATTGGAATAGGATGTGGAGAAATTATTGTAATTGATTTTTTGTTGTGTGAGATACATGGTATATATAGAGGAAATGTGAAAAAATCAATGGTCAAGATTAGATTAGATTAGATATTAAGATTCAATAGCTGATAATAGTTTTAAAAGTCAATGAATTGGGTGAATGAGAGGAGAGTATTTTTAAAATAGAGGCTTGAGAGCTTGCCACATAGGATTCCAAAACTTTGTCTTTATAATATATTAAGATTAAGATATATATATAACTCAAGTTGTTTATAATAAATATATAAATTTCATAACGATTCATAGTTAGCTTAATTGGTAAATGTAATATAAAATTCTAATGAGGTTTTTGGTTCAAACCCAACTAAAACCAATTTTTTTTATTAGACTTATTCTTATAAAAGGTCACAATGCCACATGAATGACATATAGGATAAAGTGACGCACAATCATTCCAGGTAAGATTTGACACATAAGCGAAATGCACCAGAAGTCGACACATAAGCAAAACGCACTAGAAATCGACACATCAGCAAAAAAAAAAAAACTCTCTATTAGTATATAGAGGGATTTATTTTTTTACACCTAAACATTTTTTTTTAATTACAATCATATTTTATAAAATCTCAAATTATGCAGTTCAAATTAAATGAAGAGGTATCTGAATTTTTATTCAATTTAGAGAGATTGTGATGTTCTGCAATATAAGCTTGTTGAGATTTTGTAAAACTCTTCAAAATTCTTTGTAAAATAATAAATTTTCCAAGTAAAGTTTTACTCCCTCCGTCCCAATTTTGTTTACCCAAAAACCCCAAAAGATAAGATATTTTTTTACCCATTTTCTAAAATGTCAAAAAGTAATACCACTTTTTCAAACTTAACCCTTAAAAATTTACTTTATACTAAAAAATATTAATAAACAATTCCTAAAAAGCTACTTTATACTCAAAAGTATTAATAAGCAATTTTTTTCATAAAAATTGTGTCATTTTGAAATGGGTAATCAAAATTGGGACGGAGAGAGTATATGAAAATAGTTCATGACAAATTTATAAAACTGTTTTAAAGTATGAAATATTTGATCAAGAGTATCAAAAATCTCATTAGGTGTATAAAAAATAGGGGACAATGATATTTGTTGATGATCTTTTCTAACCGAGGTGATTAGTGGCTGTTTTCTATAACTAAGATCACCAAACAAGATCAAGAAATCATGAAATTTGGCTAAATGATGTTTAAGAAATAATTTTGCAAGAGTTTTGACTTGTATTCAATTGTTCTCCCCTTTTCATGTACAAGAAGGGAGTATTTATAGGCATACAAAGAGGCCATGTGTCACCATCTTGGTGGCTTAACCATTGGATCTTTGCCAAGTGTTAGGACACTTGTACAACATCTACACTATTGCTCATTGGATGGGTGCCAAGTGTTAAGACACTTGGACCATATCTAGGCTAGTGACTCTTGGGATTCCCAATGTTGTACTTGGTCTTTGGCACTACTGATATGCTCTCGACGGTGACCGTTTGCTCGCTTGTACGTCTTCGTTAGTTGTCATAGTTCTTTGCATTTCGAGCTGTTCGCTCCTTGCTTGGGATTGTTTTACAATGTTGCTCGCTCCAATACGAACATGTTCGCCCAAATTGATTTTGTCTTGAGCCGCTGGCACAGCTGTTCTTTGCAAGGCTGCTTGCCCCAATTCTGCTTGCCGCATTAGTGCTTTTCTACAAAGCTGTTCGCTCTACGAATCTGCTAGCTCCGCTACAAAGCTGTTCGCTCCACGAAATTGCTAGCTCCTTTGATTTGTTATCATGTTACTAAGTCTAATAATCTCCTGTTTATTAATTACTTATTTGTTCGCTACCCAACAATTGCCCCCTAGCTTGGTCTCATGTTGGGCATAGATTGATCAATTGGGACCAAGCTATAATTTCTTTGAAAATTGGGCGAGCAAGAATAGAACATGGATGTTTACATGGACGAGCATCTGAGCAGTTGGGCGAACAGCCGAGCATGAGAGCTTACGTGCGCGACCGGTAGCGAACGCCTTTTCGTGTCGCGACGGTTGGATTCCCGAGGCACGGAACGCGAGGCGTCGCGTCAGTCACGCGCGATCCCCAATTTGCCAATAGGGGCCTATAGTATTTTGCAAATATTGCATTTTCGCCCCCATTTTATTCTTATAAATAGGCGGTTCCTTCTTCATTTCTTTCCTTTCCGGATTTTTGCCATTAAGGCATTCTCAAGCTTTCCTCCTTTGCGATTCTTGCGTTCGGATTTCTTCGTGTTTGCTCTAGATTTTGGTTCTTCGAAGGTAATTCATCTTATATTTCTTTTTCTTCCTTTAATTTCGTAAAAAATTTCCTATTTCTCGTATCTCTTGCAACTGTGACTGTCATTCCGGCCGTGGACCGCCGTAGCGCCGCCGTACTGTTGACGCCGTCGCCGCCATCGTAACTTCTCCGGTGGCATCTTTATCCATATATTACCCCATACTTAGCCAAATTCCTTCATCTCTTATTTCAAATAGAGTTTTCCCCCTCAAGTTCCTCCCAATCCGGACCTAGGCGAAACCCGGAAAAATGACCCGTAAATCCGGATTCTCCGCGCAGATCTGTTCGCCAAGCGTTGGCGAACAACCCGCACACGTTGTTGGTGGACGAAGACACGGACTCCGATGCGAGCTCCGTTGTTCGCTCGGTAGAGACGTGCGCCGCTGATCGCTCTGGCGATCAAGAAGAGATTCACCATCTTGCTCGCGAACCTGAAACGTCCTCCGACCTTGGCGAAGACTGCAGAAGTGGCCGCGGAGATAGAGGGTTCAATCGACCTCGAGGGCAACCAGGCTGACAATGCTGGCGAGCAGCGAGTTGGCGAGCAAGGAGGTCCTATGCTTACTTGGGAGTTTCTAAGGGAAATCAACTTCCCCATCTCTCAAACTACACCAGAATCCCGAATCCCGGAAGGAGTTGTTCGTGACAACGAGTGGGCGGATTATTCTGCTCGCTACTCGAAAACTTTTGCCCCCACATCGAGGGTAATCATGAAAGCTCAGGATGGGGATTATGCAGCGAGCAAAGTTGCCAGTGTTGTTATTGAGGAGGATCTGGCGAGCATTCGTGCAACATACAAGATTCCTTATGACATTTTCATGTATGTGCCGAAGAAAGAAGAGACTGTTGATCGCCCCCCACCTGGTTGCACGGCGATCAACTTGGATGTATTAAACACGGGTTTCCCGCTCCCCGTTCATCCGCTCATTGGCCGTTTCTTGTCTGATATGAATCTGGCGATCACTCAAATTACCCCAAACGGTTGGAGTACTCTTCTAGCCTTCATGGCACTTTTTGGTCTTGAGGGTTACAAAAATAAAATAACAACCGCAGAGCTTCTTTATGCCTTAACTATCTCCGAGGACGGTGCTGGCTGGTATTACGCTAAGGCGAGGACCGGTTTGAAACTTGTTGAAGGTGTTCCCAATAAGATTAAGGGTTGGCATTGCCAATTCTTCTTTATTGGTGGAGATTGGCGAGCAACTGAGGGATTCGCTGGCGGGCAGGCGCGCATCATGTCGCCAGAAGGCTTTGGAAAAATCAAACGTAGGGCTAATTTTGTCTTGCTAATTCATAAATAGGACTAATTTTAATCCTTTTCGTTGTTTTGCAGGTCCAAGGAACTTGAAGTGGGGGCATCCTGATCTCAGCGACGAGTTTCTCTTTACCTTAGCCATCATCTCTCTTCGCGACGTTGCTAGTCGCGACATACATCATCTCTCGAAGGCTCATTGTCGCAAACTCGCTGGTTTGATTACGAGTCCTCACCACCTTGAAGCTCAAGCCACCATCCCAGAGGGTAACTTTCTTGCTCACCAATCATTCTTGCTCGTCCTTCATTATTGCTCGCCTAACACTTGTCTTTTTCTTGTCAGATCAACAAGTCACTGTTGCTATCCCGGCTGTGCCCGAATCATACTATCTGCTCGCCGGACGAGTCAAGCAAATGGCTGAGGCTTCAAGAAGGAAGATGGACCCTCCCCTTGCCATCATGTGCCTCCGGGCAGGAGAGAATCCTTCTGGTCGCCCAGCCGCCGGAGCTGGTCGCCGCAAGCCTGCGGCCAAATTTACTTCCTCTCCGCGGGATGTAAGGAAAGAGAAGGAGAGGGAGAAGAAAAAGGCGCCGTGGGGCGATGATGTTTGCGGCACTCATGGAGATGATCGCGCCTCAAAGCGGTCAAAAACTACTGGAGAAGCGAGCAACATTGCTCCAAGATCCCCTACTCCGAAATCTACTTCGCTGGAAGTAGTGGACGAACAGCAGGTGGTCGCCAGTTTGATGACGACTAAGACAGGGGACAATCCCAGAGATACTTCTTACTTGGGTTGGGATCCGGTAAAAATCAAGGAGTAAGTTAATCATCTCCGACTTGCTTGTTGTTCGCCACTTAGTTCCATGTTGCTCGCTCAATAACATTTGTTTTTGTTCGCCAGATATAACCCAACACTCTACCCTGGCCGAGGGACAACACTCCACCACCTCTCTGTGGTTAAAAATGCCCCCTCCTCGCTCCGTGACATCCCGGATCTCCCTGTTCGCCGGGCCGCTGAGATGGTCCCAAGGGCCTGGACAAAATCGGCGAACACCCTAGTTGGTGGCCAATCTGCCAGCGATAATGTTCGCCTGGTGGCGTACAATGCTAGCCACCAGTTGGTCCAGTCTCAGATGCTGCTCGACCAAGTCCTGGATCTTGAGCGAACAAACCGCGACTTGGGCCGTCGCGTGGAGAAAATGGATGAAGAGAGAGCCTCTGCCATCAAAGAGTGCAAAGCCGAGCATGCTAAGGAGCTGGCTTTGATGGAGAGCAAGATGGAAGCCTCTTTGGCCAGTGAGAAAGATGCCTTGGACAAGGCTGAAAAAATGCTGCTGGAAGTTAAGTCTTCAGACAGGAGAGCTGAAAAAGAGCGAGCAGACTTGGCTGCTCGCCTGCTGGCCGCTGAGGAGCATATCAAAAAACTGGAGGAAGAGCGCAAGAACATGATCGACTTCGAAGTTCACGAGCAGAAGGTGTTGGACAAGACCAACTTTGGGTACATTTGTGCCTTTGCCGAATGCTTGAGGTCCGTCCACTTCGCCCACAATCACAACCAAGATATTTGTGATGCGGTGAAGGCGGACTTTATTGAATATGTCAAGAATTACCCTCCTGCTCCTGGCTCTACCTTGTTCGTCTCTGATCTGGCCGATCTTGGCTCCCCCCTGGACGTCTTCGGCGAGGAGGTCGACATTGCTGCCCCTACTTATGGCGGCCAGCCTGATCCTACTCCAGTGGCGACCAGCACGGCGGCCACTGATGAAGTCTTTGAGGGGTTGCCTTCACTTCCCTTAACTCCTCTAGATGGGGCTGGCACAAGTACCCCAGGCGAGCAGCCGAGTGCCCAGGCGACCAGAACTGCAGATGCTCCTCCTCCACCTCCCTCTTGAAGACTTAGTTTTTATTTACAATAGGATGTACACTCTTTCTGTATTTCTCATTCCTATTGTAAACATCTTTTGACTTAAAGAAATGAAAAATTTTTGCTCATCTACTAATTTGTGCCTCTTTGTTTGTCTTACTTAATTGCTCGCCTCTTTCTTTTGCTTATGATTTAATTTCTAAATGTTCCTTTTTTCTTAAGGTAAACACTTAGTAAAATTTTTAGTTGGTCATTTGGTTCTTATAGAACTTGACCTTTAGTTGTTTGGGCCATTTTGGTCGCTTGTGGACTTGGCCTTGCATTAATGTGGGCTATTGGTCCGTTATGGACAACCTTGTTTTTTGCTTTTAATAAGCTCTTTTGTTCGTCTTATATCAGACTTGCATTTTGCAAATTTTTGGGCGAGCAACTAGGTAGTTTGGACTTAAGGCTCAAAATCTAAAAGAAAGCAAGACAAAAGATAAATGCAATTCTGCTCGCTTAGTAAGATAAATGCAAATCTGCTCGCTTATAAACTTGCACAAAAATTTCAAAAATTACAAAGGAGAACAAAGGATCTATTTACAAACTTTCTAAGACTTACAGGACTTCACTGGTAGTACTTCTTGAGTAAACTTGTATTCCAGGAGTATTGGGACGACTTGCCTTCCATGTCTTCAAGGTCGTATGTGCCGTTGTGCCACTTATTCGTCACCTTGTATGGGCCCTCCCAAGTCGGGCCGAATACTCCTGGTGGTATTAAAACTTTTCGGAGTATCAAGTCCCCAATTTCGAATTCTCTTGCTTTTACTTGAGAATTGTAGTACTTTGCTGCTCTTCTTTTGTAAATTGCATTTTTTAATTCTGCTGTTACTCTTTTTTCTTCAAGCAAGTCCAACTCTGCTGCCATTGCGGAGTTGTTTGTTTCTTCGTCGAACGCAGCTGTTCGTTTTGTTGGGACTTTTAGCTCAATCGGTATTACTGCTTCCGTCCCGAATGCCATTGTGAAGGGTGTTTCGCCTGTGCTTGTTCTGTGGGATACTCGGTATGCCCACAACACCTCTGGTAGCTCTTCCGACCACTTTCCTTGCTTGTCGACCAAACGGATCTTCAGTATATGCTTGATTATTTTATTCACTGCTTCTACTTGACCGTTCGATTGGGGGTGGTATGGTGTTGAGAAATGTTTCTTTATTCCCTATTTTTCGCAAAAATCTCTGATCTCTTTTCCTTCAAACTGTCTCCCGTTGTCCGTCACTATCGCCTGAGGGACCCCAAAACGACAAACAATGTTTTTCCATATAAAGTTGATCATTTTCTCCTGTGTGATCCGCCCGAGTGCTTCTGCTTCTGCCCATTTCGTGTAGTAGTCAACAGCCACCACCGCGAATCGAACATTTCCTTGCCCTGGGGGAAAAGGCCCAATGAGGTCAATTCCCCATTTCGCAAACGGCCATGGACTATTGACTGAAATCAGTTCGTGTGGGGGTTTGTGAATGTTCGGGGCAAACAATTGACATCTATGACAAGTTCGGGCAATCTTGATCGCATCCTGGAGGAGGGTTGGCCAGTAATATCCTTGCCTTATTGTCTTATATGCCAAGGCCCGTCCTCCGGCATGATTTCCGCATACACCCTCATGGATCTCTTTCAGCACTGTTTGTCCTTGCCCCCTAGCCAAGCATTTCAGAAGTGGGAGCGAAATTCCTCTCTTGTACAACTGTCCGTCCATCATGGTGTATCTTGCTGCTCTTTTAACCAACTTGTTAGCTTCAAACGGGTTGTCTGGCTTTTTATCGTTTTGCAAATACTTAATGATTGGTATTCTCCAGTCGTCTTCTTCGAAATCTTCGTCGATCTGATAGATTTTGTAATCTTCGGTTGACGGTTTGGACATTCTTGTTAGCGTCACTTCCGACAATTCTGCTGGTCCGGTGCTGGTTGCTAGCCTGGCTAATGCATCTGCTTGAGCATTATTGTCTCTTGGTATTTGTTCAATGTATATTTGTTCGAACAAGGAGGCCAAGTGAGCAACAATCTTTTGATACAAAGCCATGTCTTCATCTCTTGCTTCATATTCTCCTCGGACCTGGTTGACGATCAATTGCGAATCTCCAAAGATTTGCAACCTTCGTACTCCAACTGCTAATGCTAGGCGTAACCCAACGATCACAGCTTCGTACTCTGCTTCGTTGTTCGTCGCCATGAACTCGAATCGAACAGCTGAAGTAAAAATTTACCTATCTGGGCTTATCAAGACTATACCTGCCCCCGATGTTGTATTAGTTGACGACCCGTCAACATACATGTGCCAGGGATGGCTATGTCCTCTCGTTGGATCTTGGGGGAAAGTCAGTTCGACTATAAAGTCTGCTAAGGCTTGCCCCTTGATCGCTGTTCGAGGAGCATATGAAATCCCGAACTGACTGATTTCCAAGGACCACTTCAGGAGCCGACCAGCCGCATCGGGTCTGTGCAGTATTTGCTTGAGCGGGAACGTTGTCAACACTTCCACCTGGTGGTCGAAAAAATATGGACGAAGTTTCCTGACGCTCGTCACCAGTGCATATGCTAGCTTTTCTGTTGGTGAATATCTGAGTTCTGCTTCGTGCAAGGCATGACTTACATAGTAAATGGGTAGGTGGAATTTTCCTTCTGCTCGAACGAGCACTGAACTGATTGCTACCTCTGAAGCCGCCAAGTACAAATATAACTTTTCCCCTGGGATTGGCTTGGCAAGAATTTTTGTATCACTGAGGTACTCTTTCAGCTGCTCGAACGCTTGTTGACAGGCGTCTGTCCATTGAAATTTTCCCTTCTTGATTGCTTCGAAGAACGGTCTGCACTTATCTCCGGATCTTGAAACGAACCTGTTCAGAGCTGCTAGGCATCCGGTTAGCCGTTGGACTTCTTTAACTGATCTGGGTGGTTGCATCTCCATGATCGCTTTCACTTTTACGGGATTTGCTTCAATTCCACGCTGACTAACCAGATGTCCCAAGAATTTCCCAGAATGGACTCCGAAACTGCTTTTCTTGGGATTCAGCTTCATATTGTAGGTCCGAAGTATCTCAAATGTTTGAGCCAGGTGCTGTAAGTGATCTTCCTTTTTTGAGCTCTTGACAACAATGTCATCCACATATACCTCCATCGTCTTCCCGATGTGATCATCAAACATCTTGTTAACCAGTCTCTGATATGTAGCTCCAGCGTTGATTAGCCCAAATGGCATTCTCTTCCAGCATAACAAGTTTTTGTTGGTGTAGAACGCTGTGTGCTCTTGATCATCGGGATGCATCGCGATTTGATGATATCCTGCGAATGCATCCATGAACGTTAGCAGCTCATGTCCGGCGGTACTATCAACTAGCTGGTCAATGTGAGGCAACGGGAAGTTGTCTTTTGGGCAAGCGGCGTTAAGATCTGTGTAATCGATGCAGAGCCTCCACGCTCCAGTCGCTTTTCTGACCAATACTGGATTCGCCACCCATTGCGGGCATAATGCTTGTTTGATTAGGTCGTTATCCAGTAGCTTTTTAACTTCCACGTCGAGCGCCACGTATTTGTCGGGCCCAAATTTTCTCCTTTTCTGATGGACTGGCTTTTTCCTCGGGTCGATGTTGAGTCTGTGGCAGGCATGTTCAGGGCTGATGCCCACCATGTCTGCGTGCGACCATGCGAACACATCGAGGTTTGCTTTAAGAAACTCAATCATGTTGGTCCTGTACGGCTCTGGTAGCTCGGACCCTATGAAGAGTTCTAAGCCCTCTTGGTTCGGGTCGACTCTTACAGTTTCCAACTCTTCAACCGGGGTAGCCCTTCGTTTCTGGCCTTTCCATCTGGGGTCAATAATGGGCCCTTCTGCCTTTGGCTCATCTTCGGTCTCCATCGGTTCTGCCCCTAGTCGTGGCTCGATGCCCTCTGCATCAACGTTCATTGCCATTGTTTGTTTTTCTTCGGTGTCAGTTGCAGCAGCTTCTCTATTTCCTGTTTGGGCAAACTGTTCGTCTTCGCGTTCCTGCTCGTCCTCGCCTAACTGTGCGCCTACACACAGCTGCTCGTCAATGCGCGGCTTTTCGTTTGCGCACAGTTGCTCGCCGCTGCGCGGCTGTTCGTCTGTGCAAAGCTGCTCGTCGACTTCCATTATTTCAGTGTCGATAGAAGTCATGGCCTCGCTATCGTCTCCGTCCTTGTTTGAGCACCTGTCTGTCATGTTGACTTGATGATCCTGCAACTGTATCTGCAAAAGACACGCACGAACCTTCTTCTGGTCTCCTTTGACTGTACCTGCACCCTTCTTTGTTGGGAATTTTAAACAATAATAGTATGTTGAAACAGCTGCTTTAAATTCATGCAAGAAAGGACGGCCGAGGAACCCGTTATAGGTGGATTGTTGGTCTACAACCAGGAAGTCTACCATTCTATTCATTTTCCTCTCCGGGTCCTCGACCGATACAAGCTCAACTGCCAACGTAACCATTCCTAGCGGGGTGGTCACAGCATTCCCGAATCCTACAATCTTGTGATCACAGTCTTTGATGTACTCAGCGCAATCTCCCAGTTGGTCCACCGTGCTTTGAACAGGATATTCGTATAGGAACCAGTATCGACAAGTAGACGGTGCACTTTTGTCCCCATGATATTGGCACAAATGACCAACGAGTCATTGTGGGGAGTGAGTATTCCGTCTAAGTCTTTTTCTGAGAAAGTCAGGTCCCCCGTTTGTTTGGTCGATGGATTCGCGCCTACTTCCATCACTTGATCCACTGCTCTCAGTTCCGCTTTCCTCTTTCTTTTTGACATAGGTGGTCTCCCATCAGAACAACCACCTACTGGTCCAGTGGGTTCCAGCATTAGGATTTCCGGGATATGCCTTGCTGGGGCTGCTGGGACCTTCCTTCCCCTCTTACCAACTTTGCTTGGTTGGTCATCACTGTCTCCGTCATCCGAACTGGATTGTACTGGTGCCCTTGGTCTTTTGCCTGGTTCCCTTTTCACGAATTCATACAACTTTCCTTCCTCATAGAACCTCCACAATTGCTTCAATAGATCTCGGCATTCGCTCGTGAAGTGGCCGATGTTCTGATGATAAGCACAGTATTTGTTCGGGTTCAGTTTACCTCTCTCTTGCCTTATCTTCCGCGGCTCTGACAACATCTCCCTGTCTTTAACGTTGTCGTACACAGCATCCACGGACATAGTAAGGACTTGACTCAACTTTTCTTTCAACTCAGCTCCATCATTGAATGACTTCATGTTCTTCGGAGCTTTGTAATCGCTTCCTCCCGACTTCTTGCTAAACTTCTTTGGATCGGCTTTGTCTCCCATCTCTCGGTGTAGGGCCTCCTGCATTGAAACATGAATTCCCGCTTTGTGTCTGAACTCTGTGTATGTTTTCGGGCAAGTCAGATGCATTTCCTTCCACAAATCAGTTCCTTTCTTTAAACCAGCCATCACTGCCACAATCTTCGTGTCCTCACTCACCATCTCGCCCTCCAGTAAGACTTTATCAAATCTTTCCAGAAATTGCTTGTCAGACTCCTCGTCTCCCTGCCTAATATCTGCTAGACGGTGTTTGTGGGTCAAGTAAGACCCGGCAGTTGAGAAGTGGGACAGAAACTCTTTGCTTAGTTGGGCAAAAGAGTTGATGGAGCCAGGAGCCAGTGCTGAAAACCATCTGTGCGGGCCATCTCCCAGGGTGAGTGGAAAATTTCGGCATTGTGTGGCGTCGGTTGCCCCCATCGAAATCATAAAATCCGAATATTTTGTCGCATGAATGCGAAGGGTCCGATGTTCCCTCGTACAAATTGATGGCTGGGAACTGTATCTTCTTCTGGATTGGTGCATTGAGGACAGATGGAGATAACGGTGAAGAAGGGAGAACAGTCGATCCGACACATCTCTGAGATTCCAACTGTCTCTGTAATTCCTCGATCGCCTTTCTCATTTCCTGCAATTCATTTGGGGGAGTTCTCCCGATGGAAGGCTGTTCATCGTGATTGGGTTCAGTGACCTCTTCACGATGCAGTCCCTTGCCAACGGGACGTTTCTCCTGAGTTGTCTTCCTAGCAGCGTTGCTAGCTCCATTTGGCCCTAGTCGGCCAAAAGCTGACCTCCTGATTCGGTCATGCACTGATGGGCGAGCAGGATGGTGTGATCGCTCCTCGTTCCTTCGGGATGGTTCCCTCCTATTTACATTCCTTGTTCCTAGTCTCTCCAAAGCACTTGTTCGGGAAGTACTTTTGCTTGACTCATCTACTCGACTTGGTGATGATTCTCCTCTGCTTCCTAGACGTTCGCTCAATGGAGCTTTTCCTTTATTTCTACGGACTTCCTCGCTGTCGGCCTCGTCCCGACGCGCATCTTCTCTCAGTTTACTTCTTTGTTCGCCCGTACGCTCCTGCTCGCCTGCTCGTTTGGTCGTCACGGGTGCTCTTGACGGTCCTGCTGCTTATCGTTTTTGCAAGGATTGAAGGACAGCAATGGTTTTTGCTAGTTCTTCGGGGTTTTGAGCAAGAGCCTCAACTTCCGGTGGAATCGTGTCAATGGTGACTTTTATATTCCTCTGCGAAGTTGCTCTCAATGTCCGTGCATGTCCTTCGGTGGAAGAAACCCTAGTTCTTGGTCTACGACTTGGAGATATACTCGAATGTCGTTCTTCTTGCGATCTAACCATTTTGACTATCAAAATATGGGTAAATGAGCAAATGGATGAGGTAATCTTGTTCTTGCAAACACCTTTTCCAAGGGTTACTAGCCTTGTGTGTGATTATGAAGATTTGAAAACCCTAGTTCATGCACACATGCATTAAAACCCTTAAGTGTTGTAAATCTTTGTCCTAAAAATGTGCACTCTTGTTTTCCGGCAGCCTCTTCCCGGATTCCGGCGAGATTATGCAGATTCCGGTGGGAGTCTTCAAACTTTCTTCGAACTTTACAAATCGAAGGTTCGAAACCCTCCTTCTAGCGCCAATTGTTGATGATCTTTTCTAACCGAGGTGATTAGTGGCTGTTTTCTATAACTAAGATCACCAAACAAGATCAAGAAATCATGAAATTTGGCTAAATGATGTTCAAGAAATAATTTTGCAAGAGTTTTGACTTGTATTCAATTGTTCTCCCCTTTTCATGTACAAGAAGGGAGTATTTATAGGCATACAAAGAGGCCATGTGTCACCATCTTGGTGGCTTAACCATTGGATCTTTGCCAAGTGTTAGGACACTTGTACAACATCTACACTATTGCTCATTGGATGGGTGCCAAGTGTTAAGACACTTGGACCATATCTAGGCTAGTGACTCTTGGGATTCCCAATGTTGTACTTGGTCTTTGGCACTACTGATATGCTCTCGACGGTGACCGTTTGCTCGCTTGTACGTCTTCGTTAGTTGTCATAGTTCTTTGAATTTCGAGCTGTTCGCTCCTTGCTTGGGATTGTTTTACAATGTTGCTCGCTCCAATACGAACATGTTCGCCCAAATTGATTTTGGCTTGAGCCGCTGGCACAGCTGTTCTTTGCAAGGCTGCTCGCCCCAATTCTGCTTGCCGCATTAGTGCTTTTCTACAAAGCTGTTCGCTCTACGAATCTGCTAGCTCCGCTACAAAGCTGTTCGCTCCACGAAATTGCTAGCTCCTTTGATTTGTTATCCTGTTACTAAGTCTAATAATCTCCTGTTTATTAATTACTTATTTGTTCGCTACCCAACAATATTATATTGTAGTTATTATTGATTTTTTTTTTTACCCCAACTTTTGATACTCCTGATGAGATTTTTTATACTTTTAATCAAATATTTGATACTTAAAAACAACTTCATGGTAAACTTATCATGAACTATTTTCATATAAAATCTACTCTTTCGATGTGGAGGGCAATGATTTTTTGTCGAAGTTATCATTTTTTAAGTGTTTTTTTTATAAAAATAACAAACTCTATAATTGATGCGGTGGTTATTATTTGTAAAAGATTGATGAGTGTTTACCGAATGCTGACATTGGTTATGAGCTCTTGTTAATGATACTAGTTACGGTATCATCAACCATGTACAAAAGAAATATTATTGAATGAGTTAGCTATGCTATCAATCCACAAAATGAGTCATTTGAGCAACTGACTCGGCTATTAGACGAGTTGCGCTTATGTGATTACTTGAAGCATAAATGTCAGTATTATTTTAAGTGTTATAAAATATTTGTAAATTGTACATATTTTTAATTATTTAATGTTATCTTTATATTCGTGTATAATAAAAAAATGTAGAGAAGGGGTTCATTTTAAATTTACCTTAAAAATTACATGTATCTGCAAAAAAAGTCTTGCAAACTTTAATCAATTACTAGTAAACTTTATGTAGCAAGTGTAGTTCACAAAATCTAAACCTTGCCGATCATCATAATAACCAAATATATAAAAATAAATAAATAAAACATAAAAAAGAAAGTCTATTCATGAATTTATGGGAGATGAAAAGTGTAGGCAAATAATTTTTTTATCTGTTTTAGATATATTTAATATTCATACTAATAATTTATTAATATAATAGCTAATATACAAAATCGAATTTAAAAAAAGTTGAATACGATGTTGTTGTCATGCATACTCGTATTTTTTTTATTACACGAATCTTTTAAAAAATATCATTTGAATTTGTATTATTATTTTTTAATCGGTAAAGGGGCAATTTTATTTCATCTTCTTCGAAAATCTTACACATAATTCTTATTTAATTTCACTAATATGATTTTGGTATGCATTCATAACCTCACATTTAATTGAATAAATATTTATAACTAAATATTACACGGAATATATATTTTGTCACATAAATCAGTATAATCGGCATTAAATTCACTTAAATCTGTTGTTGGAGTTTTCCTGTATGGGGTACAAATACAGGTGCAGTGAAGACAAACATGTCAGTGGAAATTTATGAACCTTTCACATTTTCTATTATTGCTTCTTTAACTCCCATTTTTATCTCCATTTCTTTCCCTGCAATTTCCCATGATGGCTCCCAGGAAAATGCCAACTTCTTCTTTCCTTCTAGGAATTTCCTCCTGCCTTTCATTATCCATTCAAATCTCTAATTAAATAAGTAAATACATAAAATTGGTTGATGATGATAAGTGTGTGATACTTCTTTATTTCCCAAATTCACAAGATTTAGAAAGAAAAAAATAGTGCAGGGTTGGTTTCCTATTAAGCATAACAATAGTTAGTACTCCCGCAATTTCAATTATATCATCGCTTTAAAGAAATAAATTGTTCTAAAATACGTACCTATCTTTTTTGTTTCCAAAAAGTATTGGATTTTTTTTTACTAATATATATATATTTTTTAAATTATGTAGACATGAATATTTCTAGGTAAATAAATGATTTATAATAACATGTAAAAGAGCAAATTGATCCTTTTATGCAAATATTATTTGTTATTAAATGACTTTTTTTATCTGTGAAAACACCAAAAATAACATTTATTTTATGGGCATATGATTTGATTGATATTGTTGATTGATTAAAAAAAAATCATCTAATTTGAAAATCGAATTTATAAAAAAAAAGTTAAATTAATCTATTTATATAAATTCTTTAACCCTCCTAATATTGGTGGAGTTGCTCCCAACAATATTAATTTGAGCCTAAACATTTGACTCTAATATCTTGAGGGTGTATTTGTTTTGGGATTCACCCGAATGAGTTAATACTTTCTGACTCCGCCTCATTCGAGTTAAATATTCAATTATATTCAGTTTTCACATTTATACTCAGTCCACATATAAAATACCTATAAACTATTATTATTTATTCTAATATAATTCACTTTACTCTAATACAATATATTGAAATAATACAGTATCAATCATTATTAAAATTTAATTTTTGACATAAAGCAATATCTCATTCTAGCGAAATCTCAAAATAAACACATACTTTTACTAATCATAAAAAAATCTATATCCAATAATTTTAAAGCAATAAATTCACACGCATATCTAAGTTTTGAAACAAATGAATTTCATTTTATTTTAAGTATAAATTTATATTTAAAAAATAGCATTAATTAATTTATATTAATTCTCTATTATATTCGAAGCATAATGCACAAATCCATTTAGGGCTCTATTATATGCTTAGTGATGTCATTTAATATACCTAAAATGAAGAGAAGTGTTGTGAAAATTTCATGACATCGCTTAATTTGATTTTGAATCACAGTTGATGAGACATTACACTATTTTCACACAAAATATTTTACTTTCACCATTATTCGTCCTGAGAAAACATAAACTAATAAATAATCAAGGAATCACTTTTACGTCATTTTAAAAAATTCAGAATTGGAGAATGAGTCCAAGAACTGGAGTCATTTTCCAGGAATCATCATATCCTTGGTGGCTAGCCTTTATCTTTTCCCTTATTCAACAAGACAATCATAAAGATGTACATGTTGATTGTCATAATCATTGTTATTTATTTTGTGACATTATGGCATATTACAGTAGCACTTGATTCTGTTTTTAATTAGTATCTTTATGCTATATATATATGACTGACTGCAATCTTATTTTATAAGGTTTATTTTTCGAGATTTTAATAATTAATCACAGTCCACATTTGAACGTGGACTGACCATCCTAAATTTAATATTGTAGGGGCCCCGTCACATGGACGCCACAATTAATAGCGATTATAATAATTTAGATAGTTATTTCATTCGTATTTTAGTACTTTGTACATATTAAATATATAATAATATGTCACTTTGGTATTAAAATTGATAGAAAAAATGTAATAAATGAAGATCGCAATGTATTTTACTTCTCTCATGTGGATTTCTTGAATACAATTGTGGACTTCCTTATAAACATTTGAAATTAATATAATGGCATTGTTGATTATTATTATTATTACTATTATTTTATTCATTAAATGTTTACTACAAAATTATTTATTAAAAAAATCAGTCTTTGGCTACAATCTACGTTACTGCTGTGGTAAATTATTTATATTTTAAATTCTCTGAACTAATTTCCAAGTACAAGAGCACTTATTTTGTGGATATTTTATTGTGTCACTCACTCTTCTGTGTAATTTATATGGTGCAGTGTTCTAATATTACGAGGACATGAAAATTTCGCAGGTTTTAAAAATTGCGGGCCAGATCGGACAATAGATATAGTACTGTTTGTTTATTTTAAAAGTATTACATATTTGTCTATATAAATACTACATATAAAAACACGTAATCGGTAATACTGTTAAAGTAAATAAAATATTGTGACCGTATTAAATATATTTTGATCGACAAAATTTATATTTATTATATGTAAAGTGTAGAATTGTGGCAAAAAAAATAAAAAAAAAAGTATGAGACGCTATTATATGATGGAATTTTAATTTAATAATATTTTAAAGAGAATTCAAATAACAAGATGGTACTCCATATCAGAAGAACCCATAAATTGTTTGTGTCTTCATATATCACTTCGAGCATATGACACCATTACTTTTTCTTATATAAAATCAATAAACATGAAACCCTTTTATTCGTTCATGAGCATAAAAAATGCTCCTACAACATATAACATACTATATGATATAAATATTTTGAGAGAGTTTTAGTTGTATATCACGATGCATATTTAGATCACATTTGTATTTATTGAAAAATCAGTACCGATGTTCATAACATATTCTTTTTATACATACCATGTTCATTCCAAGAACATATTTATAAACATACATGAATGATGAATCAGAATCCTAATTATATACATACTGTTTAAATTAATTTCCACAACAGATAAGCACGTGCCATGTGGCTGCCAAGATACAGACACTTCTGTTCCAGGGACATAAATAAAAAATAAAAGATAAAAAGAAAGAATCATAAATAAATAAATATTTAATACTCCGTATATCTATCTATATTCTTCGGTGCATTGATGGATTATTGAGCCCACAACGTGTGAAGCGAACATCACTGGGAAAATCAGGTCTGCACGGGCGCATTTTAGAGCACTACCTCCCTGTCGTATTAAAATCAACGCCGGCGGGACCCACTACAGCGGGGACCACGGAACGAGAAGAACCCTCAAAGGACGGCCCCACGCGGCGTACGTTAGTAGTGGAGCTGTCAGAGCGTTGTACCCGATGCATCACCCAGACCCAGACCCAGAATGGGTGTTCTTTCTTTTTACTACTTCACCAATTTTCATGCAACTCTATGTTCGGGGAAATACTATCACAATGCCGACAATTTAAAACTCTGTATACATATACATATGGTGTGGAGTAGCTAATTTTAATTTACTATATGGCCAAGGACATGGAATTTTAAATATTAATTTGATTTTTTTTTTTATCAGACAAACAAAATTTTATTACCCACACCATCCCTAAAGCATAAGAAGTGTTTTAGGGAAAATATTTACTAACGTTTACTTCTAACAATCTAATACTGCTCTAGGATTTACAAGCCACAAATTTAGAGAAGAATTATAAGGTATAATATTTTTCACTAAAAACCAACTCCATAACCTCCCTTTGATTTCCTCAACTAATCTATCTTCAACCAAAGCACATCCCTCGAAAATAAGCTTATTCCTTGCTTTCCAAATCACCCACACCACACATTCCCAAATTGCTACAGCGATATCCTTACCCTTTTTCCTTTTAAAGAGTTCAGAGAAAAGAAGAAAATGATCCAAGATAAGGTTGTGAAGGGCTACAGGAGAGTCTAACCAAGATAGGCATCTTCTCCATATCCCTCCGGCCACCTTGCAATTTAGGAACACATGATTTGCAGTTTCTTCATCCCCATTGCACAACGGACAGCTGCTGCCATTTTCTTGCGTGAGAGCACCTCTCTTGATCAGGTTCACTTTTGTAGGCAACCGGTCTTGTAGTAATCTCCAAGTCATTGCTGCCACTTTAATGGGAACAATTTTGCACCACGCTGCTTTCAACTCCTTTCTTTCTCCCAAGCCTGTGTTGTTACTTCTTCTAGTTCCGCTCAGAAAATCATATGCTGATTTTGTAGTATAAATTCCTCCTGAGCTCTGTTTCCACCGCCATGAATCATCTTCATTTTTCGCGCAACCTGTACCTGTTTAACAGATTTACAAATTCATCAAACGAGCCACGTTCACGTTCAAATAAATCTCTATTCCAATTCCATTTCCACCTCCACACCCCACCCTCCCACACTCCCATGGACTTAATACTTCCTAACTTATCTCGACACAAATGAAAAAATCTCGGATATAGACTCTTAAGAGTATTATTCCCCGCCCATACTTCATGCCAAAAACTAGTGCCTCCCCCATCCGCTAACCTTTTCTCTAAGTTTTCTAAAAACCACCCTCCCCCTTCCCCTGACTCAATCTCAATGACATCCTTCCACCACTTCGATTTAATTACCGAACCCCTATCTGACCCAAGACCCCCCTCTCTCACCCTCCAAATCCCATGTAATGAGGAAATAACTCTCGCCCACAAACTATCCCCCTCTACAAAATATCTCCACAACCACTTTCCCATTAATGCCCTATTAAACATTCCCAAGTCCCTCACCCCTAACCCTCCCAACTCTTTGGAAACACAAATATTTTCCCAGCTGACCCAAGCAATTTTTCTCACATCCACACCTCCTCCCCACAAGAAATTACGGAATAAAGAAGTTAAACCACACAAAGATTTTTTTGGAAGGCTGTAAAAAGAGAGATGGTAGATTGGTAATGCACTCAAAACTGCCTTGAGAAGAGTGATTCGACCCCCAAACGAGATTTTTTTATGTTCCCATGACTTGAGCTTCACCTTTACTTTATGCACAAGATTATCCCATTCCGCTGTCTTTTTGTGATTCATGCCTACTTTTATTCCCAAATAAGAAAACAGAATATTCCCCACACAGCACCCAAGCATATTTGCCATTTGCTCAAGAAGAGCCCTTTCAACGTTTACACCCATGAGCCTGCATTTGTTAAAATTTATACTCAGCCCAGACGCCATTTCGAAGTTTATGAGGATGCATTTCATAGCCCAGGCGTTCTCCAAGGTTGCATTAGCGAGCATAATTGTATCGTCTGCATATTGCAAGTGGGATACCCTCACTTTATCTTCCCCCATCTCCACCGGATCCATCAAGGCGCAAGAGACAACTCTATTAATGAGTAGGCTTAAACCTTCCGCCACAATGAGGAACAAAAAGGGGGAAAGAGGATCTCCTTGGCGAAGACCCCTTTCCATTTTGAATTCCCCACTCGGACTTCCGTTAACTAGGACATTCGTTGAGGCCGATGACACGCACTCCATAATCTAACCTCTCCACTTTGGACAAAAATTCAAAAGGTTCATCATGTGATCCAAGAAACTCCACTCCACCGAATCGTAAGCTTTGGCAAAGTCAATTTTGAAAAATAGCCTACCAAGCCTCTTCCTTTTTGCCTCCTCAATCGCCTCATTCAACACCACCACTCCGTCATGAATGAGTCTGCTTCCCACAAAAGCGCTTTGGTTTTCCGAAATGATCCCATCCAAGATTTTACTTAGCCTTCCAGCCAGAATTTTTGCAAGAATTTTATACGCACTTCCGATGAGCGAAATTGGTCTGAACTCGTTCAGCAGCCGTGCATCCTCTTTTTTTGGAATCAAAACGATATATGAGGGATTTAAACCTCTGACTAGTTTCCCATTCCTGTGGAACTCCTCTAACATTCTCATAAAATCTGCCTTAATAATATCCCAGCAATTTTTAATGAAATTAAAGTTGAAACCGTCAGGCCCCGGACTCTTCGAGCTCTCACAATTTTTTATTGCATCAAGAACCTCCCTTTCAGAAAAAGAAGCAATGAGCAGTAAGTTTTCTTCCTCTGTCACTGTTCTTTGCACCAAGTTTGCCTCCAGCTTTGGTCGAACTCCCAGCTTCTTAGAGAAGTGATCTTTGAAATAATTTCTGATGCCCAGCTTAACCTCATTAACTTCCTCAGTCCAAACATCACCCACTTGGATTCCAACGATCTCATTAACTTTCCGTCTCTGCATAATGGACCTATGAAAGAAGCTAGAGTTCACGTCTCCTTCCTTTAACCATTTTAATCGAGCTTTTTGAGCCATAAGACTGTTTTTCTAGCTTAAATTCTTGAATAGTTCAGCTGTCACCACTTTTCTCCTGTCCACCTCTGTATCCTCTAAACCCAAGATTTCATCCCGCATGTCCAGCTCCTGCATCTCCTTTCTCAGGTTCCCAATGTTTGACTCAATAGAACCAAAAGTATTTTGATTCCAAATTTTAAGATCTGCTTTCAGTTTTTTGAGCTTCTCTTTAACGACGAAACCAACCCATCCAGATACATTAGACTCTCTCCACGAATTTGCTACCATATTCTTAAAGTGCGGGTGATCACACCAAGCATTCACAAATCTGAAAGGACGTGGGCCCCAGTCCACCACTTTAGTGATCTATTAATTAATACTAAAAATTAAGGCCCACAGTTCTCTACTCTCCTTTTTCTCCTCCAATCAATATCGTATCTTGACAATTAGGGCCCGCTTGGTTAGAGGTATTGATTATAGGGTAATTAGAATGATTAAATTAGTAGTGTTTGACATTATCAACGTATTGTACTAAAATTGAAAATGGGTTATAATTTACCTAAATAAATTGATGGAGAAGACATTCCGTTTGATTAGGCGTTCAAATAGATTTTTTTGTTATATTGAGAGTGGAGAGAATTTTGTTTATGTGTCTGCATCATCGCTGTAACTGCAAGATTCGTTTTATTAATATAATAAACACGAATATCGTTTACAACTTGAATTTTTTCGGATCGAACCAAAAAATTGCGGGTTCTTGACTCTAGACTTTGATCCTCTGATTCTTCTCTTCAAAGTTGACTTTGACCTTGATCGAACTTTGACTTCGATCTTCGGACTTGAATGTTTGTAATGTTAATCCAAGGGTGAAAACACCTTGTTTTGGATTAAACGTTGCTTCTGGATGAACGCTCTTTGAATCTTTGAATGCAAACGCCGAATCGACGGGACTTCGAGCCTTGATCTTCGATCTGGAGCTGCTTTGGGCGAAGAACACTAAAGAACGCTCTTGGAGTTTTCTTCAAATCTTCAACGGTAAACGCCGGATTGAAGGGGTTCTGGACCTTGATCTTCAATCTGGAACTGCTTCTGGCGGATTTGGGGCGAAGAACAGCGAAGAACGGCGAAGAACGTTCTTGGAGAATCTTCGAATCCTCTAGTAGAAACACCGGATCAAAGGGGCTTCGGACCTTAATCTTCGATCATGAGCTGCTTCTGATTGACTTTCACGAAGAACGACGAAGAACACTGAAGAACGCTGAAGAACGATCTTGAAGAATCTTCAAATCTTCAATGAGAAAATACCGGATCGGAGGGGTTCTGGACCTTGATCTTCGATCTGGAGCTGCTTCCGATTGATTTCCACGAAGAACGGCGATGAACGCTTTGAGTCTTCAAGAACGGTTGCAGAAGATTCGCTGGTTGATCGTCTGGATGCTCGTTCACTTCGGTTGCTTGTTCGTGTTCGCTCGTGCTCGTCTTGGTTCGTGTTGGTTGTCCTCGTTGGTGTTGCAAATGAATGAGAAAAGACCCTATTTATAGGGTGGAGGTTTACAAACCTTCCTTTCTTATCGCACCACGTGGCGCCGCCTTATTGGTCAATGCCATTTGATTGGCGTGATTTACGAATTATTTTAATTCGCTATCATTTTTGACGAGATATCATTTAATTCTCGTTCTTATGGTAGATAAAGCGCATTTATTACCCAATATGAGTATCGAACACTCATTTAATTTGTCCGACTTGTACCGTGTACATTTAATATCAAGTTAACTATTTAATTCAAGAATTAATTTAATTAAATTATTAAAATAAAATAGTCAATTTATTTGATATTAATATTTGATTTGTACACGTGTTGTCATTTAATTGGGTGCAAATTTTATTTGCTTACAGTCGCCAGATTAGAAGTCTAAGCCCGACGTTTTAACCCTTCATCTCATGGCGACAGGCGGCAGCGAAACCTAATAGTGGTATGTTTTAAAATAAAATAATGTGGATAAATTGTCTGGTGTCAAACGAAAAAATATTGTGAGTTTGGTGAAATGATGGGGTCTATAAGGACTATGTGGGGTTGAACTTGATAGAGCAGGGTCATTTGAGAAAAGACTCAAAATCTTCATTTCAGAGAAGGATTGTTGGGAATTCAAATAATATCCCACATCAAAATAATTTGAGAGGATCTATAAGATGAAAAAGTATATCTGTTGGTATGAGATCTTTTAAAGGAAGCTCAAAAATAAATCCGCACATATTCGATCAAAAGCAAACCATATCATATCAACTAGGAGATTGGGTTTCCATCCTAAAAAGCTAACACTTTCCACATTTATTATTAATTTTAAGTTAGTAATAGAGTCTAAAAGATTTTTCACGCTATTTTAAAATTTGAAAAATAAAAAATCTTGATTCAGGACTAAGGACATTAAAACTGTTGTAAATAAGTGCATAAAATAAAAGACGAGATTTGTTCACCCAATTCGTCGGAAATGACTACGTCTAGGGGCGAGCCAAGCCAGGAGTTTCACTAATATTCTTGTGTATGAATGATTACAATAGTCTATTTATAAGAATAAAACCCTAGTCTAAGATATGAAGCCCATTGAGTTATTGGTCCATTAGTAATGTCCATATCAAATCTTCTAGATTTGAAATAATAAATCTTCTAGATTTACAACACTCCCCCTTGGACATTACGACATAATATAAATGTCTTGTCATAAAAACTCCACGTGCTAGGTATCGGCCAAATAATAAGTTAGGGAGGAATGTAATCGATCTTCTAGATTCATTTCGGGGTTACCGCTCTCCCTGAAGACAACAACACTTTGAGTCTTTGCATCCCAATACCACGAACGTACTTTTCAAAAGTAGACGTAGGTAAGGACTTAGTAAACAGATCTGCTAGATTGTTACTAGATTGCACCTTTTGAATGGTAATCACGTCACTATTCTGGAGTTCGTATAGGTAGAAAAACTTAGGTGAAACATGTTTCGTCAGGTTTCCCTTGACGTACCCATTACTCATTTGTGCGATGAAACTTGCGTTGTCTTCAAATATAACAATGGGAGGTGTATCACCTTTAGCGATACCACACGAGTCACCAATGTGTTTTACCAAGGACCTTAACCAAACACATTCTCGTGCAGCTTCAAATAAAGCTATTATCTCTGAGTGGTTCGAAGACGTGGTAACCATGGTTTGTTTAACCAAGGCAGTACTTGGTTTTACCCAAGGCTTTCATTTCAAATTCGGCTTTCAAAATTGAACTGGCTTCTTCAAACTCTTTGTATGTTCCAATTATGTTCAGGTCATCAACATAGACGGATATGATGCAAAAACCATTATGCGATTTTTTCGTGAATACGCATGGGAAAGCTTTATCGAATGTGTATCCCTTCTTCTGAAGGAATTCACTAAGTCAGTTGTACCACATGAGGTCCGATTGTTTCAGGCCATACAATGACTTCTGTAGTTTTATGCTATACATACTGCAGTTTTCACCATCCCCCATCTGAGGAATGTCAAATCCATCGGGGATTTTCATGTAAATGTTGGCATCAAGTGATCCGTATAAGCATGTGGTTACTACGTCCATTAATCTCATATGGAGATTCATTTTAACTGCCAAAGATATCAAGTAGTGGAACATTATTGAGTCCATGACGGGAGAGCAGGTTTGATTGAAATCAATCCCGGGTCTCTGTGAAAACCCTTGAGCTACAAGCCTCGCTTTATATCTCTCCACAGTATTGTTCTAATTTCGTTTTTGTACAAACACCCATTTATATCCTACGGGGATAGCACGCGTGGTTGTACGGACAATAGAGCCAAATACTTATCTTTTGTTAAGCGATGCGAGCTCTGCTTCAATTGCCTCTTTCCTTTAAACCCAATCGGAGCGCTTTCGACACTCACCGATTGTTTTGGGTTCTAGATCTAGATCATTTATAATGGAAAGAGCAATTGATGCTGCAAATGTATCATCGACGATAGTAATATTTCTATTATATGTTTCTCCCAAATCTGTGAAGTTCACAGAGACTTCGACGTTTACGTCAACCAGACCTTCCTCATTTCCCATTGTATTTGGGTCTGGTTGTTCCACGGTCCTAGTGCATTGAATATTTTGTGCACGTGTCACTAGGACGTTCGTCTCCTAGAGACTTTAAGTTATCTAGATGAATCTCTTCTAGAGATTTTACATTCGACTGACCAGATTTGCTAGCCTTTCGTTTAGGTGTATTACTATCTCTTGAGGGTCCTTTGCGCTTCTGGCGCGTGGGGCATGAGTACTTATTTTTCTTGGGACCTCAACCCTTTGGGGAGCATTTACTATAGGTATATGAGATTTAGTTACACCTCCATGGTCAGTGAACGCGTCTGGCAGATTATTTGCTAGATTTTGCAAGTTAATGATCTTCTGAACTTCTAGTTCAGATTGATTAGTGCGCGGATCTAGATACTGAATATTACTTATGTTCCACGTAAGCTCCCGACATTCATTCAATTTTGAATTCGGATCTCCCCCTAATACCATGAAGTAATCTTCATCGAACTTGCAATCAGCGAGCCGAGCCGTTAATTGATTCCCGAACAAAGGTTTGAGGTATTTTACGATGAATGGAGAGTCAAATCTGACGTAAATACCGAGTTTCCTTTGTGGGCCCATAGTGGTCCGCTTTGGTAATGTTATCGAAAAATATACCGCACATCCGAAAATACGCAGATGAGAAATGTTAGGTTCTTTCCCACGCACTAACTGTAGGAGGGAATGATCATTATATGCAGTTGGACGGATTTGTATTAAGTGCGATGCATGTAGGACTGCATGCCCCCAGCATGAAGTGGGTAGTTTGGAGTTCATAAGCTCGCGATAAGTTTGATACGTTTTATTAGCGCTTCAGCAAAACCATTTTGGGTATGGACGTAGGGGACCGAATGCTCCACTTTAATTCCTAGGGCCATACAGTAATCTATAAAGGCCTTTGAGCTGAATTCAACAGCATTATCCATGCGAATAGACTTAATTGAATAATCCGGGAATTGAGCTCTAAGCTCGATAGTTTTCGCAATAAGCTTCGCAAAAGCTTAATTGCGGGTGGACAACAAACAGGCATATGTCCACCTAGTGAAGGCATCAATAAGGACCATGAAATAACGAAATGGTCCTGATGCTGGGTGAATCGGTCCGCAAATGTCTCCTTGAATTCGCTCAAGGAAAATCAGAGACTCTAGTCCAACCTTAGTGCGTGATTGGCGTACTATCAACTTACCCTTAGAACATGCATCACAAATAAATTCATCAACAAGAGGGATTCTACTATCCAAAATATTATGACCATTTGAATTAGATAGAATCCTACGTATCATAGTTTGTCCTGGATGACCTAACTGCTGATGTCACAAATTAAAAAAATTCGGGTCATGGAATTTCATACTCATAGCTATATGGGAACTAGACGGCCTGATGTAGGAATAGTACAATCCGGAGGAGAATGAAGGAAGTTTTTCTATAACTTGTTTACGGTTACCTCGAGTAATAGTCATCAAAAGGTATTCGTTATTGTTCTCAGTTTCAGTTTCAATGTGATATCCGTTTATCCTAATGTCTCTAAAACTGAGTAGGGTACGCTTAGATTGTGGAAACAATAAAGCATTATCGATTATGAGTTCGGTACCCATGAGGAGGACAATGGAAGTTCTTCCGGAGCCCACTATCAACGTACTATCATTGGCTATTGTAGTTATACTCCCCTTACGTTCTATCAAGTTATGCAAATACTTCCTATCTTTTAGGATTATAAATCACTATGTGCGTCCATCATGCAAGAGAAAATTGTCCAAACCTAATAGTTGATATGTTTACAAGCCATAAATGATAACAGCAATATCTAAATAAATGTAATGGACAGCGATTTAAGGTAAACACATCAAAGCTAAAATAATAAAACCATCCATAAAATTAAATGAAGTATCCGAAAGAAAGGATCAAAAAATATAAAATTGTCTTATTCGAAAACAAAGTACTAGAATTAATCAAATACGCAAATCATTCATCATCTCCAAAGTCCTTAAGCTCAATGCCCATAGGATCAACATTGTCTTGGTCAAGGTCTGCTTCAGGCAGGCTGGCATGGTGAGATTCAACTCTATGAGCCTTCTAGAGCACATAGAAGCAAGAATTGGGCGTCGTCTACCCAAAACATAAATTACGGTCCGACAAGTACCGGGCGCCGCCTACCCGGACATAATATGCGGACTATAAAGAAATAAACTATGTGCGAGAAAAATAATGCACGTAAATAATTAAATCATAGATACATGTAAAATAATTTATTATGAACGATAATCACATGAAAATAATTTCAAGGAAAATTTACGACTTAATAAACATGCATATTCATGAGGCTAAATATTTCATGTATATTAATGAAATTTAACGAAATATTTTCAGGATTTTAAAATAAATTAATTAGAATTTTGTGTTATCCTAAAACGAAACCGAAATTAGATTAGGATTTCACAAAATTCCGGGGAGAATGACGCCACGTGCGGAGGGCTTGCGCCGCCTCGACGCCGCACACGGAGGCGCGCGGAGGCGGCGAAGGGGTGACCGGTAGCTCACGGGTAGCGCCGCACAGACGGTGGCGGACGGCGCACGGGGAGTGTCGCGCTGGCGATGGACGTCGCGCTGGGCGGCGGCGACTGCTGGGCCACGGGCGTCGCGCTGGGCGGCGGCGGACGTTGAGCCAAATCAAATTAATAATTCAAGAGCATATAAATTATGTAACGCATGGATCAAATAATTCGGTACGGGGATTAATTCATATGATTTGTAGAGAATTAATTTTAGGGCGTTCAGCTTAATCTCGGGCAGAGTCTCGTGCTGATAACGTGTTGTAAATAAGTGCATAAAATAAAAGACGAGATTTGTTCACCCAGTTCGTCGGGAATGACTACGTCTGGGGCCGAGCCAAGCCAGGATTTTCACTAATGTTCTTGTGTATGAGTGATTACAATTATGACTTGGACTGAAAATACTAACTTTCTACTAGTAGTTTCCCCGCAAGCGTACGGGTTCACTGTAGTATAAGTAAGTATAGCGACCAAGTATTATCGAACCCAAGGGAAGGGATGTATGCGAACAGATCCCTGAAGATCTACGCATCATAATTAATATGAGTGTATGTTTTGGGTTTTTTAGAAGAAAATAAAATATAAGCTAAACTAAATTACTCTATGGATGAAAAAAGGGAAACTAACTACGAACGTAAGAGTGTGTTTTCAAATATGAGATGATGATGTCCAGGGTAGAAATTCCTACGTATACTAACGGAGCAGGTACATAATCAGAATAACCGTGACACGCAAGAAATAACCTAAGTAAAAGATTGTAAGATTAAAGCTCAAGAATTCAAACCCTAATACTTTATCCTAACAATCGACTTCACTAATCCACTAACAAGTTAATAGATTGTGCTTAATTAATGAGACCCTAATTTAACTAAGGTGATGCAGTCGTCCTCCCTAGATAAACCGGTAGATTAATTAATTAATCCTTTCTAAACCCTCTCATTAAGTCTACTAGTTGTTAAAGAGTGATAAGATCGTCCTCTCTCGAACACATTTCGAACTAAATTCAAAGGTAAAGTTAAGATTGATTTTAATAATTCATTAATTAAGAGAATTAAAACTAAAAGTAACGAATTACCCTAATTACGTACCCACATCCTACTTCTACGAGTTCATCCTACCCCAAGCATGCAAGGGTTTTAGCTAGACATGGTTTTTACGGAAATGGAAACAATTGAAGAAGTAACGAACATGAACATAATAATTTTATCTAAGAAATTATCAAACATAAACTAGGGTTTAAAGAAATAAATGCTAAGAACTGAAATTAAATTAATAAAACGAAGTAAAAACAAAGAACTAAAGGAAAGAAACTAAAAATCAAAACCGAACGATGAATTCGTAAGTAAAACCTCGATTACAAGTGAAAATTTTACTTGTTCGTCTCTTCTCCTCTTCCTCTCTCCAAAAACTAACTCTAAAAGTGATATGATATCAAGTGGTGTGTAAAAACGTGTTCGGAACGAGTATATATAAGCGTCGGGTCGAATCGGGAGTTAATGAGCCAAAACCACGCATGCTCGAGCACTGCTCGTGTACTAAGTGCACGAGCACAATCCCATCGTGCGCTTAAAACTTCTAGAGAGCCAAAAGTGCTCGAGTCCTCGAGCTCGTGCACTAGGTGCACAACTGGACCTTGCTCGAGCGTAATGCACAAGTACTCGTGCACTAAGTGCACGATCTGGTGTTGCTCGAGCACAATGCTCGACCACTCGTGCACTAGGTGCACGAGTTCTTCTCGCTTGTGTACTCCAATGATACTACATTTCATATTTCTTCGATATCTTCTCATCCGGGCATCCGTTTGAGTCGATTCAAAGTCCTACGAACTCCTCTTTTTGCCCTCTATCCATCTATAAGCATTAAAGAGATAAATTCATTAGTTTATGAAAATGATACTCAAATAACTCTAAATACTCATATAAATCAATCAAAACACGGGCATTTCGAGCTATAAATTACGACAATTTCACGCATAATCAACCCCCCAAACTTACCATGTTGCTTGTCCTCAAGCAACGAAATAATAAGTCAAGTGAAATTGTCAGGAATGAATCAAGAATCAAATCATGCAAGTAATCGAGCTCAAGTTTCAAAGATCGTTCACATGTATACGAACGCATTCCCCTCATCATACTCATGCAATAACAACAAGAACCACCAAGATCAAATATGGATGTGCACTCAATGATGTGTTTCACTCCCTCACAAGTGTATATCAATAATAAGGGACTCACTCAAACAATCAATCACGCATATCGGCAGCCATAGGCTTGTAAGCACTCTCAACTCCGACCATACGCTAGAAATCAATGTTGAATCAAAAAGGACTTTTCTCAAGGTTGTAATGTAGGCTCTTTAGACAGGTGGGATAACAATATGGATACGTGACTCAAGTGAATGGAGAATAGAAACTCAAACTTTAGTACTTCGAGATTAGGAACATAATACTTCAAACATTTTCAATCAACACACCAATACTCTCAACACTTCAAAAAAATTTCTAACTCATTTCACTTTTTTTTTTCAATCACTTCACTTTTTTTTTTCTTTTCTCTTTTTCGCACAAACACATGAGCTCATTTTTTTCTTTTGCTCATTCTCAATTTTTTGTCTTTCCCACAACTCATATTCCTCATCACACCTTCTTCTCATAATCACTCAAGCAATCACAATTCTCCTTTTTCAACTCAAATCAATCCCTTTACATTCTCACTTTTCCTATTCTCCACTCAAATTGGGACAAAAAGGCTTAGGAACTTGGAATAGTGTTTAAATGTGCTAGCAAATGGAATAGACTTAAGGTTCAAAGGGGCTAACAAGGGACAAATGTCAATGGTAAGGAAATTTTTTGGCTAAGTGACTCAATCAAAACAAAGATGGCCTAAGATCACATTCGTCATATCAAACTAGACACAATCAAGAAGCGAGAGCACACACAAGTTCACAGCTTTCACATCCATGCTAGTCTTAGTGAATTCCCACTCTCATCACACAAGTACTCAAAAGAACAATTAGTAAGTATACTAGTTCCTTCTCAAATCAACTCTAACTCAAACACTCACACAATAGAATTCCTAACTCAACCTTACAACTCAGCTCTACTCATCAAATCATACTCAAGAATAACAATTAGCAAGTAGCAAGGAATAACAGGCACAGAATAAATCAGATATCTCAACGAGTTCAACATAAATTACAACCCGAGAGTTTGAATAACACTTCCATCACAGCCCCATAATCAACCACATCACTCAAACAAGACAGTTCACACTCCAAAAGCAAAAATAAGAAAAGATAAGAAAAAAGGAAGCAGAAACTGGGGGAATCCCCATGATCCTCAAGCATCCGGGGGCGGTAGCGGGCGGTAGCTCGGGTGATCCGATCCTAAGTGAGAGACGAAGAGTGTTCCGTTCATCAGCTTTGTACCTTCCCGGTCTGGTGTTCCGTTCATTTGGTTGGGGTAAGTGCAGGGTTGTATTCACCATCCCTATCTCATAGGCGTGCCACTCATTCCTTATCATGAACCAGAAAGTACCATCCCCCTGCATCTTCACCGAGGCTAAGAATTGCTCCACTAAGTCTTGGTGCATCTTCATGGAGACCAAAATTTCATAAAATTCCTGCATATTGTTCTTCTAAAAAATTCTCTTGATCTCGTCTTCGATTCCCAACTGCCTCATGAACTCAATGCAAGGTCGCCTTGTCTTCTCTACTTTTCCAGCAACCAAATTCCACCGGTAGGCGTGAGCAAACCATCTCTCCCCATATGTTAAATTATCCCAACGAGAGGGCATCAATTCCTTCCTCGTCAATTCTGCAGTCAAAGCCAGCAACTCATCCCTCTCAACGAACCGATCCTCGTACTTCTTTGGAGGAGCCATTACCTAATGCATCACAACAATTCACCAAACCCAATTCATGAATATCTAAGAAAATCATCAGCTTTGTACCTTCCCGATCTGGTGTTCCGTTCATTTGGTTGGGGTAAGTGCAGGGCTGTATTCACCATCCCTATCTCATAGGCGTGCCACTCATTCCTTATCATGAACCAGAAAGTACCATCCCCCTGCATCTTCACCGAGGCTAAGAATTGCTCCACTAAGTCTTGGTGCATCTTCATGGAGACCAAAATTTCATAAAATTCCTGCATATTGTTCTTCTAAAAAATTCTCTTGATCTCGTCTTCGTTTCCCAACTGCCTCATGAACTCAACGCAAGGTCGCCTTGTCTTCTCTACTTTTCCAGCAACCAAATTCCACCGGTAGGCGTGAGCAAACCATCTCTCCCCATATGTTAAATTATCCCAACGAGAGGGCATCAATTCCTTCCTCGTCAATTCTGCAGTCAAAGCCAGCAACTCATCCCTCTCAACGAACCGATCCTCGTACTTCTTTGGAGGAGCCATTACCTAATGCATCACAACAATTCACCAAACCCAATTCATGAATATCTAAGAAAATCTCAATCAAGTCAAACACCATTTTCAAGCTCAAATTTCATCAATGATGTTCAATGTTCCACACACGGGTGATATCTTGATAACAAATCAATTTACTGTTCATATACTCTTTCACCATTCACAAGAACTCCAAAACATAAGTCTATCATGAAGTAACATCACACATACATGCAATTTACATGCTCAAGACTCAATTTCCATCTATTCATAACTCAATGCAATCTCAATCCACAAGAACTTCACTCAACATACAATACCCATATCATTTTCTCAAATTCCTACTTTCTCACTCTAGACATTCACTCATTCTACTCATACAATTTCGAAATTGAAAGCAAAACGAGTAAACCCATAACATGTAAGCATTATTCATCAACAAGGAATCAAGAATCAACAAGCTATGTAAAAATCCCCAAATTTTCGACCTAAGTCATGAACCCTGATTCCCATACTCAATCCATGCCAAATCTAAGTTTAAACTACGAATTGAATGAAAAGAGTGAGAGATTACATACCTTGTTCGAGGATTGAAGAAAATTCGTGGAGAAATTGAACAATACGTGAGCAAATTGGTGCAAAGTGTGAAGTTTCGCAGCCAAAATCGCACCTAGTGTGTGTGTGGTGCGTGAAAAGTATGTGAAGTGTATTTATAGTGTGGGAAAAAAATCGAACTAGGGCTCTAGAATCTGAAAATGCGATCGCTCGAGCACTACTCGAGCACTAGTGCACGAGTAAATTTAGCTTGAGCGCCCCCGAGTTCCAGAACCGAAAAACCGCATGAGTACTCGAGCTCGTGCACTCGGTGCACGACTTGCATCCGCTCGAGCACTATGCACGAGTACTCGTGCAAGGGGTGCACGACCTGGCCACTCTCGAGCGCAGTGCATGACCGCTTGAGCACTTAGTGCTCGAGCAAGGCTACTCGAGCACTTCCACTTCCCAAGCTCGAATTTCAACCTTTTCAAACCAAATTGAAAGAATTTACGACCAACACGAGTACTAACCTGGAAAACTCCTCAATTTAAGCTCGATTGCTCATTCGACCGAGGAGTTGGGGTCTCTTCCAAATGTGCAATTCACCAAGCCAACTCAAGTCGAACTTATGCACTCACACTTAATTCGATCCAACTACCCTCATGCATCGATATTTTCAAAAAATTTAACCAATTTTTCATTAGAATTTCGTGTAATAACTCGAAGTACGAATACACACCTCCCCAAACTTTGTTCTTGCTACGCAATAATAAAGTTTGAAAAAGAATGAGTAAGAATGAGTTGTGCACTAAATTCTCATGAACTGAAATACTATCAATGCAAAGTATTGAACGAAAAAAACATCACCCCCCAAACTTCGACTTCGCAAAGAGGTCTATGTTTGGGGTTCGGGTTACCTCAAACTCCAACCAATTGAATGTTTTCCTACTCGAAACATCTCCAACTTCATGAATTGTTTTCCTTTAAGCTCACTTACTCGAATCAAGCCTACACCAAAAAACTCAACAAACGAGATTAAAAAATACGATTCACAAAACAACAAAAATGAACAAAACGTGTAAAGGAAAGTAAAAATGGGTTGCCTCTCATTAAGTGCTAGTTTTAAGGTCCTAATGCCGGACCGAGCTCGAAGGAGCTTACGCGACTTGAGAATCTAAAATACCTCCCTTATTTTCATAAGAGAAGTTGAATAATTTCTTTACTCGATGCCCGTTCACCATGAATCTATGTCCATCCTCCTTCTCGACTTCAAGGAATCCACTCTTATGCACTTCCCTCACAATATATGGCCCGTTCCACTTGGACTTGAGCTTTCCACCAAACAGCTTCATCCTCGAATTGAATACGAGGACTTGATCACCCACTTTGAACTCCTTTTTCCTCAATCGAGCATCATGCCACTTCTTGGTCTTCTCCTTGAAAATTTGGGCATTCTCATAGGCACTATCTCGAAACTCCTCCAACTCATGCAATTGGAGTAATCTCTTCTCACCAACCAAGGTACTATCAAAATTCAGCTTCTTGATCGCCCAATATGCCATGTGCTCCAACTCCACGGGCAAGTGACATGCCTTTCCAAAAACTAATTAGTAAGGAGACACACCAAGAAGAGTTTTGAAGGCTGTCCTATACGCCCAAAGTGCATCATCAAGCTTCATTGCCCAATCCTTCCTACTAATGCTCACCGTCTTTTCAAGGGTCTCCTTGATTTGACGATTCGATACCTCTGCAAGACCGTTAGATTGAGGATGATAAGAAGTAGAGAATCGATGACTTACCTCATATTTTGATAGCAACTTCTCCATCCACTTGTTCACAAAGTGACTCCCCCCATCATTAATCAAAGCTCTTGAGACTCCATATCTAGCAAAAATGTTCTTCCTCAAGAACTCAATCACCACTCGGGAATCATTCCCTCTTGTAGGGACAACTTCAATCCACTTCGAGACGTAATCAACGCACACGAGAATGTACAAGAATCCATTGCTAGGAGGAAATGGACCCATGAAATCAATCCCCCATACGTCAAATACCTCGACTTCCATGAACACGTGCAGCGGCATCTCGCCCCTCTTAGTAATAGAGTCAAATCGTTGGCACTTATCACACCTCTTAACCCATTCCATGCAATTCTTCAAGAGAGTTGGCCAATAAAAACCAGATTGAAGCACCTTCCTTCCGGTCTTCTCTCCACCCAAATGTCCTCCACATGGCAAGGCGTGACAATGCCTTATGATATCACTCCACTCCTCCTCTGGCACACATCTTCTCAACACATGATCAATCCCTCTTTTGAACAAGTATGGATCATCCCAAATAAACTCCCGAACTTTCTTCAAAAATGCCTTCCGGTGCACCGAGTCCATCTCCGCCGGTAACTCTCCACTTGTTAAATAATTAGCATAATCTGCAAACCACGGTGCTTTCCCTTCAACTCGATATACCGGAATATCTCCTAAACCAAACAGCTTCTCGTCCGAAAATTCATTGTTCACCTCTCGATCTTTCACTGTGTTTTCCTTTGTAAGCTCTAACCTCGAAAGGTGATCGGCTATCACGTTCTCACATCCCTTCTTGTCTCGAATCTCAACATCGAACTCCTGGAGTAATAAGATCCAACGAATGAGACGGGGCTTTGCATCCTTCTTACTCATAAGGTACCGAATCGCTGCGTGGTCCGTATATACTATTATTTTCGTCCCTACTAGGTAGGGTCGAAATTTATCAAAAGCATACACGACCGCTACAGCTCCTTTTCGATCGTAGTGTAATTCACTTGAGCAGAATTCAGCATCTTCGAGGCATAGTATATAGCGTGAAAATGCTTCTCACGAATCTGCCCCAAAGCAACCCCCATCGCAAAGTCACTAGCATCACACATCAGCATAAACGGGCTAGACCAATCTGGGGTCACAAGTATCGGGGCATTCACCAACGCTTCTTTCAACCTGTTAAAAGCCACTAAACACTCATTAGTAAACTCAAAGGCGACTTCTTTTTCAAGAAGCCGCAAAAGGGGTTTAGTAATTTATGAAAAGTTTTTTATGAAACGTCTATAGAATCCTGCATGTCCTAAAATTACCGAATTCCCTTCTCGGTCGAAGGTGGTGGAAGTTTCTCAATAGCAATCACTTTCGCCTTGTCAACTTGGATACCTTTTGAGGATACATGATGTCCAAGAACAATACCCTCTCTCACCATGAAGTGACACTTCTCCCAATTAAGCTCCAATTCCGTCTCTTCACACCTGCTCAACACAACTTCAAGATTGATTAGACATTTATCAAACGACTCCCCGTAGACGGAGAAGTCGTCCATAAAAACCTCCATAATCTTCTCAATCAAACCATGAAAAATAGCCATCATACACCTTTGAAAAGTGGCGGGTGCATTACACAACCCAAACGGCATCCTCCTAAAAGCAAAAGTCCCATAATAGCAATTGAATGTGGTTTTCTCTTGATCCTCTGGGGCTATCATGATCTGATTATACCCCGAATACCCATCTAAGAAACAATAATATTCAAAACCACCTAATCTATCAATCATCTGAACAAGGAACGGAAAAGGAAAGTGATTCTTACACGTTGCCTTGTTCAACTCCCTATAATCAACACACACATGCCATCCCGTCACTAATCTAGTGGCTACCAATTCATTAGACTCAGTCTTAATCACCGTGGTACCCCCCTTCTTAGCAACTACGTGTAACGGACTCACCCATGGACTATCAGAAATCGCAAAGATCATGTTGCTATCTAAAAGCTTTAAAACCTCCTTATGAATCACCTCTTGAATTACCGGATTAACTCTACGTTGGTTTTGCACTAAAACTTTTCTTCCCTCTTCTAATCTAATCCTATGCATGCAAATGGAAGGACTAATTCCCTTAATATCTGCAATCGACCATCCTATAGCAGATTTGTGCTTACGAAGCACTACTAAAAGTCTCTCAAGCTGATCATCAAATAAAAGGGCAGATACAATTACCGGATACTTATCGGTCTCATCCAAGTAGGCATACTTGAGGTGATCGGGGAGTGGTTTCAGCTCCTTTTTCATCTCCAATGGTGGCGCCTTATCAAACATCTTCTCGAAAGTTGACTCATCGGCTTCCAAGTCGTCCTCATCCTCTACTTTCTTCATCTCCAAGAACTTGACATCTTCATTGTCTTTCAAGCTGTCAAAATAATCAAGATCATAAGAATCATAAGATAGATCATCAAGGATAGGATAATCAAACTGATGAACATAGAAAGAACAAGGATCTAGAAGTGTGTCTTCAACACAAGTGTCTGTGATGTCAATGAAGTGGCAGCTCTCATCTCCCATGGGGGTATTTCATAGCTTCATAAATAACTATCTTCACTTCTTGATCATCAACTTTAACCGTAATCTTCCCATTCGCTACATCAAGTACCATCCCGGCTGTAGCTAGAAATGGCCTCCCTAAAATCAGCGGCACATGCTCATCCTCCTCCATATCCTCCACTACTCCTTGAGGTCTAGTGATAGACCTGTCAGCAAGCTGGAGCGTCATCATCGTGGGTTGAAGCTCACCCCCTTCCAACTTCTTGAACAACGAAAGAGGTATCAAATTAATGTCCGTCCCGAGATCACACAAAGCTCCTTTCTTGATCACGTTCCCGATATCACATAGAATGGTGAAGCTCCCGGGGTCCTTCAACTTGGGCGGAAGCGCCTGTGCACCATAGCACTCACCTCGTGGTTCAAGTGCACTAGCTCGGGTCCGTCCACTCTCCGTCTCTTTGCTATCAAGTCCTTTAAGAACTTGGAGTAGTTAGGCATATGTTCCAAAGCATCATAAAAAGGAATGTTAATATGTAACTTTTTAAAAACATCAAGGAATTGCAAACTTTTCATCTAATTTCTTTTTCATAAACCGCTGTGGATATGAGACGGGTATCACAGATTTGGGTACCCCCTATTCATCTCTCTCAGTTTCTTTTACATTCTTCCTTGCTTCCTTTGCCTTCTTTCACTTTGGAACTCTCTCAATCTCTTCAATGTCTTCCTCAATGTCTTTTCCCTTCTGGGTCTCATCCATATCTTTATTCTTCTGAGTGTCTTCACCCTCAACCCCTTTCTCAACTCCCATCTCCTCAATCTCGTCTCTAACTGCCTCAGACTCTTTTTCTTCTATCTCAACCTCTCCTTGGGGCGTCTCAGAATCAGCAGGCATCTCAGGACCATCATATTTGGTCCCACTTCTCAACTCAATAGCCTTGCAATGTTCCTTTGGGTTTTCCTCGGGCATTGAGGGATACTTGCCTGGCTCTCTCGTCTGAGACTTTGCAATCTGACTAATTTGGTACTTAATAGAAGTGAACCTGCGGTTGTTCTCTTGTTGAGCTCTATTTAAATCAATGTCCCTTTTTTGGAGTTCTTGATCACGCTGATCTCCTTTCTTATGCAATTCCTTCACATCGTACTCCAATGAAGACAATCTCTTGCTTCCTTCCTCCACCTTCTGAAGGATAGCTCTCAACATCTCCTCAGTTGAGGAACCGCCTTCTCCACCTGGAGGTTTCGAACCTGGATCAACACCTGGAGGAACTATAATTCTAGCCTTCGGATTAGCATATGAAAAATTCTCGTTATTCCTCCATGTGCTCTGAGGAGGCTGCTGCCCTCCTTGATACCCTTGGGTATTCCTCCATTGATTTTGAGGAGGCTGTGGACCTGGAGGTACAAATGGTTGGCCATAAGAAGGCCTTCCAAATTGATTGCCACCTTGTGGATAGTTAGCCCTTCCCATATAGTTGGCCTCTTCTTGCTGACTCGTGGGTGGGTCCACTTTCTCGCTCACTGCTACATTCCCTCCAACCAGATTCTGCCTCATCTCGAGGTTACTTATCTTCTCCATCATCGCCATCAACAACTTTCTCGTTCCCTCATTCTCCTCCAACTTACAAGCTCTCTAAAATTTTGGGTCCTCGTTCCATGCCCCGGCATTCGTGACAATATTGTCAATGATTTTTCTACACCTCGATATACCTTGGTTCAGAAATGCTCCACTAGCACATGCATCAAGATGGGCTTGACCAGCCTTGCTGGCTCCACTGTAGAGGAACACCATGATATCCCCCTCATTGTACCCGTGATGTGGACACTCAATTAACATGTTAGAGTATCTCTCCCACGCCTGACGTAAGTCCTCTCCTGGCTTCTGGCGAAAAGAAAAAATCTCTATCCTTGCTTTAATGGTTCTAGATGGAGGGTAGAATCGCTCGAGAAATAGACGCTCAAGCTCGGCCCATGTGGTTACACCTCCCCGTGGGAGCGTGTTATCGTACCACTCCTTTGCTATTCCCGTCAAAGAGAATGGGAACAACCTGAGCCTTTTGGCATCTTCAGACATGCCGTTATAATTGAACGTGGATACGATCATCAGAAAACTCCTCAGATGAGTATGAGGATTCTCCTTCCCAACCTCCCCCTTGAATTGATTCTCGGTAAGCAGCTTTAGAATTCCAGGGGAAATTGAGAAGTTGTTTGCCTCTACAGGGGGCAATGCCACTCCATCATAGTACCGTTGCGGTTGTGCCACGAACCTTCCTCGAATAGCCATGTTCTGATCGGCGTTCTGAGGAACGTGCTGAGGATTAGCAGGTGGTACGGGTACTTGTTGGGCTGGTGGTGGTTGATAGACAGGAGGTGGAGGGTACGTGTATGGTGGATATGGATATGGTGGGTATGGGTAAGGATAAGGTAAGTTGTTTTGTGGGAAGTTGTTCTGTGGGTATGCAAGGTTGTTCTGAGGGTGTTGGACAAGGTTATGAGCTGGATTGTTTACGTTCTGTATACCCGGGCTTTGGCTCTGGTTGTCCCCTATCGGAACTTGATTCTGACTACCATTCCCTCCAGTGCCCTCAACCCGGTCCACTATCTGATTAAACTTATTTGCAGCATCGTCCAACTTATTACTAATGTCCATGTTATCGGTCTCTCCTCCGGAAGCATTCATCCTTCTTAAAAAGGCTCGATTTCTTCTTGCTATTGTCTCAGGATCTAGTTGTAGTCTCTCTTCGCTCATATCACCTTGCGAGCGTGTTTTCATAAACCTGAAATACTAACAAAAGAATAAAAACGCAACTGCCGAACACGTAAGAATAAAAAAGAAAAATAAATCACTCACTACTAAATACTAAGCTATCTACAAGTCATATTCAAAAGACATACTACGCCATCCCCGGCAACGGCGCCATTAACTTGGACCGAAAATACTAACTTTCTACTAGTAGTTTCCCAGCAAGCGTACGAGTTCACTATAGTATAAGTAAGTATAGCGACCAAGTATTATCGAACCCAAGGGAAGGGATGTACGCGAACAGATCCCTGAAGATCTACGCGTCGTAATTAATATGAGTGTATGTTTTGGGTTTTCTAGAAGAAAATAAAATATAATCTTAACTAAATTACTCTATGAATGCAAAAAGGAAAATTAACTACAAACGTAAGAGTGTGTTTTCAAATATGAGATGATGATCCTCAGGATAGGAATTCCTACGTATACTAACGGAGCAGGTACATAATCAAAATAACCGTGACGCGCAAGAAATAACCTAAGTAAAAGATTGTAAGATTAAAGCTCAAGAATTCAAACCCTAATACTTTATCCTAACAATCGACTTCACTAATCCACTAACAAGTTAATAGATTGTGCTTAATTAATGAGACCCTAATTTAACTAAGGTGATGTGTCGTCTTCCCTAAATAAACCGGTAGATTAATTAATCCTTTCTAAACCCTCTCATTAAGTCTACTAGTTGTTAAAGAGTGATAAGATCGTCCTCTCTCGAACACTTTTCGAACTAAATTCAAAGGTAAAGTTAAGATTGATTTTAAGAATTCATTAATTAACTAAAAGTCACGAATTACCCTATTACGTACTCACATCCTACTTCTACGAGTTCATCCTACCCCAAGCATGCAAGGGTTTTAGCTAGACATGGTTTTTACGGAAACAAAACAATTGAAGAAGTAACGAACATGAACATAATGATTTTATCTAAGAAATTATCAAACATAAACTATGATTTAAAGAAATAAATGGTAAGAACTGAAATTAAATTAATAAAACGAAGTCTCAAGTATTCAAAAACAAAGAACTAAAGGAAAGAAACTAAAAATCAAAACCGAACGATAAATTCATAAGTAAAACCTCGATTACAAGTGAAAATTAAGTTTGCTCGTCTCTTCTCCTCTTCCTCTCTCCAAAAACTAACTCTAAAAGTGATATGGTATCAAGTGGTGTGTAAAAACGTGCTTGGAACGAGTATATATAAGCGTCGGGTCGAATCGGGAGTTAATGGGCCAAAACCACGCATGCTCGAGCACTGCTCGTGTACTAAGTGCACGAGCACAATCCCATCGTGCGCTTAAAACTTCCAAAGAGCCAAAAGTGCTCGAGTCCTCGAGCTCGTGCACTAGGTGCACGACTGGACCTTGCTCGAGCGCAATGCACGAGTACCCGTGCACTAAGTGCACGACTTGGTGTTGCTCGAGCACAATGCTCGACCACTCGTGCACTAGGTGCACGAGTTCTTCTCGCTTGTATACTCCAATGATACTTTAGCTCCCTCGAACTAATACTTTTCGTACTTCTTCGATATCTTCTCATTCGGGCATCCGTTTGAGTCGATTCAAAGTCCTACGAACTCCTCTTTTCGCCCTCTATCCATCTATAAGCATCAAAGAGACAAATTCATTAGTTTATGAAAATGATACTCAAATGACTCTAAATACTCATATAAATCAATCAAAATACGGGCATTTCGAGCTATAAAATCCGACAATTTCACGCCTAATCAAATTATGAGTACAATAGTCTATTTATAAGAATAAAAACCATAGTCTAAGATATGAAGCTCATTGAGTTATTGGTCCATTAGTAATGTCCACATCAAATCTTCTAAATTAAAAAAAAAAAAAAAAAACCTTATTTAACATTTTATAGTTTATATCATAGTTTTCGGAAAAAATTGACTTTTATAACTTGAATTTGATTTGATTTGTTAAACTTTAAAATTTTGATTTGATTCAACAGGCTTCAGAGGTCCATTTTATCAATGTATTTTTAATTGAATTTATTTAAATTCTCAATAACTAATAAATTTAATTGATACTTAATATGCAATTTACACGTGTCACTATTTGACATAATACAATTTTATTGTGACTTTATATTATTGAAATTTTGAATTAAATGTCAAATTTTGGGATTGAATGCTAATTGCTATAATAATGAAATTAAATAAATTAACTTCATTTTTGTGGAAACATGCAATTAATTTAGGATATAACTATGAGAAACTTGATATAGACAGAACATAAAGCACATTGTAAGAAATACGTTGTGATTATTGCTTTGAAGTTATCGATCACGTTTTATTTATTAATCACATCTTTTTGGCATTTCGGTTTGTTTTGGAGTGAAGTAATGGAATTTAGGTTAAGATCACTTTCTGAATTAGTGGTACTACATTCTCATGTGTTGTAATATTACTTTCCATTATAAGTGATCTGCCAACCATAAATAATTAAAAAAAAAAAAAAACCCTATCATGTGCATTATACGTACACACACAATAATAATTGATACCTAGTCGTACAGTATATTTATAAAGTTCTGTAGATAATTTGAAAGATTTTTTTTTTAAGCTAACTACAAATCAAGATACTATATATTAATATTTTACATCTTTAATATGATATTAAGATAAGAGTTTTTTTTTTTTCCTTATTAAAGGCAACTTTATTAAAATGTAGGCAGAATACAAAGGTATGAGAAATACCTTACAAATAATCAAATTACACAACCATACTTTTTGATAGGCGAGCAAAACTACAACTAGGGCAAATAGGATTAAGTAAAATAATCACATCAAGGACAAGGTTAAGCCGACCAAGCCAGACCAAGCTGGAATAGCCAGACGAGATATTCCAGCTCGGCGAGCTACTCTACACATGCGAGCTGCTTCAAGGCAAAAACCATGTGAACCCATGCGAAGTCTTGGCGAACAACTCTAGCTAATAGGCGAACAGATCCAGCCAAAGCATCAAGGCATCAAGCCAACAAGAAGAATGACCAACAAAATCAAACTACTAACTCTTCAAGGATAAGACCCGAAGAGGCGGACAACTCACTAAAACGAGCAAATCCAACTTAGAAGATAGTAAGGTCAAATAAGTCAATTTTCCATGTGTCAAGCATGCACACATGGGAGAGCAAAGGTCTAGACACTTCCTACTTGAGAAACTTGTATAAATACTTTGATTTTCAATTAATAAAATAAGCACAAATTCACTAATACAATTAAACTTCGTCTACGCATGCCAAAGCACCTCAATTTATACACATACGAACCAAATACGTAATCAATACACGTATTAATCATTTTTTAACCCGAATAATCGAATTCACTATTTACGGTAGTGATCAATCAGACGTTATTGTTTGATGATCTAATTAGCCATCCAAAACAGCCACAAATCCTTGTGATTAGAAACGATCATCAACAATATTTAAGGACAAAGATCAAACACCAAGTACTAATTTATGGTTATCTTGTCAATCTTGAAAGCTAAACTCAATATACATTCCCTCTTTCATTACAAACCAACTCCAAATTCTTATTTTCAACTCTTCCTCCAACTTGGTAATAGAGAATTCTATATTTTTTAAGATCTTCACATTTCTTCATTTCCAAATCAACTAAGTATTACACTTCCATATACTCGGTGTAACGTATTTTTTTTCTCTTTTAGAAACCTACTAAAATGGAACATATACATCAAAGATTATTTATTGTACTATTGGGTTGTCAAAGATTTTGTGATAGAGATGATCTTATGTTAATTTGTTTATAGTGTTATTGGTTCGTAAGATTACACCACAAAAAATTGTGGATTTAAAGAGGAAATTAAAGAGGGAATTGAACCCACGACCTCTCACCCAATTACACACTTGCAAAACCGTTGGGACACCTTGCACCACTGCACATTGTACGAACAACTTTACATTTGTCCCCTAGTGGGGGCGTGAAATAGGCAAAATTTTGCCCCTCCCAAGATTCGAACTCTCGACCTCCATGCGTGTGGAGACTTAGGGTGTTTCACCATGCCATTCGGGCATTGCAATTTAATTGATATTTTAGCGTTTCTAACTATATCTATATCATATATTTTTTGTTATTTATTTTATTTGTAATTTTAAGTGATTATATATTCTATTTAATTAATGATATTTACATATAAAATTAAATTATCATTTTTTATATTTTTCACTATTTACTAACATGTATACATATATACACTAATATTAATTGTTTTTATTTAAATATTTTTAATAAAATTGTAAAATAAATTATTTTTATATCATTTTTCACTATTTACTAACATGTATACATATATACATTTACATTGATCGTTTCTGTTAAAATATTTTCAATAAAATTGTAAAATAATTTTTTTTTAATTTTTTTTCACTATTTTCTAACATGTATCAATATATACACTTATATTGATAGTTTTTATTCAAAAATTTAATAAAATTGTAAAATAAATACTTTTTTATATTCTTTTTCACTATTTACTAACATGTATACATATACACTTATATTAATCGTTTTTACTAAAATATTTTCAATAATAATTGTAATATAATCACATTTATATTATTTTTCACTATTTATCAATATGTATACATATATACACTTATAATAGTAAATATTTTCAATAACATTGTAAAATAAATATTTTTTATTTATTTTTTACTATTTACTAACATGTATCAATATATACATATATATTGATCGGTAATTTATTAAAATATTTTTAATAAAATTGTAAAATAAATATTTTTTTATATTCTATTTCTCTATTTACTAACATGTATCAATATATACCCATATATTTTTATTAAAATATTTTTAATAAAATTCTAAATAAAATTCTAAATAAAATTCTTTTTAATTTTTTTCACTAATCAATATATACACTAATTAATTGCATTGCAATTCTAACTAGTTTAAGAAAGCCATGTGTGAAAGGTGAAAAACAACTCCACGATTTTGTAATATTACCATGCATATACCTCCTTAATCTTCGATCAATTAGTGGGTTAAATTAGTGGGGTAGGGATTAATGGGTTAAGTGGGTTAAATTAGTGGGGGTAGGGATTAATGGGTTAAGTTAGTTTGCTTGGTCAAATAGTATATATATATATGACTCTGCCTTCTGCTGAATGTGTCGGTTTTTATCAGATTTTGTGAGGGAAACAACCCTCGTGAGTTGGCCGAGGGATAATAAATCCTCGTGAATTTCAATGTGTCAGTCGGTCCCTCGTAAAATCCCTCGATAATTTTTGCGGATAGGATTTTCCCTCGTGAATTCCCTCTTTATAAACGAGGAAAATTATACCCTAGTTAAATTCCTTGTTAAATTTTGTTCCTCTTTAAATCCCTCTTTAATTTTTCTCTCTAAATCAACTGTTTTTTGTAGTGTTATTTTATAGTATAGTAATTAATACTTTTGAATAAGATAACTAATATTGAACGGTTCGGAAAAAAAAAAGATAACTAGTATTGAAAAATTAATAATTAAAATAGAATAATTAATATTAATTATTAAATTACATACAAAATGCAAATTAATTGTATGATCAAACTAATTTATATAAACCTTTATTGTTATGGTACTAGAATGGGGAACTAATGTATATTTGTATGTATAATTCTGTTTAAAGGCCTTTATATATATATAGAAAAATCAAATATCCAGAAGACATTGTAACTTGGGTGGAGATGGAGACTATTTACATTCTAAAATTACTAAATACACTTCATCGTTTAGTAAAAAACTATTAAAAAGTAAAATATAGCCTCAAATGATTTTATATTTCAAAAAATAAACTAATATTTCTCGTTGTTATATTTTTCATTAAAAAACTGATTTTATTATAAAAAATTAAAAAAGAAAGATAAAAATTTATGTGAGATGGTTTTACGGTGAGACGGTTTACAAACTAGCACAAATTAATACTTATCAATTTCAATGTGTTAATACGTTTTTCTCAATTTATATCCCATCTTATTGTGAGATGATTTCACTCAAAACCTATTCAATAAGATAATATAAGATATTTTATTATATGAAAAGCTTTTCTTTTTAAGTACTCCCTCTGTTCCTGATCTATTTACTTTCCATTTTGCTATTTTTGTTTGTTCCTCTATTTTACTTCTCTTTTCTTTTATGAAAATGAAATATAATATTATATTCCACAATTTATTCCTTCTTACCCATCAATAATATATTATCTATATAATATCATATATTTCATCTCCTCTCCATTACATCACTTGTACTACATTTATATTAATAATTGTGTCAAAAAATGATGGGAAGCAAATAGGGTGACGAATGGAGTAATTTTGAGCGTGTTTGATCAAATAACTACTACACTTGCAAATTATGTTGAGGCATTTCGTGCTAATTATACTGAAAAATAGTAAATAAAAAAATACATTTAAAATTGAAACTTAGGAGTTCAAGCCCCAAATATGGATATTATGTTCAGAGTTTATAGAAAAAAATAGACTTTTCTTTTTTCATCAATATTCGTATCTTACCTGGAAAAATTAAAATATTTAGCCCATGTATAGAATAGAGTGCGTGTTATTAACGACTAGATTAAAGCATTATGATGGGCCACATCGTTCTGGTTGATGATGGTGGAATTGATGTGGAAATCTTATATGTGGGCCCCACTTAATGGGACACTTTTGTCCCTCGATGCCCAGCATAAAGTACTTTTCAATATCATTTAATATTTTTTATTTTATTTTTTAATTTCAGATTTTGCTTGAACAAGTAGCCAACTCCGTTGTTCTTGAAGAATCTGTTTTTTTAATATATATTATTTTATTTTATTTTTGTTTTCAAGAAATGAAGGTTCCATTAAGCACGACCTTTCTAGCATAGTTTGTTAAATTTATACGTTAATTAAATTAAGTATTAAGAAATTGGAATATGATCAATAGTTAGGGTTGGGTGGCCTAATTATTTTGACTAGCTAGGCGGTTTACCTTAACGGGTTTAATTTTGCCGTCTTAAAATTTTGTATTATTTGTGAAAATGACAGAAGATAATACTAGATTAAGACTGAAATTTAGAGAAATTGGGTCATGTTCATATATTTTGACATTTTCTATAAAACCCTTTTAGATTATTTTTGTGAAATATTTCCACTTCAAATTGTTTAATTAACTTTAGATAACTAATCAAGATTTGACGCAACTCATCACTTGAACAATTGGAGAAAATTTGTTTAAAAGTGGAAATGCGCACACCCATTGCATGTGGGCAAATCTTACAAGTGTTCTTCTTTTTCTTTATATGTAATTATTCTTTTTTGTTTACTGCAATTGACAAAAATCTAATAAACTCAAATACACAGGGCATTATTTAAGTTGAAATATTAATCATCCATCCTTAGATTTAAGACTATGGTAGTGCCACTCAAAAAAGAGATAACACTCGTAAATAAATTGGATAGTGTAACTAGTATATTAATTATAACTTCTTTTTTAAACTAGAGCAAAGTGCACCCAAAGTAATTTGTAAGAAAACAACTAATATTAACAAATTAATATATTTTAAAAATACATACTAATTGCACATTGCAACTAAGTATAGTAGTTTTTACCATACTAAAATATCTCACTTTATCAAGTGAGCATAATAAACCTTCACTAATCCGCTCAAAATTAAACCTTTACTAAGTAAAAAAAAAAACCGTTTATTAAATAATCATGAATTATTTATATATATGAATTATGACTAATACTTATATATTGAAGAATTATGAATTAGTAAAAAGCTCATGATCACGTTTCACATGTACTTATCATGTTCGTAAATATGTTTTATGACAAAGTATAGAGTGAAAATAGTTCATGCATGAACCATTGAAGGGTATTAGTTGTTTTCAATATAGAGTATTAGTCGTTTTTATTGAAGGATATCAGTTGTTTTCACTAAAGAGTATTAGTTGTTTACTGAAAACAAACCAAGACTCTTCAATGAAAACAATTAATATATATCCTTCAATTATTCATGTATAAACCAATTTCACTCTATACATACTCATGTATTATTTATAGATTATTATATTTAAAAGTTAAAACTCACCAAAATGTGATACTTGGAATGTTAAAAGGTATTATCAAATTCATCTTAAAATTTAATGAACCTAATTCACACAAATGTTTTTATCATTCTACTACTATTGTAATTCATATATATATATATATATATATATATATATACTCCATGAAGACGATAATATGTGATAGCGATTGATGTAAAGAAATCAAACTTCCCATGCTCTGAAGTCTTGCAAAGCCATCGTCGTGGAAGAGCATATTGTAAAATATATATTTATGTTATTTTTTGTTGTTGGTAAAGATGTGAAATCAAATCTTGATTTTTATTCACTCATTTTTCTCTATAAATTTATATTTTTTTTATTTGACCCTTAAGAAATTTCAAGTTGACTTCCACCTTCTGCATTTCTCTCTCTTGTAATATTATTTGCTTGAACCGAATTTCAAAGTCTTCCACTTAAATTTCAATAATTTCGTTGAATTTTTGCCGTATTTGATTAATAATGGGATAAGAGGTCTGATGTAATCTCCCACTAAATATAATTACACTTAATCCGGTTGCAATCTTCCTTTACACATCGATCACATATACTAAACGTTACGCGAAATGAGCCGTTGAATTAGAATTGGTTTATCTTCCTTTACACATCCTTGACTAATATTTGTTTTAGGCTTTAGCTAGTTAAATTGGTTTTTTCAGGTAATGTCATTTTGTAAAATTAGTAATACTACTATTTAATAAAACAAACAATGTTATTCAACTGATGTGCATGGTGCTACTGATTTACGAGTAATATCATTCAATAGAAGTGCCCGGTGCAAATTGAGTATACAAGAATTTGTCTTTTAACTTAGTTAAATCTTTAGCTTCCATCAATATTAATATTTGTATACACGATTTTGAAACAAATAATCGTTCCATTAGTGATAATTATTAATCGTCTGAGGCAAAACTTTTTATGCATCTATTTAACTCAATTCGGCTGATTTTTTAAAATCAAAATTGCATTGTTGTACGGTATAATTGTTGCATTAAAGTGTTACTCTTGTATTTACTTGAAGCACTCCTTTCGAAAATAGTGAGCCTTATTATGATTTTGATTCTTAAAAATAAAAGAATATTTCTATCTCACCTATTTGAGAGTTTTGATTATGATTTTACAGTTTACATTATATACAAAACACACTATAAATTTCTCTCACCCTTATCCTCACAAAAGATTTGTATCTTTATTATTAGATTAAGTAATAAAGGGAATAATATATAGATTTGAATATTGACAAAGAGCATTACTAAAGAAGATTTGTTATCATTTTTAATATATAAGAAAAGAAGAAGATTAGGATCATGTATCTTTCAAAAAGTTAGTAACAAAAAACTCAGAGAGAGAGAGAGAACATTATAGGTTGGTTTGATTTGTCGGATTGGATTTTTGTACATTAAAAGAGGACAAATAATTGACAATTTACATGGCACAATTATAACAGTGTTGATCACAATAGACACAATCATGAAAATGCCAACCTAACAAAAACCCCACTATATTATTATTTTTAAATTAAAATAAAATAAATTTCACAACAGCCCAGAATGAGGCACCCCCAGCCCCAGTCGATGATTTTGACAATGGGAAAATGATTTATACCTGTGGGCCCCACAGCCCTCCCAGAATTGACCCAACCAAAGAATCCCAGTATTCTTGGCCCATGTTTCTTTCTGTACTGATTTATGATGATCAGGGACTTGTGGGCCCCTTGGGAAGGATTTCACCAAAAGTTGTCCACTTTCTACATTTATTCCCATATTCCCATTTGCTAAGGTAGATCCATATATCAAAGTGGACAAAACCAGGCATGAAGAAATTGACCCTTATTTAACAAGGGTGGGGTGGGGTGGGGTGGGGTAGCCTTGATGTTCAACCTTTATGGTCATGATGGCTTAGGGACACATACAAATCTCACCCATCATCTTTGAAATGAAATGATGTCTTACATGCATCCTTTGGATTCTGATATCACATTCTTCTTGATAGATATTGAAATTTTCGCCAGACAAATGTATAGAAGCTTCATTTTTAAAAAAATATATATAATGTGTTGATTGATGGCAACTTTTATTGTATTTTGTGAATTTGTCATAGAAAACATATGCTCTACAAATGTAAATCTTGATTGGTTCAAAGAAGTTGAGAAGGCAATTGTAAACCCATTTTAATTTAAAATTTGTTTGCATGTGAATTTTTTTTAATCAAAGTTAATTATTTTATTATAATATATTAGTTTGATAGTAATGATGTGAAAATGATTGATACCGTTTTGAAATGCATTGTGAAACTAGTTAACAAGAAAATTACCTAATTAAGAATTATCAAAATCCAAATCTCACACACACATATATATTATATTATATTATATAGACAAAGTATAGAGTGAAACTAGTTTATACATAAATCCGTGAAGGGTATTAGTTATTTTTACTGAAGAGTATTAGTTATTTTTACTTAAGAGTATTATTGATTTACACTAAAGAGTCTTAGTTGTTCGGTGAAAATGAACTAAGACTCTTCAGTGTAAACTAATAATACTCTTCAGTAAAAACAACTAATACTCTTCGGTGAAAACAACTAATACCCTTTAGTGAAATTGATTTATATATGAATCACTGAAGGGTATTAGTTGTTTTCACTGAGGGGTATTAGTTGTTTTTACTGAAGAATATTACTGGCTTACACTGAAGAGTCTTAGTTCTTTTTCACTGAACAACTAAGACTCTTTAATGTAAATCAGTAATACTCTTCAGTAATACTCTTCAATAAAAATAACTAATACTCTTCAATGATTCATGTATAAACCCGTTTTACTCTATATAATATTATATTATATTATGAGAAGATTTACTCAACCTTTAATAATATTTCTTTTTTGAATTATTTGTAGATAAGTATATATTAAATTGCGGATCTTCTATCAAAATCTCAATCTACCCCAACCCAACATGTGAATGTGAATTTAGGTATTGATATATTGCTTTATAAAGAAAAAAAAGGTGTTGAATCGCATCAAGTCTATTGCTCCTTTTTTTTTGTTGGGGGGTGGGGGGTTGGTTCTTGACCTTCCATATTCTTCAAGTGAAGGCAATGAATGGCCCTCTACTAGTTGGGTTTGATGTGTTTTAAACAATGAGAAGCATAAGTGGATTGGAGGTAAAGCCAAAGGCATTTTTAGTTTACCCCCTTCAAAGTGGGAATCTAAAACCAACTAAGAAGAGTGATTGCGAAAAGCAATATCTTCAAAAAAGACAACTCTTTATATACATAAAATATCTGTCTTAGTCTTATCTATATAGATGCATTGTGCAATTTAAGTGAATTTTTAAATATTAATCACCTCTAATTTTAATAATCGCTCTTTTTCTTTTAGAATTTTTTTGATAAATTACACATACAAATCGATTATCAATGCAGTAATTGCACCATACAATTCAATGTTATTTTTAAAAAACAATAGGAACGGAAGAGAAAGAAATGAAAAGGAAAAAAAGAAAAGAGAAAAACCGGAGTGGTGAATTGCATCAATCTATGACTTGCAAACAAATTTGTATCCATTATTATATTTAACCTAAAGTGTTTTGTTTACAAATGGTTGGTGTAGATATCATATTCCTCCACTAAAACAATCACATATACATAGTGGAAACCCAACTCCTTATCTATCTTGGGTATACCATGATTATGCTTACCTTTTCCTAGTACAAAGTTGTACATAAATCCTATTACACCAACATCATAACATATGATTTGGCTTAGTGGATTAATTTTTTTATTCCTCTTTTTACCAAAAAGAGATGATAATAATACAAAAGGTCAGAAAAAAGATATTCTAAGAAATAAAAGGAGTATAGTGGAGTGCAAATGCCACCAAGCATAGTTTCATTATCACTTTTCTTTTTTCCTCTTTATGGAAGAATATGAATAATTGTACCATAAAATAGCATTCGCAAGTGAGAGTTGAAAGATGTTGGGTATCTGGATAGACCCTCACCTTTTCTTTTTACCCTAACCTTTTTCCTTTCTTTATTTTCTTTAATTCAATGCTGTTATTTTATTACTTTGTAGCCGCAAAGTGGCAAATTTCTACTTAATTAAATTAGCTGTCTTGTTCACTTGTTCATAATGTTCATTGTACTTCAAAGTGCTTATTTTTTGGTAAATTGTAGAAAATTGAGAGCATAAAGATTGAGTCTTATAATAGACCGTGTTATATATATGACGTGAAAATTATCAAATCTCACAATATTGTGTAAGGAAACATACATAATTTTATTTTATTTTCGAAAAAGAGATGCATAAAAAATGTAAAACTTATATGTTTTCTAAATTCTGGGTATCATCACTAAAACCCAACCTCAAGCCATTGTAGTTCTTAAATGGGCCTCCACCAGATTGCATACTTGGCCCAGTCCACAAGCCCTTTTTTTTTTGAAGTACCAATAACAAAATAATAAGGGAAATATTGGTCTGACACTGTCTCATGATTAGGGATGTAAACGAGCCGAGCCGAGCCGAATACCATCAAGCTCGAGCTCGGCTCGTTTGGGTTTTTATAGGCTCGAGCTTTATTAGTTGAGCTCGAGCTCGGCTCGTTTGCAAATTTTTAGGCTCCCGAATAGCTCGAGCTCGGCTCGTGAAATATTCGTTAACCAAGTAAACGAGATTGGCTCGAGCTCGGCTCGAAAAAGCTCGTTTTCAAATTAATCAAGCATAATTCGAGCTTGAGTTCGAATAATTCGGCTCGAAAGGCTCGGTTCAAAAAGCTCGGCTCGAAAAGCTAATTAAATTTTTAAAAAAATATACAAAAATAACACATCTAAACTATGTTTACTTAAAAACATAATAGTCCATACTCCATAATAATAATTTTGTCCCTAATAACACATAAAAAGAAAAAATTAATTTCACGAGCCTATTCGCGAGCTCAGTAAACGAGCCTGTTCACGAGCCTGTTCGCGAGCTCGGTAAACGAGCCTATTCGCGAGATTTCGAGCCAAATACCGTCAGGCTCGAGCTCGGCTCGATAAAATAATCGAGCTCGAAATCGGGCTCGAGCTCGGCTCGTGAAACTTAACAAACGAACTCGAACGAATATTTTTCGAGCCGAGTCCCGAATAGCTTGCGAACGGCTTGGTTTGATTACATCTCTACTCATGATATGTGACAATATAAATTAACACCCAACTCTATTAAAGTGTTAATACATAATGCTCAATTTATACTTCATCTCACTATCTCATTGTATGAAATTGTCTCACACAGAACTACCCTATTAATAAAATGGGCAATTTTGTCAACCAAGAAAGAGAGAAGGGAATGGACAATGCTCTAATGCTTGTACATAAAAAAAATTCTCAGGTAAAGATAAAATTATAGCTTAATATTTTATAGAAGTACATACATAAATATGATATGGAGGCCAATAGTAAGTCAGAGAATACAATATTTGATTGTGATGCTAATGTTATAAGGAACCCAACACTAGATCTCGTATCTAATCTGTGTATATTATTATTATTATTATATAATTTATATTATTATTATTGTTGTTGTTATTATTATGACAAAAACTTGTGTGAACCCAAATCCACGTACTTGAGTTTTCAAATATTATTTTTATGTATACACAATATCATTGTTTAAAAATCATCATTTGTTAAACAATGATGGTAGACATGCATAACATTGTTAGTGTGTATACATAACAATGATACTTATAAAAGAGAGTTCACGTAAACTCGAGCAGTATACCTACTCTACTATTTTTTATTTTATTTTTTTGATAGGGTACTCTACTGTTATTATTATTGACTATTAATATTTTTATTTCAGCTCACTAATTAATTTCGTGGATTGCAAGATGGATATTCTGGCTCAGACATGGGCTTATCTGCCTGCTCAATTGGGTGCCAGAGATAAGCCCAACATTGATAAACAGGCCTATATTTGTTTTCTATAGGTATTTTTCGTAGGGCCCAGGTTATTTGCACCAGCCTCTATGTTAAAGATACTAACTGGATGAATACACTATTTTTTGTTCGATTTTTTTTTTCGAATTTTTTTTTATTTTTTCGAACATTTTTTCCGAACATAATGAAATGAAAAATATTTCGAAAAAAAAATTCGAATTTTTTGTTTATTTTCGGAACTTTTTTCTGAAAATGTTGCAAATTTTCGAAAAAAAAAGTAGTGTATTTAACATAGAGGCTAGTGCAGGTGGTCTTTTCGTAGATGACATGAAACTAAATTTACAAGCCCAATAATCACCAACTTAAGTAAATTTTATATATTTTAAATTAATTTATTTATTACAGTAGTAGTGTTTTTTTTTTTTTGGATGGTGTAAAGTTTCAAAATACTATGATGATGAGACAACGCAATTATGGTGGCTGTCACTATCCAAATGTATGTAAATGTCTAATTTCAAAGTCTCACCAACTATACCGACTCCCTACCAGAAATATGATTAGACTCCACCAATTTTTTAAATATTTTTGTTTAATGGAAAAGACTGTTTGTTTCATCCTGTTTTAAACATTTCCTATTAGGACTTAGGAGTGACATAGAATGATGAAGTAACTAATCATCATCCACGTTTTTGTGCATTAAACTGAACGGAGTGGGAAATGCATTTTTTTTCCCAAGTGATTTTAATATTGGGTGCAACTATTCACCCACGTTAATTTGCTTAGTTAATCCTTTTATTTTTAATGGCAAAGATATGGTTTTGATTTGCAAATCATCAGCTCCTTGGATTCAATTGCAGCGTGGCCAGACTAGCCGAAAAATATATCAACGATTACTTTTGAACCAGTTGACGATTCCTTCTATTTGGGATAAATTGATTTATTGGTCTCATTGCTATAGCCGGGTTTTTGTGTTCTTGGGCTTGTCTGCAGAAAACAAAAATTGATTTTCCTATGGACATGAGTTCCGGCCAAATAAAATTTTCCGTTGAGGGGTGTTGTTGTGCTATCGTGTGTCGAGCATATGGTGGGTGTGGGTTGGTTTAGTAGGTGTAAATATTATATTAAGGTTAAAATTGTAAATTTTTACAGGGTGCACTAAGAAAAATTAAAAAATAACTAAAATATGTGATGGGTAAATTTAGTAGTTGGTGTACTAAGTGAAATTGTGGGTGAGAATAGCCGCGCCCTTTAATATTATATATATATATATCTTTTTAAATAGTACTACCTCCGTCTCAATTTTGTTTACCCATTTGACTTTTGTTGACTTTTTTGTGAGACTTAATTTATAGTATTTAAATGAATAAAATGGAATTTTTATGATTGCGTATTATTCAATTGAAGTGCATGAAACAAAGTAAAGATATTTTTCTACGTAATTATTAGTGGAATGTGGTGTAATTTAGAAGTATTTGAAGGGGTTACATAATGAAATGAGTAAACAAAATTGGAACGGAGGGAGCAAGGATGAAAATATCCGGAAATTTCCACGATATATCCCCGATATATCCATTTTTCATGCTCACCGATATCGATATTGGGGGGTAACGATATTTCCATAGTATCCGTAAAAAATCAATAAATATCAGTGCATAAAATCAATTTCGACTATATTTTTGTGCAAATTGAGCATAAATCGGTCAAATATCGGTAAATATCGAAAAATATCGGTAAATATCGAGAAATATCGAAAAAGTATCGAGAAATATCGAGAAAATATCCATAATTTTGTTAAATATCAGAAATGTAAAATATGGTCAGGTTCTATTGTAAATTTTATGTATTAAAAGTTTGTTATTAATTTTTTACAATTTTTTAAATTTACCGATATCGATATTTCCATCGATATTTCCACAAATTTAAGGTCCCGATATATCCATCGATACCGATATTTTCAACCTTGGGAGGGAGTACATCGCGGTGTCCCGTCTTGGTAAAACCATGACTTAAAATATATATTTAATAACATCGTAATTTTATATTTTAATTATATATTATTAAAAATAACCGTCAATCGAATCACGATATTTTCGAGTTTTATCGACTGCTTCACGTCCCATATCACGATGATCCAACGGAGTAATTGAGCCGATTTTTTAGTACAAATAACTCTCTTATTCATTATATTTTGTAGGAATAATGTCAATATAAGACCTGAAAGATGATAAAACTATCAATTTAAGGCCTAAAAGATTTTTCCTATCAATTCAGGAACTGAAAGATAGAAAACTATCAATCCAAGACCTAAAAGATAGAACATATCAATTTAAGACTTAGGAGTATTAAGGTTATGTTTGATATATTATAATTTTTATTTTTATTTTATTTATATATATTATTTTATTTATTAATTATCTTGTTTTATATTATTAAAATCACTTATCTTTGATATTTTTGGGAAAATGATTTATAAAAATATTATCGGATAACAAACAATTATAAAAGACCAAACACAGTCTTAAAATGGGTAAGTCCTAAATTAATAGTTTTATTTTTCAGGTCCTGGATCGATAGTTTTTAATCTTTCAGGCCCTGAATCGATAGGAAAAATCTTTCAGGCCTTAAATTTGATAATCTTTTTATCTTTCAGGCCCTGAATTGATAAAACTCCTATTTCGTATCACAAAAAAAATTAGTAAATCTCCCAACTTGATTATCCTCAAACGTAATCATTCTTGATAAATTGAGTTAATAAATTCGTGATCTTTATTTTTTTATTTTTAATTGCAAATTATTTCCTAATGGATACTTATATATGTTGATGTACATAATATCTTTGGAATACATTCATATAATAAACACAAATTTTTGTTAGCTATACACTTGAGTGTACATAAAAATTACCCTGTAATAAAATTACAAATCATTAATAATAAATTGAATAATTTCGAGAAAAGGTATGTAATTTTTAAATGGCAAAGTTTTGTATGAAAATTGTTAATGATAAACTTACCATAAAACTGTTTTAATATATCAATTAAGAATATCAAAAATCTCATCAGAAGTATAAAAAATTACGGTAAAAAAATTCAACAAAATTAAAATATAATACTACTGACCTTAATTTTTTATACTTCTATTGCAATTTTTGATACTCTTATATCAAATATTTAATATTTTTTAAAACAGTTTTATCAAAAACTATTTTCATATAAAACCTAATTTAAACTATAAGCTTCGCATGCTCTCAACTGCTTTTGGAGAGTCAAACTAGAGACCATCATTGTTTGCTTCAATATGCATGGTTTGCAAGTTATTAGATGAAAATAATATTTTACGTATCATATGTTTGTTAAATCAAATGAAGAATAAAATAAAAACAATATGTGGGAATTAAAATTAAACACAACTTCTAATATGCATTCAAGTGTATAGTATGCAATTTGATTTTAAACTCAATTTTGATATTTGCAAAACACACATTAACACACCGAACTGTGTATTTTTTATTTTTTTTGCAACTGGAGTATCACTGATTATTTTTTGAAGTATTACTGCTTTTGCTTAGAGTATTTTTTTTTTCAAAATTCAAGTGCATATCATATATTCAAGTGCACGCTAAAATTATTCAAAAGTTAATGTATATTCGAGGATGTAATAGCTATTATAAATAGTCATTTTTGTGTGAAAATAATAACTAAGTGCTCTTGATAATTGATAATTGCACCTAGTTAGTATGTTATTCGAGTCGAATTGGGACTTGACTTGTGCTTGGAGCTCAAGCTCGCTAGATTATGTGCATTAACAAATTGAAAATAGAGTTTAACTCGACTTGCAAACGAGTTTATTGAGCCAAATGAGACCTTGCATATTACATTGAAATGCCAAGAAAATTCTCATGTATCGAGTTTAATGATTCGAACTCGAATAGATTCATTAGTTTATCGAGTGTTTTCAAATTCAACTCATTTATCAAAATAAATGAGCTAAGTTCGAATCGAGCTCTCGAGTTATCCAATTCAAATAATTTTCTAAGCATTTCAATGTAATACACAAGATCTCGTGGTTTTATTAGTTTGTCGAGTATTTTACAAGTTTAAACTCAATTCATTTATTAAAATATATAAGTTAATTTCGAATCTAGCTCTCGAATTACTCTATTCGAATAATACTTCTAGTAAGGACATTAGTGCAATCCCACAAGAAACCATCTTTCATTAAATTAAATCAAATGTAACAAACTTTTCTCCAACATTGGGAAATTATCCAATAATACATGTGATTTGACAAATTTGCCAACTAGGAGTTGTACAAAAGAACATTGTTTATTCAATGTGTCTAGTTGATTGTAAAAACACTTCTTCTCTGTAATTTGAGCAGAATTCATTTAATATTTTTATGAATGCCAAACCTGAAATAAAAAAATTAAACTAATTGATTAAGTATAATTAATCAGATAATGCACACAGATCATCCAACCAAATTTCTGGAAATCAGTCAAACAATTCCTGTACAAAGTACTGACTTCTGACACTCTCACAGCAATTAAATTCACTTTAAGGATGCCCTAATCATAGTTTTCCAATATTAATGAAAACATTGGATTTAACCAAAATAAAATACTAAAATAAGTAGTGGATAAAACATCAAATTAAAAAGTGGGTGGTGTGAAAGTCAAAGTGGGAATTACGTATTTGCAGGCTTGAAACAAACGCAAAGGACATGTGCAACCTAAGGATTTTTTGTTTTTATTTAGTGATTTAATTAATTATTCTGCTGCTGCGCATGTGAAGAGAATATAATGGGGCTCACATTCAGTGCGCTAACCTCCAAACTTAATCATGCACCACCGCCTTTTTGTGCTGCCACGTTTATTAATCAATGGTCGGGCCCCTACCAACTCTGGCCATTGTGGACTCTTTGTTAATGCCAAAACAAAACTCCGTCCATTATTGAGCAATTATAATTGTACACTTTTGATCATTTTATTTCATACAGTTTCAATTATTTTCTTGTTTATTATACCTACTCTCAACAACCTGTTTATTATACTCATAGTTATATATTAAGAAGTGTAGCGTGAACTAATTTCATTGTAAAGTTCAAATGTAATTTTAAGCGCTATAATTAATTATTTTCATTAGATAATACTGTTATTAAAATAATACACTAATAAAACAATTAACATATCCAAAAGTTTCAATCTTTTGCAAAGAGATATATACCACATATCTTTCATATATTATAAATTTACCACCAAAGCCTTTGAGCATACACATTACCTATAAGCATTCTAGCTTTTTAGATCTTACACTAGAGTACAATTGGAAGTTACAAATACCTATTTGTGAATCGCTAATAATTTTCGATGTGCAGTACTATAGTAGTGAAGTTTTAAAATCGTTATATTTTGAAGATGATTGTTAATGAGCCATATTATACCAGTGTATGGGACAATATCATATTACGAAGCTAGAATCAAACTCCAGCCTCGACTCTCATCTTCACATACACACCAACTTCATTTTTCAATATGGTCGTGTGAATCCAGTAAGAGTTCGGGCCAAGACGGATTTACATTCGCATTCATCAAGGAGAACTGGGGGAATATGAAAGAAGATTTAATGAAAATGTGTTAGAGAAATTGATTGGTGATATTAATTTATAATTAATTGATATTAAAGTTTATTTGAGACTTTAATAGTTGATCAATTAATTGTGGGGGTTGAAATTAATTTCTCGGAAATTAATTGTTACAAATGCGTTCTACTCTCGGAGTAGATGAGAATGGTGTATTCATACTCGCAAAACCGAATTTCGGTGAGTGAGAAATTGAATCGGAAGTCGAAAAGGTTCAACACCTATTTTTGGGATTAAATGAAGGAATTAAATTAGTCATTTAATTTATCCCACATTGGAATTTTAGAATACTAATATACATGATATTATTATGGGAATAATGAAGTATAATAAATTATAGTTGATTGCTAGTCAATCAAAGTTGCCACAGGCGTGCGCGCGTGCGCCGAGCCGAGCCGCGCCCATAAATCACGTGTGCTAAATTCGTGGGACGTTACCAGCATGATTTAAGAGTCAACTTCTGTTACAGACTTGCCACCAACGAAAACGCGTCCGCATTTAATGCCCACGCGGTTTTCCTTCTGCATTGAGTGGAGTTTCGCCTATAAATAACGTCCTCATGCATTTGCCTGACCAAGCATTCAGAAAAAATTCTCTTCTCCCTCCTGTCTCTGCATATAGAGCCTTAAGGGCAGTCCAGTTCGAAGCGCTCATTCTGTTCGCCGGAGCTCCAAGACCTGTGGTGCTACACTCTTGGAGACAACAATGACGTTTTACCTTTGGGGGCAAACTTCCGAGACCGAAGAGCACTACCGGGGAATTTTCGCCTTGCGGGAAGAGGTCTTCCTCGACTCGTCACTTGTTGCTGCTTTTCTTTTCCTTTCTGTGTAACCAGTTATATCGAGTTGTAATTTTTCTTTCTTATTTATTTGAATTATTATTTCTGCAGTCACATATTTTTTTCCAACAAAATGATGGGGGAGTTTCATGAGAATGGGAAAATTGTGAGAGGCTTAAACTCGTCGTTCATTGTCCTTATCCCAAAAAAGGACAACAATTTATCTCTGGAGGATTATAGGCCAATATCCTTAATTGGATGCCTATACAAAATCATTGCAAAAACACTAGCAAATCGCATAAGCAAGGTGCTGGATAATGTTATATCCGAAAATCAGACGGCCTTTGTGGGAGGGAGACATATTCTTGATGGAATAGTGGTACTCAATGAAATGATTGATGAGGCCAAAAAGAAGAAATTACAGCGTATTATTCTCAAGGTGGATTTTGCAAAGGCGTATGATACCGTTGAGTGGGAGTTTTTGGAAGAAATGATGAAGGGTCTTAACTTCTCATCAAAATGGAGGAAATGGGTGATGGAGTGTATTTCTACAGCTTCTGCATCAGTTCTAGTAAATGGCAGCCCATTTGGAACCTTCAATCTAGAACGAGGACTGAGACAAGGTGATCCACTATCTCCCTTCTTATTCCTAATAGTAGCTGAGGGGCTGAGTTTAATTGTGAAGAGGGCGATTGATTTGGAAATGTTGGAGGTTGTCACAATTGGAAGAGAGGATGTCAACGTGTCGCACCTACAGTATGCTGACGACACGATTTTTTCGTGCACAGGTAAGATGTCCAATATTCAGGCTATTAAATATGTCCTTCGTAATTTTGAACTCATATCGGGGCTGAAAGTTAATTTCCATAAGTGTGAAGTAATAGGGGTGAATGTGGAATCTGGAATTTTACAATCCATGGCTAATTTCTTGATGTGTAAAGTGAATAGCAGCCCTTTCTCCTACTTAGGAATAAATGTAGGCATCAATCACCGGCTTGCTTCTTCTTGGGCGAAACTAGTGGAAAAAGTGAAAAGACGACTGAATCTCTGGAATGAGAAGTACATGTCTTTTGGAGGTCGCATAACTTTGGTTCAAGTTGTTCTCTCCACTCTGCCGATTTATTGCCTATCTTTCTACAGAATCCCAAAGAAAACTCTTAGAGAGCTTACCAGTGTGCAACACAACTTTTTTTTGGGGGGGGGGGGGGGTGTGAGAATAGAGGGAAAATCCCTTGGGTTAGGTGGGGTGATGTATGCAAGGGAAAGGAAAATGGGGGACTAGGCATAAAAAATTTAGATTTTTTTAATTTAGTTCTTTTGGGAAAATGGGTTTGGAGAGTGCTATTTAATCCGGAGAAATTGTGGGTTAGGGTCTTAAAATCAAAATATGGCAAAAATCCATTCTTGGCGGGAAGAAGTCAGGGTTCAGGTTTTGAGAAAGGGAGAAGAGGAAGCTATGTATCAAATTGGTGGAAAGATGTGTGTGACATTTAATGGGGGGTAGATGGGAGAAGTCTGAAGGAGGAAATGGTGCGAGTTGTGGGTAGTGGAGATAAGACTTCATTTTGGGCGGATTTGTGGATTGGGGAGGGTCCTTTAAAAGAGTGGTTCCCTAGATTATATCGTTTAAGTACCCAGCAAGAAGCTCGGATATGCGAAGTGGGAGAGTGGGGGGTAGAAGGGTGGGAGTGGAAGTTGAGTTGGAGACGGAGCTTGAGGGAGAGAGATAGGGAGGAACTTAACAATTTATTGTTGTGCATTAACAGGTACAAGCTGGTCCGAGAAGAGGAAGACACTTGGAGATGGTCGAAAGCCCCTAACGGTATTTATTCGACAAATGTTGCATATAAGATCGAATCGAAGAATACTACTGTAGCTGATGATACACCAGAAACCAAGGCATGCAAGATCTTGTGGAGATGTTATACACCGAGACGAGTACAAGCAATAGTGTGGAAAGTTATCAAGCAACGTTTGCCTACAAAACCAAGCCTCCAAAGACGCGGTGTCATACAAGCAAATACTAATACTCTTTGCGGCCTTTGTGGTGAGGAAGAGTAAACTATTTCTCATTTATTTTACTTGCAAAGTTGCACTGAGTATATGGTACTGTTGCTACAATTGGACAAAGGTGTGTATGGTCCCACATATTGATCCAGCACGTCACATGCTCCAACACGTCGATATACTTGGAAGCTCGAGAAAGTTTAGATTATCCACGACATTGTGGGCAGTTGTTATTTGGAGTGTATGGAACGTGAGAAACGATTCGGTATTCAACGGAAAGAAGCCTAATGTTTTAAAAAAAAAAATCCAAAATCAAAGCCAAGGTGTGGTTAGCCGTAAAAGAAAATTAAATTAGTAAGTTTTCCTTTTCAGATTGGAATTCAGATCCTTAGAAGTGTTGTTGTAAGGTTTAAGTACTAATAGTGGAGTCGAATATGTTCAAATTTATTTTAAGGGTTGGAGTACCCCTTGTACCTCAATTTTTATAATAAAATTTCTCTTTTACTGATAAAAAAAATACTATTAAATATACATATATATAATTCAAACTAATGTGTATATGAAATTGACTCACATTATAATTTGTAGGAATTTTATAATGAATCGGTTTGTATTTATTATAAATTACAAGTAATTTGATATAGAGTGAAACTCGTTCATATATGAATTATTGAAGTATATTAGTTGTTTTCACTAAAGCGTATTAGTTGTTTTTATTGAAGAGTATTATTCCCTCCGTCCTTAAGTAAATTTCCCACTTTCCTTTTCGGGTAGTCCACCACTAAACTTCTCATTCCATAAATGGCAAAAGTAACACTTTTGTACATATAAACTTTAACCTTTAAATTCACACAATATTACTTAAAGTGTCACTCATTCAATTCATTTTTCTTTCAACACTATTTATTATTTTATCTCAAAAGTCAACATATGGTCCACCATATATTAATAAACAAATACATTTTCTTAAACTTTTCAACAAAAAGAAATGGGAAGAAAGCTCGGGAACGGAGGGAGTATTTATTTACACTAAAGAGTTTTAGTTGTTCAATGAAAATAAACTAAAACTCTTTAATGAAAACAACTAATACCCTTCAATAAAAAATTGAAAACAACTAATATTTTTCATAATTCATGTATAAACCAATTTCACAAAATAAACAATCAAGTAATTTATGGTAAAGTTGATTTCATAAACCTGAATTTTACTTTATACCTACAATATGTGTACTGGCAAGTATAATAACGTGAACTTGCGTAACAAATTATTGTTACATGTTACACCCGATAGTTTACTACCCGACCCATCGGGTATCAGATACAGACCCACTGCTGTGGCGGGCTCGGAGGAGAACAGTCCTCCGGTCGGTCAGACCAGACGGACAGGAACCCAGACGCTGCCCGACATAAGCCTCTGGGATCGGCCGGGAAGGGTACTTATAATCCGCACGCCCGTATATCGGGCGGCCAGCGACGAGCCTCTGTGCAGGTACTCTACCCGCCTTCCCGCAAATGACCCACCGGGGCATTTTCGCCCGGACTCGCTTCCCGGTACCCGAGTACCCGTCTACCCGACACCAGGCCGCGCCAGCTGTGAGAGGACGTCGAGTGCCATCAATCCAGAGGATGTGACAGGGTCAAAGAGGGTAGTTGAGGCCAGGTCCAATCACCTCAGGGGTGACAGTGCCACATGGCATCTCCTCATTGGTTCGTAGGGGAGGCTGTAGCCACTGGTTACCTTCCAGCTAGGAGCAGGAGGGGCCCACAGTCCACCTACCAAGCTTGGGGAACCCCCACTTTGAACATTATAAATAGGGCTTTGAATGCCAATTTGTAAGACACATCACATTTATTGCCAAGACATACTTGAGAGCTCATTCACTCCCGCATTTATTACTCTCTGTCATCATTAATATCAAATCCTACCCGCTAGGAACTAGGCAGCGGGGTCATTCATAAATCGCTGTCAACATTTTGGCGCTAGAAGGAGGGTACTAAAATCGAAGTACACTCGGTTTCGTTCATTTAGTCACCTCGAACAAAACCTCACCCACTTTCATTCCGAAAAATGACCACTTCAAGGGCCACACGAACCCAGCACCAAGCCGAGGATATCGGCGAAACCGCCACTCCGGCCCCGGCCACGGCGGAGACCCTCCAGGGTCCCTTCGAGTTCTTGTCGGCCATAAGAACTCCGGAAGACCTCCAGGCCGCCAAGGCCATGATCGAACGCCGTCAGGCCGAGATCAACGCCGCTCCCATCCGCACTCATAGACCCGGCAAGGAGCCAGCCCGGTCCAGGACCACCGGCCAGCCACAGCAGGAGCCAGAAACGGCCAGGAGGGCCGCCAGTAACCCACGGCCTCAGAACCTAAAGAGGCGCCTCGACGAAGAGGCCGACTCACAACGAGTCTCACGCAGACCTGCGGGATCAGTTTTCTCTCGGTTGGGTTCCCAGGCCCGGGGAGCTGCCCGACCCTGCGAGTCCAACGCCAGCTCCAGGCCCCGGGAGCAAGAACGGGCACGATCCCCCAGGCGTCACAACGACACGGCCCCGAGGCCGTCGGTCCGTGACCGCTTGGGGGACAACCCTCGTCCCCGTTCTCCCCCCGCGGCCGACAACGCCATGGCCGCCATCCTAAAAAAGGTCTCGGACCTCGAGGCCAAGCTCGAGAGGCGGGACGGGCAGCACCATGTCCCCTACATGCCCAACTCGCCCCTCGCAGACATCTTGGTGCGGGCCCCGGCCCAACCAAAAATCAACGTGGCCGCCGTGGGCCAATATGACGGGGAGACGGACCCCGTCACCCATCTCAGCAAATATTCCACCTACATGATCTCAATGGGGGCAACGGATGCCACCCAGTGCAGGATGTTCCCGCTAACCTTGGGGGACAGGGCTCACCGGTGGTACTCCTCGCTTCCCGCGGGGAAGGTGGTTTCATTCCACCAACTAGGGGAACTGTTCTTGGAACACTTCTCCTCGATGGCACCGCGGATGGCCGGCGCCAACCGCATGGCCAACCTGGCCCAAGGAAAAGACGAGACTGACCGGGCGTACATCGACCGGGTAGATCGCATCATCATGGAGGGTGAGCCCGTAGGGGACGAGGTCAAGCTCGTCGGGATCATAGGCGGACTCCGCCTAAAAACCAAGCTATGGAAGTCAATGAACAAGGACTACCCCAAGTCCTACGCGGAGTTCCGGCAGCGGGCCGGAAAAATCATCTACAATGCGGACATCCTGGCACAACGGCTGGGCGAGAGCGCCCCTGCCGAGAAGGAAAAACCACGCGCCTCGGCGGGCACCACATCAAGCCGGAGGAACTTTTCCTACCGGGCTCCCCAGCCTTTCAAGCCCTTCGATTCCGTCGAAGTGAAGCTGGCCGAAAAACTGTCGGCCACCCCGGAATACGTCTATGTGCAGATCCGGGACAAAAATATGATGCCCAAGGCGCGGCCATGGGTCCACAAGCCAGGGGTGCAGCTCAACCCCAACAAATACTGCCACTACCACCAAACCGTCGGGCACAACACCAGTGAGTGCCGCGACCTCCTAAAACAGCTCTGGCGACTCTTCGAGGAGGGGAAGCTAGAGGAGTTCGTGAAGAGACCGGCGGCCAGACCGGAAACTCATGCCGCTGCCCGCCCTGCTGAGCCAAACCGGGAGGCAGCCCTCATATGCCCACCGATGCCGGAACATCAAGCTCGCCGGGCAGTCAACATGCTCTCCCCGGTGGGCGGCTTTGCACCCACCACCTCGCTGTCCAACCGCAGGCAGAAGAGCGAGCTGCGGGCAATGGACAACGTCCACCAGATCGCCTTGCCGGTCAACATGACGGCAAGAGAGACGGACCTCCTCGCCTTCAAGGAGGAAGATCGCACCGGGGTCATCTACCCGAACCACGACGCCCTGGTCGTATCCGTCAACATCATGGGCATCACTGTCCATCGCATGCTTGTCGACAACGGAGCCTACTGCAACATTCTCTTCAAGACCGCGTTCGACCAGCTGGACAGCTCCTTTGAGAAGTATGTGGAGCCATGCGACCAGGTCATCAAAGGCTTCGGCGACGCCACAGTAAAACCCTACGGGATAGTTAGACTAGCCGTAGAATTAGTTTCTAGCATAGACGCTGAGGTTAAGGCTTCGAAACAGCTCGACTTTATCATTGTCGACCAGCCGTCAACCTATAACGGGTTTCTCGGCAGGCCATTCGAGCACGAGTTCGAAGCCGCCGCCTCAGCCTTCTATTATTGTATCAAGTTCCCAACCCCCTCCGGGAAGGTTGGGACTCTTAAGGGAAATCAAAAAATGGCACGCGGATGTTTGGCGTATATCGATGTTATTTCAAGTTGTGTAAATCTAGATTATGTATGCACAGTCGGGGAGGGAGACATGGAAATAGATGAAGAAATCCCACCCACTGCCCACCCAATGGAAGAAGATTCGCAATCTTTTGAGAACATCCAAGTCGACCTGGAGCCAAGGCTCGGGTACGAGCCCATGGAAATTGACAAAACTCTAACAGGGCAGATCGACGATCCACGATACGGCGAGCGGGGAGCCAGTCCGATCGAAGAATTAATTTCGGTCACGATGAAGAGTCGGCCAGAAGTAAGTGTCCAACTCGGTTCGTCAATGTCCGGCGAGTTGCGGGCAAAGATGACCGCATTTTTAGAAGAAAACTTAGACGTGTTCGCCTGGTCCCATGAGGACATGGTCGGGATCGATCCAACCATATGTTCACACCAACTGCACATCGATCCATCCCGCAAGCCGATCTCACAGAAAAGAAGGAAATTCGGCCCAGACAAATACGCGGCCATTGCCACCGAGGTCAAAAAGCTACTCGACAACAAACTCATCGGGATGGTCGACCCCGACGACAAGCCTCAATGGGTGTCCAACGCTGTACTCGTCAAGAAAAGCAACAACACATGGCGATTGTGCATCGATTTCACGGACCTAAACAAAGCTTGCCCAAAAGATCACTTCCCGATGCCACACATCGACCACCTGGTGGACAGCACGGCCGGGCACGAGATGCTCACTTTCATGGACGCTTTTGCCGGCTATCACCAGATCCCGATGGCCGCAGACGACCAGAAGCACACAACTTTCCTCACCGAGAAAAACATGTATTTTTGGAAGCGGATGCCATTCGGACTCATGAACGCTGGGGCAACTTACCAGAGGCTGGTCAACCACATGTTCCACGATCAAATCGGGGCGACCATGGAGGTATATATCGACGACATCGTCGTCAAGAGCGAGAAGAAAGAAGACCACCTCACACACCTAGCCGAAACTTTCGAGATCTTGCGAAAATATCGGATGAGGCTCAACCCGAAAAAGTGCAGTTTCGGCGTCGAGTCGGGCAAATTCTTGGGGCACATGGTCAGCCAGCGGGGAATCGAGGCAAACCCGACCAAGGTACAGGCGATCCTCGACATGAGCCCTCCCCGCACGGTGAAGGAGGTACAGAAGGTGACGGGCAGCCTGGCCGCTCTCAGCTGTTTCATCTCCCGCATGGGGGACCGATGCAAGCCTTTATTCGACAGCATGCGGAAGGGGAAACTCAACTGGACTCCCCAGAGTCAGCTCGCTTTCGATAACTTGAAAGCATACCTGTCAAACGCCCAGGTGTTGGCCAAGCCCGTCCCCGGCGAGAAGCTTTTCTTGTACTTGGCGGCGTCGGACTCAGCTCTCAGCGCCGTGCTAGTGCGGGCTGAGGGGCAGGCACATCTGCCAATCTACTATGTCAGCCAGACACTTCATGACGCCGAGCTGCGGTACCCACCCCTGGAAAAGTTAGCATACGCCCTAGTAATGAGCGTACGCAAGTTACGCCCATACTTTTTTGATCACCATGTAGAAGTACTGACAACAATGCCACTCCGCCAAGTACTACATCGGCCAGACACGGCGGGCAGATGCCTCAAGTGGGCTGTGGAGATCGGGCAATTCGGAGTCACATACGCTCCCCGAACATCTGTTAAAGGCCAAGCAATGGCCGACTTCATAGTCGAGCTCACTCACTCGGAGGCGATGTCCAAGATCGAGCAACCACCTTGGAAAATGTACGTTGACGGATCCTCCACAACCACGCGGGCAGGCGCGGGAATTGTCCTTCTCAGCCCGTCCGGCCAGTCATTCACAACAGCCATAAGATTCGGTTTCCACGCGACCAACAATGAGGCCGAGTACGAAGCCTTAATCAACGGCCTGGAAATGGCCATGGCCATGGGGGTAAAGAGACTCCAGGTCTACAGCGACTCACAGCTCGTTACATGTCAAATATCAGGAGAATACGAGGCGCGCAGCGATAGGATGTTGGCCTACCAGGGATTAGCAAAGAACTTGCTCGAAAAATTCGACCAGGTGTGCATAGAGGTGGTACCCCGACTCGATAATACTCAAGCAGACGCACTCGCCCGCCTCGCAACATCCGAAGGGGCAGCCGACATGTCCCAGATCACAGTTACTTACCTGACCGCCCCTACGAGTTCGAACCAGCGGGTGAGTAGCCTGGGGCAAGCGGAAGACAGCTGGATGACCCCAATCCTGAAATACCTCCGTGATGGCCAACTCCCAGTCGACCGGGTAGCGGCAAGACAGTTGCAGCTCCGGGCGGTACGGTACACGACCATCGGGGACCAGTTGTACAAACGAGGCTTCGCCCTGCCCCTCCTAAAGTGCGTGACGCAGGAGCAGGGAAGGAAGATCTTGGTCGAAATCCACGAAGGACGCTGCGGGAACCACGCCGGCGGCCAGGTGCTCGCCCAGAAGGTCATCCGACAAGGATATTTTTGGCCCACCCTAAAGAAGGACGCAATCAACTACGCACGGGCATGCCATAAGTGTCAAATCTATTCGCCGACGATCCATCAGGCCCCGACCGAGCTCACCTCAATCCTGAGCCCGTGGCCGTTTGCAAAGTGGGGGATCGATCTCATTGGCCCTTTGCCTACGGCCCCGGGCAGCGTCAAGTACGCAATTGTCGCCGTGGATTACTTCACCAAATGGGCGGAGGCAGAGTCACTGAAAACGATCGACCAGGAACACGTGATCAGGTTCATCTGGCGCAACATAATCTGTCGATTCGGCCTCCCACAGATAATCATTTCGGACAACGGGAAACAATTCGACGGGCTAGAGATGGAAAGATTCTGCCAAAAGCACAAGATCAAAAGGTTGTTCTCGTCACCCTACCACCCCCAGTCGAACGGGCAGGTCGAGGCAGTAAACAAGATAATCAAACACACGTTGAAGACGAGGCTGGAGGAGAGCAAGGGAACATGGGCAAGCAAGCTACCCGAAGTGTTATGGTCATACAGAACGACGTGTCGCACCGCAACCGGGGAGACTCCTTTTGCTCTGGCCTTCGGAACAGAGGCAGTCATCCCGGCTGAAGTCGTCATCCCGAGCCTCCGCACCTCACAACCCGTGGGGACCGAGAACGACCAAGCCATGCTAAACGAGTTGGACCTGCTGGAGGAGAGAAGGCTGTCCGCAGAACAAAGAAACATAGCTTACAAACGCCGGGCTGAAAAATACTTCAACTCGAAGATCAAGATCAGGGAGTTCGAAACCGGGGACCTGGTACTCAGACGGACGGTCGGGCAGCCCAAGGGGGCATTTGGTCCGAATTGGGAGGGACCCCTAAAGGTCTCCAGCCGCCTCGCCAATGGAGCCTACGAGCTGGAAAGCCTTGAGGGCAACCCGGCCCAATACCCTTGGAACGCCTCCCTACTCAAAAAGTACTACCAATAGGAGCTCATTGTAGTCGCTACTCAAAGCGCAAACTTGTAAAAACATTTAAGCGGTTGTTAAATCAATCCCATCTTCATGAAGTCGCTGCCCGATATTCGGCTATAGCACTTCATTAATTAATCTGTTGGTTAATTCTTTAAGCGGTTGTTAAATCAATCCCATCTTCATGAAGTCGCTGCCCGATATTCGGCTATAGCACTTCATTAATTAATCTGTTGGTTAATTCTTTAAGCGGTTGTTAAATCAATCCCATCTTCGTGAAGTCGTTGCCCGACATTCGGCTATAACACTTCATTAATTAATCTGTTGGTTAATTCTTTAAGCGGTTGTTAAATCAATCCCATCTTCGTGAAGTCGTTGCCCGACATTCGGCTATAACACTTCATTAATTAATCTGTTGGTTAATTCTTTAAACGGTTAAGTCAATCCCGTCTTCGTGAAGTCGCTGTCCGATATTCGGCTATAGCACTTCATTAATTAATCTGTTGGTTAATTCTTTAAGCGGTTGTTAAATCAATCCCATCTTCGTGAAGTCGTTGCCCGACATTCGGCTATAACACTTCATTAATTAATCTGTTGGTTAATTCTTTAAACGGTTAAGTCAATCCCGTCTTCGTGAAGTCGCTGTCCGATATTCGGCTATAGCACTTTTGGGCGATCGACCAGAACACTACCGTTTATCATTTATTGTCTGGTTACGTTATTTACGTTATTTACCCGGCTGGAAAACTAAAAGTTTAAGGAGACAAAGCGAAATAAAGGGCAATGTAATTTCATCAAGAAAAGGAGAGAGTACAAGACGGCCAGCGGCCAGCAAACTTAACAAAAACAAAAGAAAAGAAAATTATGGATGCGCCTCGTCCACCGCCCCCAGGTCCTCATTCGCCTCCTCGTCGGCGATCGGATAAAGGAAAGTCGCCGGGTCGCCAAGGAACGACAAATCCAGCCCGTGATCGACCAAGTCCTTGAGCGTGATATCATAGTCCGAGGAGGGAGGATTGGACTCGACGTAACTCTTCAAGTCGGCCAGAGGCCCGGAGTAATCGGCCTGGGGATTTTGGCGGAGTAGGGAGCGAATCGAGTCGGCGTATGCATTGATATACACCATGGACCCAGCCGACTCGCCCTCAGCGGCCAATCGAGCACGCTCGGATTCCAGGCGTCTCTCCGCCTCCGCCGCGAGAGCCTCCTTGGCTTGGCGGACTTCTTCGGCCGTCCTCGCCTCGGCCTCGGCGCGTCTCCTCCTCTCCTCCTCGAGGACGGCCTCCAGTTCAGCCCGACCCGCTCGGCCGGCCTCCAGCTCTTCCCGGAGTTTCTTGACCTCCTCTTCCAGGCGAGTAGCTTCGTCCCGCTTCGTCTGGAAGGCCGCCCTGTAGGAGGAGGCAGTCCGCATCTCCCGCTCGTATTCGAGCATGATGCCCTCCATGGCGATGGCGTTGCGGGAGGTACGGATGGCTGCCGCCCTCATCCGATCGGCGAGCGGGACGGTCCTCGCAGCCTTCTGGCAGTTGAGGGTCCAGGACCGGGGAAGGTTGAGCACGGCGCGGCGCAGTTCCTCCGGCCAAGTCTCGGGCACGGCCTCCGAGTACGGAGGTTCCTGCGAGCGCAGGAATTGAAGAACCTCGGGCGGGGGCAGAGGCTCCGGCCTGCGTAAACACGGGAAGAGAAGACATGTTAAGAAAAAATCCTACATCGAGAAAACGGCTAGAAAACTTAGAGAAGGAAGCATAATACTTACGTGAGGTTATTACCCCAGCCGAGGAATGAGAAGTCGCTGCGGTCGCGGGCAGGGGAGGCAGGGCCCCCTAAGGTCGCCTCGACTGTGCCGGCCACGAGCCCGCCAGAAGCCGGGTTCAGATTGACCGTCACCATGGCCGGGTCAACAGATGTCTGGCCCTCGACCCGGGCCTGCTTGGACGGGCGCTGCCCGTCTATCGGGGAGGAGGATGTCGGGGGCACCGGGGCCGCGGGCGGGCTGCGAATCACCACCCCTGCGGCACGGACGGCTCCCCGCTTCGCCAGCTTGGCCAGGGCGTTCTTCTTGGGCGCCATGTCGACGGTTTCCTCGGACGATTCGACGTTCACGATCGGGATGGTAGCCTGGCCGGCCTCGGCTGCGGTCCTTGGGGAAACTGCCGGGGAGGTCGATGGCGTGGAGGATTCAGCCGGGAAGCGTTGCTCTGCGAGAAAAGGGACAAGATCAGAAATCGAGCAGCGAGAACGAGTATAAGGAGAGTCGGGCAGGAAAAGAGTCTTACCACCGAAATCCAAATGGCGCGGGAAAGTCTGGAGTCCGGAGAGCCTTCTGTACTCGTCGTCGTTGAGAAGTTCGACGTCGCGGTTGTCCACGCTCTCGGATCTCACCAAGGCTAGCGCCTGCCTAAAATCGTCGGTCAGGTCGGCTTGATTTGGAACCGTGCAACCTGCACAATGAAAGAAGAATTAGATCAGTACTAAGAAACGAAGAAAAAGTCAGTGTTTACCTCGACGATTGCGCTCCCGATATTCTCGTGGAACCGGGATGGTGTGCCCGTCAATGCCGACGCTCTCCCAGGCGCCGCCGACCCACCACCACCTTTCCTGCCAGTGCGTCACCTTCGACGCGATCCCGAAGACAATGGCATCTCCACCCCGGGGCTTCACGGAGTAATACCCGTGGTTCATTCGCCCGACCGAGGCCACGGTGTAGTACAGGTAGTTGAGCTCGGACGGGGTGGGCATACGGTGTAGCCCGCGCCGACCAAGAGCGACCATTGTCCCCAGGATGTAGCTCCACCCATTCGGGGTGATCTGGGTGATCGACAGATTCCAGGCCGCGAGTAGCTTGGAGATGGCCGGGTGAAGCGGGAAGCGGAGCCCGGCATGTAGTGTGTCCGCATTTATGGCAATGAGGCCTTCCGGAGGCTGGTCGGCCCGTTCATTCTCCCGGGGAGCGTAGAAAAAGACGTCTGAGGGCGCCTGGAAGGTCCAATACAATTCCTTCACGTCGGCGTCCGGGGGCAGGCAGCTAGGGCGGCGAGAGGCCCCGAAGTCGGTGTCCTGGGCTTCGAGGTATGCGCGGGGAGGGCGCTTCCGCACGAACCGGCTCATATACTTCGAGTGGTCGAACCCGATGAGCCGGCTGTCCGCGTAGTCAATCTGATCGGGCACGGCTTCCCGCTCGAATAAGAAATCTTCGGCCCGGGGCGGGTAGGCGGAGACCGGGGAAACGCTTAGGGCTTCCCCCTCTCGCTGGGGACTCATCCCCTCCAAATCGTCCGCGAAGGCATCCACATCCGTGGAATTGCCCTCGCCCTCTCTGGCGGCGGCGCGGGACGTTCCTTCCCCGACCGGCTGGAAAGGCCTCTCGGCATCGGCGGCGGCACGGCGGCGGAAATGATAAGCATCGGCGGCGCCGAGGCTCTCGACAGAGTCGCTCATAACGAAAATAAAGTAAGAAGGAGTGTCGACGAAAGGAGCAAGAAGTTACCTTGGGACGCAGAAAAGACCGCCGGAATATGGAGAGTTCGCCGGAATCTGAGGAACTCGCCGGAAAACTTAAAAATCCTTAAGGGGGGCACGAGTTTGCAAGAGTGGGAAAATGAGAAAATGGGCTGGGAGCCCCTATTTATAGAAGAAAAAGGAGGGACTAAACGGCAAAAAAACGGGGTCGAAAATGAAATAAAACAAAGTTCGGGGGGGCGCGTGGGGGTCACGCGCGCAACGGTTGGGGAGCAGGTTCGGCGGACGTGACCCCTGGATTTCTGCGCATCAGTCACGCCATCCCGTGACGTCAGCAGGCGCAGCAGACGAGGCGTCGTCTTGGAAATCGAAATGTCACACCCAAAATTCAAATTCGAAATCAAAATGGTCTGCAGTTCGACCAGCCCGCCACCCGGCGACTGCGGCCCCCGATGTCGGGCTGGTGGGGCAATTGTTACACCCGATAGTTTACTACCCGACCCATCGGGTATCAGATACAGACCCACTGCTGTGGCGGGCTCGGAGGAGAACAGTCCTCCGGTCGGTCAGACCAGACGGACAGGAACCCAGACGCTGCCCGACATAAGCCTCTGGGATCGGCCGGGAAGGGTACTTATAATCCGCACGCCCGTATATCGGGCGGCCAGCGACGAGCCTCTGTGCAGGTACTCTACCCGCCTTCCCGCAAATGACCCACCGGGGCATTTTCGCCCGGACTCGCTTCCCGGTACCCGAGTACCCGTCTACCCGACACCAGGCCGCGCCAGCTGTGAGAGGACGTCGAGTGCCATCAATCCAGAGGATGTGACAGGGTCAAAGAGGGTAGTTGAGGCCAGGTCCAATCACCTCAGGGGTGACAGTGCCACATGGCATCTCCTCATTGGTTCGTAGGGGAGGCTGTAGCCACTGGTTACCTTCCAGCTAGGAGCAGGAGGGGCCCACAGTCCACCTACCAAGCTTGGGGAACCCCCACTTTGAACATTATAAATAGGGCTTTGAATGCCAATTTGTAAGACACATCACATTTATTGCCAAGACATACTTGAGAGCTCATTCACTCCCGCATTTATTACTCTCTGTCATCATTAATATCAAATCCTACCCGCTAGGAACTAGGCAGCGGGGTCATTCATAAATCGCTGTCAACATTACACAATCTAGATTCTTGTGTGGTTTATGAAAAAAACAGTCCGGAATTTACTCGGTGACAAAACAAATACACAACAAATCTAAATTATTTTGGGGAATATGCGAATTGAATCATAATCAAATAGTCACAAGTTATGGTAAGAAAATAATGAAAAAATAAATAATTGTCATTTCCCTTCCTTGCAAAATCGCTTTTAATGAAAGTAAAATCAGTGGAATAGTCGGATGCGAAATAATAAAAAAAAAAAGTGCAAAGTGCCAAAAGCCACTTACACCAGCAGTAACTGATTCTCTCTCTCTCTCTCTCTGCAAATCAAGAAGAAAAATATGGAAAGGAAGGCTCTGTGCAGACACAAAGTGGGGATTTGCCAGATTAGGGTTCTAAGCACAAAAGCATAGTATAATAAATAAACAGCTTCTCTCAGGAACAGTGTCAGGTGATTAATTCTCCGACCCAAGCTTGATTCAATATTGCTTCTTTATAATTATAGGTGGGTATACCAAACTCTGTTTCGATTTTTAATTATTTTTGCAAGGTTCTTGGCTTTTGTTGACGAACAATTTCTCTCTCTTTTTTGAGCTTCTTTTCTTGGCAAGATTTATGCGCATATATTTTATTTTCGGTTTGAAATCTTGGATCTTGAAGCTGATGGGTAATTGTTGAATGTTCATACAGAATCGTAATATGTGTTGGTTGGATTTTTGGAGAGTTATCTTCGTTCATGAAAATTCTTCTCTCTAAATTTTCTGGGAGAGAGATTTGATTTTTGTGGGATTCTTGTAAATCTCAAAGTGGTTAAGAAATTTTGGGCATTTGAAAAGTATTATATATGGAGGAACAAAGAGTTGTTATCAAGAATGACAAATGGGATGTGAAATTGGAAGAGGAAGAAGACGATTTTAGGAGCTGTTGTGAGGATGAGGATGAATTAGAGGAGAGGGAAGATAATTCAGATGTAAAACTTGATGAATATTCAGTAAAAATGTATTTTAAGGGTGTCTCTGTTGCTTGCCCTGGAGACTCCGGTTTGAGGGTTTCTGGAATTGGGGTGGTAATGGAGAGTGGAGGCGATTCTTCACCGATTCAGGTCCAGAAAAAGCTCGGTTTCTACGTGGAAGAGATGGTTGCTGATTATTTAGCATTGCTGGATGGTTTATCTGTGGCTATACACAACAATATGAGGCGGGTCTTCGCCTTCACTGATTCCGAAATCTTGTATGATCAGGTACAAATTTCCTTGTTAAAGTTATGGTTTTTATGCATAGATAATTTGTTTGGAAGTTGCTTAGTTAAATTATTCGATGAAATGTTGAATCTAGTATGAACTTATTTCAGATTATCCACGGTGACCTTGTCGAAAATCCTCTTCTAGAGGCGCTGAGACAGAGGATCCTTGAACAAGCCAGTAAAATGGAAACTTTTGTCCTAAAATTTGTTCACTGTTCTAATGACATTAATGGGGCGCTATCTTTAGCTCATGTGGCGGTTGGTATAGTCTCGTTTGATGATGACGATGATTCAGAGGAATCGACGGAATGCTGCTCAATTTGTTGTGAGGAGAAGCTTTCGTCGATGATATTCACGATTAAATGTTCACACAAGTTCTGCTCCCATTGTATGAAAACCTACGTTGAGGGAAAAATACAATCTAGTCATGTGCCCATCAGATGCCCACAATTGAACTGCAAGTATTGCATTTCAGCAGTCGAATGCAGGTCGTTTCTTCCCATTTCGTCTTATGAGTCTCTTGAGAGAGCTCTTTCGGAAGCAAACATTCTTGGCTCGAATAAAATTTATTGCCCATATCCTAGTTGCTCTGTTTTGCTTGATCCACACGAGTGCTTGTCTACTTCGTGCGACAATAGTTGTGTGGAGTGCCCTGTTTGTCGGAGATTTGTATGTGTGGATTGTGGGGTTCCTTGGCATTCCTCGATGACCTGTGGTGAGTATCAGTGTATCCCGTTGGAGGAGAGAGATGCGTCCGATTTAACCCTGCATCAAAATAAAAGGTGGAAGCGTTGCCAGCAATGTCAGAGGATGATCGAGCTCACTCATGGTTGCGACCACATGACTTGCTGGTAAGCTATTTCTTTTGATTAACATTATTGTTTGCACCTAATTGTTAGGAGATATCTTGATTTGCATGGTTAGGTCAAATTTTGGGTATTTCACTTGTGTCTTGGTCTCATTAGAAGCCACAATTCATTTAATCTTTTTTAGTTGTGAACTTTTCCGGACATCTTAGCTAAAAAATAACATTTAAGTCGCCACTGAAAGAGAATATTTTCTAGCGTGAGTGATCAATTTGAGGGTTCCGACTTCCAACATTGTCAATACTAGTGGTGTCGCCACTGTATTTTTGGTTAGTCCATTGAGTAGGTCTCCTGTGAATTAGGTTCACGTGAACTCTCTTTTTCAAAGTTACCTTAATATTGTTTAGCATACAAAATATCACGTTTTTTTCTCTAAATCACTACACATTCTTTTTTCTATACTATCTACAGGTGTGGCCATGAGTTCTGTTACTCTTGTGGGGCCGACTACAGGGACGGGCAACAGACATGTCAATGCGTGTTTTGGGACAATGATTACCCTGAAGAAGAGACGACGTACCCCAGCCAACAATTGGAACAATGGGCGTGGGACTCGTTTGAGTCACTCCCGATGATGATGGACGCATATTCCGATCAAGAGAGATCTCAGCTGGCGCTGATCCAGAGGTTCCTAGCTGGAGGTTTCAGTTTTAACGATCAAAATACGTATCAATCCCCGTCTCCCCCGCGCTGTACAGACTCGTACGCTGATGCAATGAAGGATCTGCATCAGCTTCCTTGGCTCGAAAGATTCGTCTCCGTTATAAGCGACAATTATTACGAAGACTACATACAATGACCTTATAGGAGGTCAGGTAGAGAACATCTCACTCTCTCTATGATCATAAATTCTATTGTTTTAGTTGCATACTGCATACTATTTCGTGATGTTTCGAGCTGTGTTTTCTTTCGTGATCGATCTTGAATGTTGCTTAACAGCTTCAAGAGGTAGACAGAGAGGAAAGAAATGAAAGAAACAATGTGATAAAACACATATTATTGACACTAAATCCAAAAAGTGTTCTTTCTCTAATGCTTTGAGATTATGTTTATGGAGATCTTCAAAATGAGCCCCTACGAGATACTTATTGTTACTTGCATCTTTCTTTGATAAAAATAATGTTTTATTAAAAGAGTGTAAAACTTTATGTATCTTACATCTTTATCCACAACAAATTTGGGGTGTCAAAATAATTCTTAATACCACCGTTGAACATTGTCTATAATTTCTTGTAAAATCTATGCCTAATTGTCTACATCTCACTATGCGTAATTGCCCATTCTTGTGAATGGCCGTGTGATATATTAGAGTTACTTTTATACTAGCAAATGGCACAAATTTTTTAAAGAGAAAAGAGTATATAAACGTGGAGTTGGATAAAATAAAATAATAATACTTTAATAATTTATTGATTTTTGTGGGTGCTGTTTTTTCTCTTGTTTGAAGTGGGTAAGTAATCGCTGAGGGAAAATATAATGCGTAAAATGTCCTTTGAATATTTGTCAGTTGAGCCAAAAACCATATATTGTAGAAAAGAAACATCACCAAACGTGCAGTAGCTGCCAATTTCTAAAACAAAATGCAATAAACAAGGCCCTATTTTAAAATCTAACCCAACAAATTAAGTCTAATAGAACGAACCAAACGCATCATTATCAACTTGTTGCTGCTGAGAGTGATGATTTTGAGATTGTGCATTATATATCTCTTCATTCAACATTGTAATAATCCCTACACATCCGTACACCGGATCTCTCACCCTGCAATACGCCTCGTAGTACAACGAATCGGCTGCTTCCGCACGTTGTTGCGCTGGGATCTCCTGTTAATTTATACACACATGTGAGATACTGTGAAAGAATATCATCTGGTCATCTAAAATGTTTGAACTTGTAGGGGGAAAAAAATGAAATCGATCTATTTATATTAATTCAATGACAAATTACTTGAAGTATATGGGCAACGTTGCTAGCTCCATAAATCTTGTGAATGTAAGAGAATCTATGGGGATTGTCGGAAGGGAAGTAAGGAGAGAAAATGCAATCCGAGGGACATCTTCTTCTCAAATGTTTGCACGCCGCACAACGCTTGGAACTCATGATCTTATTTTTTATATCCAATTTATCTCTTAAATAAATTTTTTGAGTATCTACGTATGAATCTTGTGTTTATCATGAAAATCTAAGTTTGGTTTCTTATATATGCATATTTGCGATCGAATTTTTAATGGTTACAAAATTTTAAAATTAATCAGCAAATGGAAAGTTGGACTAATGTTTGAAACCCCATCAATTACAACACTCTAATTATGCACCTTGTTATTGGTTTTTTTTTTGTTTAATTAGTAACGGTCGGTTTTTTTTCAAATTTATCACCATTCTATATCTTGTGATGAGAAATACTTTATGCATGATTATCATACGTGGCAAATTAAAAACTTGATACACTTATAGTATAGAATATCTATTTCACAACGTATTGGTTTAGATGGAGAGCCCGGTCCACTGTATCAAGTATCAAGTGCGCATTCTTTGTAAATTTAGCAAAATTTTGGTTCTTGAAATAGCTATGGCTAAAAACGGCTCTAGATAGGGGTGAACAAATATATACAAAAACCGATCAAAACCGAACCAAAATGTTAAAAAAGAAAAATTTAAAGGAACCGAAATGTTAAATTTGGTTCGGGTTTTACTTAAATATTTTAATTTTAAAATTTAAAATTTCAGTGATCAATTTTCGATTTGATTTTGAAGAATAAAATCTCAATAAAACCAAAAATCGAATTTATATATAAAGTGTATTTTTTTTTAATATATAACAACTTAATATAGTTATAGATTATGACATATGGTTATGAATTATACTTAGATGAGTGTCCCGCATTTTACGCGGGTTGTTCGCAAAATTAATTTAAAATTTTATATTTTATTTACACATCACACATTACTCAATATTATACGTTATATAATACAATCTATTTTAGCACACATACACGGGAAAAAGAAAATCTAATATGCATATATACTTCATTTGAAATTGAACATATAATTTGATAAATTTTGATTATTCAACCCATTATATATAGAAATTAATTCATCACATTTGAAAATTAAAAATAAATAATTTCTTTGATAAAATAATTTTCAAAGAAAAAATAAAATAACTGACTAATATGAAGAAAATATAAAGAAAAAAACATTGAACATACTTCATTAAAATAATTCTCTTTAAAATAAAAAAATTATCTAATTCTTTATCCCTCCTCAAAATGTATAAACACTATCTCATAAGAAAGATGAAAGGTTTCTGGAGAGAGAGAGAAATGAAAAATAAAATTATTAGTCAAAATGAAATTAAAAAAAACGCCAGAAATTACCCTAAGGAAATTAAATTTTCTTTTTGAATCTTCACTCTTCAACTAATCGTTGAAATATTAGCAATTAAAGATTTATGTGTGACCAGATAATCGAGGAACAACACTGAAATCTCATGAGAAAAAATAATGAATAAGGAAAGGAGATACACTCTTGTGAAATATTTTACATGTAGATATATTTAAAATAGAAAAGTATAATAAAACACGGGTCATGGGTCAATTAAGGTCAAAACTCGTGGATCCTAAGTGAGTCAATATAATTAATCATATTGTTTGGATCACCCCTAAATTATAATTTCTTAAATATACCTCGAATATAATGAGATAAAACAACTAAATGCGTAATTCATTTCTATAGGATAATATTAACTATTTCGATTCTAAGACAATACAAATAAGTTAATAAAATATTATATTTCACGTAATTTGAATTGTCAAAATTTAATTGATCAATTCATCAACGTGAGATACATAAGTTAATAAAATCAAAATAGATTATTTAATACATATTTATAGAGTTAAGTTTAATAGTTTTTTATAGCCTATAAGACTTCTAAATTGGTTTATTTGGTAATTAACATAAGCAAAATTATAAGAGGTGCAAGGTTTAAACCTTTCTTATTGCTTTTTTTTTTAATTGCTTCAAACATTAAAATGCCACATGAATGCCACATATTTAATGTAATCCAATAAAAAATTAACACATCATCTATAAAAAAAAAATCAAACTTCATAAAAATTCAAAACATCATTCAAATCAACCTCAAGGTGACACATAAGCAACAAAAAAACTCCCTATTAGTATAATACTAGATGAGTACCCCACATTTTATGCGGGTTGTTCGTAAAATTAATTTAAAAATTTATATTTTATTAACACATCACATTATTCAATATTATAACATTATATAATACAATTTATTTAAAAAATATGATTCAGTCGAAATAAAATTAAAAAAAGAACACCATGGATAATCTTAAAATTTTCCTTGAAAATATTCACCCGTCAATTTGCAACATATAGAAAATAAACATAATATTGTCAAAATAGAAGAAGAGAGAAAGAAAGTAGAGTTTATATGAAAAAATATTTCTTTAAAAATAAAGTAATCGTCAAATATTAGCAATTAGACATTTATGTGTGTTGATAGGCGAACATCAATCCTTGCGGTGTAAACCAAGATTAAGCATTTTAACAGAAAATCAAGAATGGGGTGCACAAATCAATCTAGAGAGTGTATAAAGTGACGAGCAACTACTTCGACGAACAATTGGTAGACGAGCATGTTCAGAGATCCGAGATCAGACTTGATCATTTAACTAAGTCGCTGGTGACGAACAAATCATAACAAAAAAGAGGTGTATAAAAACGAACAAGGAACCAAGATTTCACCGCTCATCTCAACACGAAATCCAAGCGAACAACTTCCAAGCCACATCCACAAAAGGCGAACAACTTTTATGGAAAAATCAAATTGGATCAATTAAGCCGACCCGGACGAACAACAATGAAGTCCGAGATAAGACCAAAGAAGACTTTGTAATTAAGATTCAACTTAGATAAGGTCAAACAAGGTCAAATGACACTTGTCTAGCATGCAAGCTAGGAAGTCCAAGAGTCTTGGACACCTCCTACTTGCTAGCCTCTATAAATAGTTGTTCTCCAGCTAAGAAATACAAGTTCAAATACAGAAATACTCCCAAAACACACACAAACACACCTAAACGTGCACACATACGAAATAAATACGATTTCGACTTTTGTACCTACGATTTCGTAACCCAGATCTCCGATTTACCATTTACGGTAGTAATCAATCACACGTTATTGATTGGTGGTCTTAAATCGAACTAAAACAGTCACTAAACCTCCCGATTAAATTTGATCACCAACAAATTGGTGCTAGAAGGGGGGTCCGAACCTTCGGTTAAGTGTGATTAGTCAAGAACTTCAAGTTTGAAAACTTGAAGATTTGAAGAAATCCTTGAAGATTCAAGAAAAAGTGTTCTTGGTGTTCTTCAATATAAAATTTGAAGATAATTCAATTTAAAATGCCTCAATCCAAGGAAACACAAGGTTCACGTTGTCAAGGAGAGCATCTCCTACTCGGGCTTAATCAGCAGGCCATCAAGATCGTGAACCTAGACATGCGAACAGATCAAGGCTTACGGCCATAGACCACAACCTTCCACCAGAATTGGAGGTCCTGGCGAGCAACCCTAATGAATTGGCTAAAACCATTGCTGCTCTCCAAACTATCCAGAGACAGCAAGAACAAAATAGACCATCACAAGTAAGGTCTAGGGCTAAACCCATGGAGGTTGTTAGAGTCAAGTCTCTTAGGGACGAACAACGTGAGGTAGACAGTGCCCAAGTCAGGCGTGATAAGGCAAAGCCAGGATGACCGAACCAAGAGAGGGTCAGACTGAGTCAGCACATGGGCGAGCAACTATGTCAAGCCAGGGAACAACCCGTTCCAGTGCCCAGGATAGACTTGGCCAATCTCAAAATCAAGAGAAAGTTGCTCGCCAGGTAGCAGAACATGGGCGAGCAACTTTTGAACAACCTCGTCCATCAGTCCATGAGAGACTCTCCCAGTCTGCCTTCAGGCGCCTAGGGTCAAATGCGGCGAGCAACCCTAGAAAGCAGCTCCAGGACATGCCCGCTCTGAGTGAGGGACTGCGACGAGCAGAAAGGCTTGTGCCTTTGCTCGCCGAACAGCCTCCAAGCCAGGAGGCATCTTTGGATGAGCTGTCAAGCCTGAGAAAGGCTGTGGAGAGCATGCAGGGTGACTTGGTCGGAGTTTTCGAAAAAATATTTTCCTACTCCCCCGCAAGAGTACGGGATCGTCGTAGTAGTGAAAGTAGACTTGGACCAAGTAGTTATCGAACCCAAAGGATTTAGGAGTGCAGTGGAGCCCCAAAGTTGTGCGTCGGCATGGTACTATAGTGACGAGCAAGTTGACATTCAAAAATTAAACTAAGCGAAAATTAAATCTAGAAAGCAATTAAACAATTAAACTAACTTCCAATCAAGAAAGTGCAAGAGAGAGAAATGCTTCGAGTGTCTTCACAATATAATCCATTAGTGTGTGTGATAAATTCACAACCTATCATTGCCTTTTTCTAGATGTTTGCTAAGAGCGATCACGAAAGTGTGTAGACCAATCCCTTTTGAGGCCTAGGTGAACAACGTGGACTAACTAGCAACTCCTAATTATGCCCCATAAGCTCCTAAGATCGTGAATATCTAAAAACACGCGATGCATCTCTAGAATTCCCCCTTCACTAAGTACCCGAATTATCAAATTAAGATACCTAATGTCTAATGATGGGGGATCTAGCAACCGACCCCCTCTCGGGCAACCGATTACTATTTAACTCAAATTAATTACCCAAAGCTTTCACCTAAATACCAATCATGCATACCCAACTCTCGTTGCAATACACAAAATTAAATACATAAGCTAATCAAATCAACTAATTAATTGAGACATACAAAGCCCATCAATAGAAACATTCACATCAAGAAATAAGCATAATCAAAGCTATAAATCCATCAACACACTAATTTCATACATTGATTCAACACTCAAAGCAAAAAGAATTAGCTCATGGTTCTAGAAGAGACACCCATGGCTAATAAGCTAAAATAACAACTAAAAATGAAATTACTCATGACTTGAATTAAAAGAAAGATATCACCTCTTGTGATGAAATGGAAATACAAATCTTCAATAGCTCAAATCCTTGCTTGAAATGTAAATACTACTAATGAAATATTAATCTAATCTATTCTAGAAATTAAAAGAAAAAAATAAAAGAAAACTATCTAGGGGATTAGGGTTCTTGTGTGTTGGTTCTTGATTCTCCTCCCTAAATCTGAGAAATGAAGAATATATAGTGTGGAAATAGGGCTTGAGACGAATTTGCAATTAAATCCCTGAAAAATGAAGAATTTTCGCATTTTTACCCAAAATTGCTGAGTTGACTCGGTCAACTCGACCGGACCTCTTGGTCGAGCACGGCAAAATTGGCTCCCAACTCTCTGTCAAAACCGACATTGACTCGCACGAGTTGGGAAACTCGACCCAAGCGCTCGATCGAGTTAGCAATGACGTTTTCTAAAGTTGCTGAAACATTTTCTTGAACTCTTGCGTGTGGGCCCCGCCACTTTCTCTCTCAGCTCCAGGTGGAAATCGACCTCCTTCCGGCGATTAGTGATGGTGGCGCTGCTTGAAATGAATTTCCGGCGTCAGCGGGTTCCGGCGAGAGCTTCGTTCCAGGCAACGGTCGTGAGTGGTCGAGCTTCGATGCGTGGCTAGCTTACTTGAGCAACTCGAATTCCGGCGAGAGCTATGGTTTTCCGGCGTCGAGCATCTCCAGATTTTCCGGCGACTAGGTGGTTTTAGGCGTGAAGCTTCCTAGCTTTCCCGGCGGATTTCTCCGGCGTGGGCAGTGCGAGATTCTGGGCGTGGCTATGGTTTCTCCATTCAAGCGTGCGACGGGCTTCTTCCTTCGTCCATGGTGGTGGGAGCTTCTATGGCTTTCTCTATCTACGAATTTGCAGCATAGTGGGTTTCTTAATTAAAAGGCATATTTGACCTTTTCCAAATTTAGCAGTGGGGCCCGCATGGATTTTCTTTCCTTTCTTAATGATAATACCAGCTGCTTCTTTCTTCTTCTTTCTTAATTTGCCAATCACGTGGGTTGCAGCATCCAATTTATCAATTCCTTCCTAATTTGCAAATGGGCCTCCAATCTTGGGCTTCTCCTTTTAATCCTTCTGGGCCTCTTTTAATTAATCACCTTGGGCCGAAAATCATTTAATTAAAATGAGCCCACTTAATTCCCTTTCTCGACTCGTTTTCTTCTCGATTTTTCTCCTCGCTCGACCTCAATAAATTGAAGGCTCGTATTTACTTCTAAAATCACTCAATTTCCTGCAAAAATAAACAAAAGTACCTTTCTCGACAATTAAGCGCAAACAATCAAATTAATGTAAAAAATGCAAGAAATCCAATTAAATTTGGCAAAAATAGTATACGAATTTCTAGCAAAAATCACACTAATCACCCCCCCAAACTTAAAGTGTTGCTCGTCCCCGAGCAACGAAAGAAATAAAACAAGTGGGAGGATTGCGAGAAATGAGTGTCAAAGAGATAAATAGCAATTGTCAAGTTCCTTCAATCTAATCAAGCTCTTAAGTACAAAAATCAACTAGCAAGTTCACAAGTCATGTTCAAATCAATGCAAGATCAAGTGCTCAATCCACAATTTTCCTTTCAAGTAAGTGTTTCACTCATCACTCAAGTGTATCATGGAATGTATGCTCTCAACAATCAATTCACACAAGTGTACTACCATAAGCTTGCCAATCATCTAAGTTCTCCACCACTTGCTAAGTGATAAATCCAAGAATCAATGAGGACTTTGCATTTGGTTGTAATGTTGGGCTCTTTGGTAAAGGTGGGAAAATTTCGGGAAAAAGTGACTCGTAAACTAGTGGAGCGAGAAATAAAGACGCATAGACACATCTAAAATTCTCAAGACAAAGTTGCAAGTGATCAAGTTGCAACTCTAATTTCCAAACTCCAACAATTTGCTAGTTCTCATTTTTCAAGCACATTCTCACCATTAACCATCAAACACCTCTTTTGAACTTGTAACTCTACCAAATTCTTGTACACAAGAGAGTTTTCTTTTCAAATTTTTCTTCACAACAAACTCAATCTTTTCTTGTACAATTTTTTACTCATCTTTTTCTCACTTTTTCAAACTTTTCACTATCACACAAACTCATCCACCAAATTCACATTAACGCTCAACTCAACCTCACTATCCACGTTCAAGCTCCACTAGCTCGTAGGGAAAATTAGGCTCACAAAATGGATAAATTGGCTAAATTTGTAGGTTGCCAAGAAAATAGGTCAATAGGCTCAAAAGGGCTAACTACGGAAGAATTTCATTTGGTATGGAAAATTTGGCTAAGTGACTATTCAAATCAAAGATGGCCTCATATCACTTTCAAAGATTTCACACTTAATGTAGCCTCAAACAAGACAATTGGCAAGTTCTAGAGCACACAAGCATGAACGATACTCACAAGAAAGAAATTAGACCCAAAATATGCAAGTCTAAAGGCTCTAAAGCTCACGGGCTTGTCTAATCATGGATCGAGCACAAAATCAAGCATAATTGTCACATAACAAGTAAGCAAGCAAGTCTCAATCAATACCATCAAGCTCAACTAAATCTCAAAAACCAAACAATCACCATCAATTGATTTTCCGACATCCAAGCCACACAATCTTAACTCCAAAGAAATATACTCAAAGATATTTAATAAGCCCACAATTAAGCACAAAAAATTTTCAAAAATTAAGTGAAGTAAGTTGGTGCAAATAGAATTGTAAAACGAACATACCCCCCAAACTTTTTCATTGTTAAGCAATTAAAAGTTTGGAAAAATAGTGGCACAATGAGATTTGAAACCAACTACTCACCAAGCAATTCACCATATTAAACAAGCCACACAAAAATTCGACAATTAAGCTCATAAAACCCCTGTAAAGCATATCACCCACAAATCTCAACACGTATATCAAATACTCGAGTAAGCAAAACTCTACAAAAATGAGGCGTGCGCCTGTGCAATGTACGAGTGAAGCCTCAAGTGCGCCGGTGCATTGTAAAATATGAAAATCAAAACAAATAACCCCCCCAAACTTAGACATTGCTAAGCAATTCTAAGTTTGGGGCATACTACCTCCAATTTGCACCAAGCACATTCTTCTTCTTCAAGGCACGATCACCTCACATTAAGCTCTTTGAGTATGCTCACCTTTCCTATTAAGCACGTCTCTTGAAAATCATCACACCTTCAATTCTTCGTATGTCAAGTCAAAACTCATGTACAAGTATATGTAAGCAATTAAATCCAAAACTCCCAACAAAAATGATAACCAATAAGCTCTAATAAACGGGGGTGTACCGGTGCAATGTAAAAATTATGCATAAAAAGACTAACACCCCCCCAAACTTAGACTTTGCATAGCATGTCTAAGTTTAGGACGAGGTGTTTGTACCTCAAGTTTCCTTCAAGCACGTATCCTTCCAAAGAGCTCGAAATCCTCATCGAGCCTCAACACACGACCCCAACACCTAGACGAAACAAAAACAAAAGCAATTAAACTAAACAATGCAAAAACTAAAGAAAACAAGAAAAATAATGGGTTGCCTCCCATTTAGCGCTAGGTTTAATGTCCTATGCCGGACTTATTAATGGCATTCAAACTTCTCTCATCGAAATGGCCATGGATATTTGTCATTCTTTCCATTGTATCTCAATCTTTGAGCTTCAAGATCATGGAGACGCTCATGAAAAGTAGACCAATCACCCATATCCTTCTTGCAAGATTTTTTTCACAATTAAATCCTTCCACTCTCTTCTTTTCTTCCCAAGGATGCCCAAGTTTTTCTCTACTTCTTGCCTATGATTAAAATTATAAAGAGGTAAGATGAAATCAATAGGAACAATATCATTGAAAGTACAAATTGAAAAGATTAAAGGTTTAGAAATGCTCATTTCGGTCTTCAATTCGTCCTTCAATGCTTCTTGTTCCTCTTGCTCATTGTTGCTCGTGTCCATCAAGGGACATTGCTCTTCATCTCTTTCGACATTGGAATTGTCATCTTCATTCTTCTCCTCACTTGGGTCCTTTTCTTCTCTTTCCTCTTCTTCAATTTGAAATTCACCATCCACATCCTCTTCTATTCTTTCCTCTTCACCCTCTTCATTTTCTACTTGTTCATCATTTTCTTCCTCCTCTATTCTTTCCTCTTCATCCTCATCTCCTCGATCAAATTCACTCTCCACCTCAAACTCTTCTTCTTCTTGTAGATTTTCCAAACATGAAGCTAATTTCCCAAGTTGAAACTCAAGGCTTTTGAATTGAGCACCAAATTGAGCATTTTGTTGAGCTATAGTCTCATTTAATTGAGCATTTGTTTGAGCTACTAGCTTCATGAGCTCCTCCAATCTTATCTCCAATGTTTCACATTTTTCGGTCCTTTTTACCAATAATTGGAGCAACTCATCCGAGGTTGACATTCCTTCTCCACTTGGCAATATGGACATCTGATCCAATTCGGGTGGAAGTTGATATTGAGGTGGATCTTGAGGTTGAGGTGGTGGACAATATGGAGGAAGGTTATACGGGTCTTGTGGATATTGTTGATATGGAGGGAATTGTTGTGGTGGATAAGGGTATTGGTAGGAATGTGGAGAAGGATTTGAAGGATAAACCGGGTTAGATTGGTAATGGCCCGTCTTCAACAAATAGATTTGATATGCATCTATCTTCTCCATTCAAAGCACACCTACAAAGATGAGAAGTATCAAATTCAAACAAAAACAAAACAAAAAAAACAAAGCAATAAAATGTCACTACTAGTACCACTCAACTAACCCTAAGTCCCACCTAAGGCACTCAACTAAATCCCCGGCAACGACGCCATTGACTTGGTCGGAGTTTTCGAAAAAATATTTTCCTACTCCCCCGCAAGAGTACGGGATCGTCGTAGTAGCGAAAGTAGACTTGGACCAAGTAGTTATCGAACCCAAAGGATTTAGGAGTGCAGTGGAGCCCCAAAGTTGTGCGTCGGCATGATACTATAGTGACGAGCAAGTTGACATTCAAAAATTAAACTAAGCGAAAATTAAATCTAGAAAGCAATTAAACAATTAAACTAACTTCCAATCAAGAAAGTGCAAGAGGGAGAAATGCTTCGAGTGTCTTCACAATATAATCCATTAGTGTGTGTGATAAATTCACAACCTATCATTGCCTTTTTCTAGATGTTTGCTAAGAGCGATCACGAAAGTGTGTAGACCAATCCCTTTTGAGGCCTAGGTGAACAACGTGGACTAGCTAGCAACTCCTAATTATGCCCCATAAGCTCCTAAGATCGTGAATATCTAAAAACACGCGATGCATCTCTAGAATTCCCCCTTCACTAAGTACCCGAATTATCAAATTAAGATACCTAATGTCTAATGATGGGGGATCTAGCAACCGACTCCCTCTCGGGCAACCGATTACTATTTAACTCAAATTAATTACCCAAAGCTTTCACCTAAATACCAATCATGCATACCCAACTCTCGTTGCAATACACAAAATTAAATACATAAGCTAATCAAATCAACTAATTAATTGAGACATACAAAGCCCATCAATAGAAACATTCACATCAAGAAATAAGCATAATCAAAGCTATAAATCCATCAACACACTAATTTCATACATTGATTCAACACTCAAAGCAAAAAGAATTAGCTCATGGTTCTAGAAGAGACACCCATGGCTAATAAGCTAAAATAACAACTAAAAATGAAATTACTCATGACTTGAATTAAAAGAAAGATATCACCTCTTGTGATGAAATGGAAATACAAATCTTCAATAGCTCAAATCCTTGCTTGAAATGTAAATACTACTAATGAAATATTAATCTAATCTATTCTAGAAATTAAAAGAAAAAAATAAAAGAAAACTATCTAGGGGATTAGGGTTCTTGTGTGTTGGTTCTTGATTCTCCTCCCTAAATCTGAGAAATGAAGAATATATAGTGTGGAAATAGGGCTTGAGACGAATTTGCAATTAAATCCCTGAAAAATGAAGAATTTTCGCATTTTTACCCAAAATTGCTGAGTTGACTCGGTCAACTCGACCGGACCTCTTGGTCGAGCACGGCAAAATTGGCTCCCAACTCTCTGTCAAAACCGACATTGACTCGCACGAGTTGGGAAACTCGACCCAAGCGCTCGATCGAGTTAGCAATGACGTTTTCTAAAGTTGCTGAAACATTTTCTTGAACTCTTGCGTGTGGGCCCCGCCACTTTCTCTCTCAGCTCCAGGTGGAAATCGGCCTCCTTCCGGCGATTAGTGATGGTGGCGCTGCTTGAAATGAATTTCCGGCGTCAGCGGGTTCCGGCGAGAGCTTCGTTCCAGGCGACGGTCGTGAGTGGTCGAGCTTCGATGCGTGGCTAGCTTACTTGAGCAACTCGAATTCCGGCGAGAGCTATGGTTTTCCGGCGTCGAGCATCTCTAGATTTTCCGGCGACTCGGTGGTTTTAGGCGTGAAGCTTCCTAGCTTTCCCGGCGGATTTCTCCGGCGTGGGCAGTGCGAGATTCTGGGCGTGGCTATGGTTTCTCCATTCAGGCGTGCGACGGGCTTCTTCCTTCGTCCATGGTGGTGGGAGCTTCTATGGCTTTCTCTATCTACGAATTTGCAGCATAGTGGGTTTCTTAATTAAAAGGCATATTTGACCTTTTCCAAATTTAGCAGTGGGGCCCGCATGGATTTTCTTTCCTTTCTTAATGATAATACCAGCTGCTTCTTTCTTCTTCTTTCTTAATTTGCCAATCACGTGGGTTGCAGCATCCAATTTATCAATTCCTTCCTAATTTGCAAATGGGCCTCCAATCTTGGGCTTCTCCTTTTAATCCTTCTGGGCCTCTTTTAATTAATCACCTTGGGCCGAAAATCATTTAATTAAAATGAGCCCACTTAATTCCCTTTCTCGACTCGTTTTCTTCTCGATTTTTCTCCTCGCTCGACCTCAATAAATTGAAGGCTCGTATTTACTTCTAAAATCACTCAATTTCCTGCAAAAATAAACAAAAGTACCTTTCTCGACAATTAAGCGCAAACAATCAAATTAATGTAAAAAATGCAAGAAATCCAATTAAATTTGGCAAAAATAGTACACGAATTTCTAGCAAAAATCACACTAATCACCGGGGCAATTGGACCAACAAAGAGGAGTGGGGACGACCAGCTTACCATCTTCTCCATTATCATCTATTATTCTGAAAGTCCCAATTCAGAAAAAGATCCAATTCCCAGCAAGTATACAGTATGATGGCATTGCTGATCCCCGAGTCCATATAACGAAGTATTCAGATTATATGGTCTCAGTGGGAGCCAGTGATGCCACCCAATACCGAAACTTCCCGTTGACTTTGGGGGACCTGGTACACACGTGATTTTCCGCAATGCCACCAGCATTTATCCACTCGTTCATCCAACTAAGTCGAGAGTTCCACTCCCATTTCTCAACGACAGGATCGTATTTGTCCCAAAAATACCGGTTGTCGGACCTAAAGTAGAATGACAATGAGTCGGATCGGGCGTTTATGGAAAGGTTCGACAAAGTACTATTGGAAGGGGAGCCCATCAGCGAAGATACAAAATCATCGCTGTTATGGCCGGGTTGAAGAAAGGGTCGAAGTTAAGGAAAGAGGTACGTCTGAAGTGCCCAAGAAGTTATGCCGAATTCAGGAATCAAGCCGGCATATTTGTTTCCATGCATGAGGCCCTGCAAGCAAACTTGGGAGAAAACAAAGCTGATCCCAAGGAGAACAACAAGAAACCTGGCGGAACGGGCTACAGAGACCCGAAGAACATGAAGGCATTCACTGAAGGGACGGAGCTTAAGGAAAAATTGAACCAGGTGCTAACACTGTCAGTCGATACTGTATATGAAAGTGTGAAGGAGAAGGAGTTGCTCTCTCCTCCACGAAGAATCCGTCAGGATACTGGCAAACTCAACCCTAACAAGTATTGTGCCTACTATCAAAGCATGGGGCATTTTACTAGTGAGTGTAGAGATTTGCTCAAGCAACTTTGGCAGTTTTACGAGGAGGGGAAACTCTCCGATTTTGTTAAGAGACAACCTGGAAAGAGAGCCCAGGAGAACAACTCTGAAGATGAGGAGGATGATCAGCCCTAAAAAAATAATAAACCCGGGCGACCAGTTCCGGCCGTTGCTGCTCGTCCACTAGAGGATCTATACATGATGGAACCCACAGGACCAGTGGGAGGATGTTCTGATGGACGACCGCCAATCTCCAATCAAAAAAGAAAAGTCGAATTGCGGGCGATCGACCAAGTATAAGGAATGGAGGTTAAATGATCCATCATGCAAACAGCAGCACCGACCTTTACTGAAAAGGATTTGGAGGGAATATTGACCCCCCACAATGATTCGCTCGTGATTTGTGCTAAGATCATGGAGACTAGAGTACACAGATTGTTGGTGGACACCGGAGCCTACACCAATATTCTTTTCAAGAAGACGCTCGGCCAACTTGGAGACTACTCGGGCTACATACGAGATTCAAATCACAGAATCTTAGGCTTCGGAAATACTGTAACAGTCCCATTAGGGGAGATTAGGTTATCTGTTCAGCTTGTAACGGTCGAGGAACCTGAGAAAAATATAACTAGAATGGTAGATTTCTTGGTCATAGATCAGGAATCGACCTATAACGAGTTTCTTGGTCGACCTTTTCTAAATGAATTTAAAGTTGCATGTTCAACTTACCATTATTGCCTAAAGTTCCCAACAGCAAGTGGAGCAAGCACAATAAAGGGAGATCAAAGAAAGGCTCGGGAATGTCTCCTGCAGTTACAGGCAAAGCACGTACAAGTATCCATGATGGAAGCCACCACCAACTATCCTGTTGATGAACCATCAATACTGGAGAGCATGATGGACATAGAAGATGACCATATGGATACGGACGAACAACACTCTGACGAGCAAGTGTTGGACGAACAACTTATCACCACCCCTGGGGAATTTCAATCTGACGAACAATAAAGGGGTGGTGACGAGCACCACTCACCAGATGACTTGGAGGGCCAGGTGTTGACCAACAATAATGAGTCAGGAACAACAGATGATCTAGATCCCCGTCTGGGAGCAGAGCCCATGAACATCGAAAATGATGTCAGCCCTGAGGGACCAATACTTGATCCTCATTGGAAAGGACAAAAACGACGAGCAACTCCAGTTGAAGAACTGGAGGCGTTCAAAGTTAATCCGGAAAATGAAGATCTCGAATTATACATAGGATCTGAGCTCCCTGAGTCTTACAGATCCCGAATGAAAGAATTCATCAGCAAGAATCTAGATGTTTTTGCTTGGTCTCATGCAGACATGGTGGGAATAGATCCAAAATATGCTTGCCACAAGCTTAATATCAATCAAGCAAAAAGGTTTGTCCACCAAAAACGAAGAAAATATTGCCCAGACAAATACCAAGCTTTGAATGAAGAGGTGAAGAAGTTGTTAGACAACGACCTAATCCGATAAGCACTTTGTCCACAGTGGGTAGCAAACTCAGTCCTTGTGAGGAAACCAAACGGGACCTGGAGGCTATGCATAGATTTTACGGATCTGAATGCAGCATGCCCAAAGGACAACTTTTCTCTCCCCTATATTGATCAATTGGTGGACAGCACTGCGGGTCACGAGATGCTAACATTCATGGATGCCTTTGCCGGGTACCATCAAATCCCAATGCATCCAGACGATCAAGAAAACATAGCATTTTACACGAATAAAAATTTATTGTGTTGGAAGAGAATGCCCTTCGGCCTCATCAACGCCGGAGCAACATACCAGAGGTTGGTGAACAAGATATTCGACGAACAAATTGGAGATACGGTGGAAGTCTATGTAGATGATATCGTGGTCAAGAGCCCCCGAAAAGAAGACCATCTCCAGCATTTGACCCAGGTGTTCGACATTCTTCGGCACTACAACATGAAGCTAAACCCGAAGAAGAGCAGCTTTGGAGTCCATTCCGGAAAATTCTCGGGCCATCTTGTTAGTCAATGAGGGATTGAGGCTAATCCAACAAAAGTCAAAGCCATCGTGGATATGCAACAACCACGTTCAATAAAAGAAGTGCAAAGGCTTACAGGATGCCTAGCAGCATTGAATTGGTTCATATCCTGATCGGGGGACAAATGCCGTCCATTCTCCGAAGCCATTAAGAAAGGAAAGTTCACATGGACTAACAATTGTCAAAAGGCGTTCGACCAACTTAAGGACTACCTGGGAGATGTTTAAATTCTATCAAAACCCACCCCAGGAGAAAAGCTCTATCTATACCTAGCTGAATCAGAAGTGGCGATCTGCTCTATTCTAGTACGAGAGGACGGCAAATTCCATCAACCCATTTACTACATCAGCCAAGCTTTACACGAAGCGGAGATCAAATACTCCCCAACCGAAAAGCTGGCGTACACACTTGTCATGAGTGTGAGGAAGTTACGACCATACTTCTTTGATCATCAAGTTGAAGTGCTAACTACTTTCCCACTCAGACAAATTCTCCATCGCCCCGACACAGCTGATCGTCTACTAAAGTGATCACTAGAGATTAGCCAATTCGGGGTGACCTATGCTCCCCGAACAGCGATCAAAGGGCAAGCTCTAGCCGACTTTATAGTCGAGCTAACTTTCCCACCAGATCCGACGAGAGGACTTGATCACCCCTGGCATCTCTATGTCGACGAATCTTCAACTAACGTAGCCTCGGGGGTAGGAGTGGTTCTGATCAGTCCTGCCAGGCAAGTATTCACCTCGGCAATCAAATTTGGTTTCATGGCACCCAACAACGAAGTTGAATATGAAGCTCTCATTGCTGGTCTTCACCTATCCCTGGTCGTGGGTGTTAGACGATTGCAAATATTCGGCGACTCACAACTGATTGTGAACCAAGTCCGAGGGGAATATGAGGCTAAAGACGATCATATGATCGAGTATCAGCGGATTGTTACTCATCTGATGTCCTTGCTAGATCAAGTCTTCATCGAACAAATTCCAAGGACAAGCAACACGCAAGCAGATGCGTTGGCCCGGCTAGCAACAAGCAAAGGGCCAGCAGAATTGGCCGACATTATAATCACAAAAATGAACGATCCATCAACAACAAGTTATAATGTCAACCAATTCGACGAACAAATAAATGAAGAAGAAGACTGAAGAACAATTATAGTCAAATACTTGAAAAGTGGGGAAAAACCAAACAACTCTTTTGAAGCTGCCAAGCTAACAAAGCAAGCCGCCAGATATACTCTGGTGGGCGAGCAGCTTTACAAAAGAGGAATATCAATCCCACTTCTCAAATGTTTGCCTATGGGGTAAGGACAAGCAATACTCGAGGAAATACATGCCGGAGTATGTGGAAATCACACTGGGGGGCAAGCCTTGGCGTACAAAACTATCAGACAAGGCTATTATTGGCCGACTTTACGTCAGGACGCAATCAAGAAAGCAAAAACTTGTCATCAATGCCAAATTTTTGCCCCAAGTATTCATACCCCGGCTCAACAGCTCGTATCAGTTTACAGTCCATGCTTATTTGTAAGATGGGGGATGGACATTATTGGTCATTTCCCAGCAGGAGTTGGAAATGTTCGATTTGCCGTCGTGTCAGTCGACTAATATACAAAATGGGCAGAAGCAGAGGCCATGGTAAAGATTACGCAATAGAAAATGATCAACTTCATTTGGAAGAACATTATCTGTCGTTTTGGGGTTCCACAAACCATTGTGACAGACAATGGTCCGTAGTTTGATGGGAAAGAGCTGAGAGACTTCTGTACGAAGTGGGGGATCAAAAAACATTATTCTACGCCCTATCATCCCCAGTCAAATGGACAAGTCGAAGCCGTGAACAAGATAATCAAGCATACATTAAAAGTACGGCTGGCGGAGAGCAAAAGCAGTTGGTCTGAAGAACTTTCGAAAGTCTTGTGGGCATATAGAGTTTCTCCCAGGTCAAGCACCGGAGAAACACCTTTTGCAATGGCTTTCGGAACGGAAGTTGTGATACCAATCGAATTAAAGACCAACACAATCAGGACGACCAACTTTGATGAGCAGGCGAACAACTCTGCTCTAGCTACCGAAATGGATTTGCTCGAAGAAAAAAGATTAAGTGCCGAGCTAAAAAAAACTACCTATAAGCAGCGAGCAGAACGCTACTATAATTCCCATGTTAAAATTAGGGAATTCAGAGTTTGAGATTTGGTTCTAAGAAAGTTGCTCGCCCAACCTCCAGGTGTATTGGGACCAACTTGGGAGGGCCCGTATCATATAACAGATAAATTTGTTAACGGTGTATACGATATTGAAGATATGGAAGACAAGCCGACCCAATACTCCTGGAATGTTGTGCATCTAAAGAAGTACTACCAATAAGTCGAACAAGTTCTTGATTGGGCGAACAAATGTCTTGGGAGGCAAGTGAACCAAGTAAGGCAAACCAAAAACTTGCCTAATTTTTTGAAAATTTTTCTAAGTATAGAAGAAAAGTTGTTCGACACATTGTATAGTCCAGTGCTGTTTTATCTTTTTAGTTTTAGACAGAGTTGCTCGGTAAAAATGTTATAAGCGAGCATTTCGTAGTTAGTGTTTAAAGTTGTTCGTCAGTTTGTATGTGTTAGTGACGAGCAGTCTTTTGACACTTGTAAATTTTTTACAATGTAAATATAGTTGTTCGTTGAAAGAAAAGTCCAAAGCTCGAGGTATAAGTCCATTTCAAGGACCAAGGCCAATTAAAGGTTGTTCGTCTTTTAAGATGAGCAGAACCTAAGGCTAAACCCTTATTCTACTAAAAAACAAAGTTCAAATCGAACAAAGCCCAACATTGTATGTTACAATTGCAAAAGCATTAAGCAAAAATGTAAAAGCAATTAACATACAAGAAGAAAATGAGCGAACAAAAGAGACATTCATTAATAAAAGGCTTTTAGCCCCAAAAATAGTACAAGTGTGAAGTACTACAAAAAGCGAACAACTATTACAAAATAAAGACTAAAGAGTCTAAGTCCTAAATCTATTGCTGCTCGGCGGGAGAAAGATCTTGAGTTGGGTCAGTGGGAGGATCAACAATCATATCTCTGGCCATGTCCTCAGCTGCCTTTTGCTCCATCACCTTAGCAGTCTGCTCGTCCGCAGCAGTCGGCTCTTCTTCTTGCTCGCCCTCATCAACTAGAGTCGGAGGGTGAGTAATAGTGATACTAGGGTCAAGACTATCAATCTTGACCCCTAACTCAGCTATATCCCCCAATTGGATTTCAATGTTGTTCGGCGGGGGATAATTCTCCAAGAAATCAGTCAAGTCCTTACCCATCTCGTCCACCATGTCTTTATAATCATATGCGTCAGCCATGTGGATACAATCGGCATAGGCGTAGATATATTCTAAGTTTGAGATGGGGGCAGACCGGGTTTGGAGCTCAGCCTCGAGTTGCTCGCGGGAGAAGGTTCTGGCTTCCACCTCCCTAAGGCGAGCATTATCTGCTTCAAGCTTGGCAATTTTCTGCTCGGCCGCGGACAGCTTTTTCCCTCCCTCGTCGAGCAAGGCATCCTTGCCTTTCAGCTCAGCAGATAAACCTTGAATTTTATCAAGATATTTCTTCTCGTTTTCGAGGGAGATGGTGAGTTGATTGTTGAGACGAGCAAGCTTGGCCTCATAAGTTGATCATATAATTCTTCTCCTCCGTTAATTGCCGAGCAGTGCTAGCGTATCGACGAATGGCTTCTTCTTGCTCGGCCAGCTGGGCCATTGCTTTCTGCGCCATGATAAGACCGTTGGCATGGTGCATCATTGACAGGTGGAAGTTGTCCGCCAGCCCTTTCATGGAGATAGTTTTCTCCATGGGTCGTGTCCAGGCCCGGGCGACCAACTCTGTCGCCCTGCGAACGTGGTCGCCTGAGATCTCCCTTATATTGACGGGAGTTTTGGAGCAAGCATACTGGTGAACAGCATGTGCTCGCCCAGGGTGGTCGTCAGCCCGGTATCTGCGAACAAGAAAGTAAACAACACTTAGAAAAAATTTGTAAGTGAGAAACAAATCTTGCTCGGCAAAGAAGAATGAATACTTACTCGATGAATTTACGGTCATCCCAGCCTAAAAGAGTTATGTCCTCTGGGCCACAGGTTGGGGCTACATCCTTCCCAGCTTTGCCCGTCCTATCGGTAAGCTCAGCAGAGGAGCGGCGAGCAGCTTCCTCTTTAGGGCGAGCAAGATTCTTGCTCACCTTCTCCTTTCCCTTATGGCCAGCTGGGACATCTTGCCCCACGGGAGTCCCATCAGCCCGTTTTAATCATTTTCCCCCATGAGGGGGGTAGGAGAAGGGGGTGCTGGTCGAGCATGGCCAGAGGGGACAGCTTGTCGAGGAACTTTGGTCCCCTTAGGCTTGTTCGTCAGCGCGAGCACTTTGGAGGGGGGGTCCCCCTCCACCTTCCTTCCTTTTGGTGGGGGCATCTCGTGTACCCTTTGCTCCAGGAGACCAAAGCAGGGAGGAACCGCAACAGTAACTTGCTCGGCTATAAAAAAAGATTAAGATTAAAGTCAGATTGTAAAGGGTGCGAGCAAGTATTCTTTTCTTCCTTGGCGAACAAGAAAGTTTGTATAAGTTGGTGAAATTTCATACCTGGGGGCACCTCAACTTGAGCTTCTAGGTGGTGGGGGTAGGTGAATATGCAAGCAGCTCTCTGACACTTCTCCTCGCTCAGATGCTGGATGGTCCTATCTGTTTTATTGCGCAAGCCGACCAAACAAGAAGTAAACAAGAATTCGGAGCCGATCTCATTTCCTCCGAATTCCACTTAAGCAATCGAGGACCTGCGAACAAACAAGAAAAGTTAGATTAGAACAATACAGTTCAAAGACGAACAAAAATAAACTTACACTTAATTTTTCCATAAGCAGCAGGAGAGTTTATTCGTCCAATGCCACCGTGTGGACCGGAAGATGCTCGCCAATCACCCCCAATAAAGAAGAAGTGATGCTTCCAGTCACGGATCTTGTTTGGCACCCCTTCCACCATCTTGAGTCCAGTTCTAGCCTTGAGGTAATAATAACCCTCCTCTCCAATGGGGCACTTAGTGATGATCATGAGATAGTTGATCTCCTTCGCGGTGATGCGATCAACGTATCCCTCCAGGGTGAACAAACACATCGAGCCCAACAGGTTCATCCACCCAATTGGGGTGATTTGAGTGATGGCAAGGTTGGTCGCCTCTAAAAAGCGACCAACAACTGGAGGCAGAGGCAGCTTTAAACCGGCGATCAATGTATCAATGTTGATCGCCATGCATCCTGGAGGTGGGCGATCAGCTCTTTCCTTTCTCCTAAGGGCCCACATATGAATGTCGTATGGGATTTTATAGGTCTCTCGGATCAAGTCTAGATCCTCCTTGAGAACCACGCTTTTTATCTTGCTCGTCTGGAAGTCAGTTTTTACCAAGTCCATTACTTGTCTCTGTGGGCGAGTAAAGTTGTTCGCATGTTCCTCAGTATATGCTCGCCAGTCAAAAGGCCGAACAACTCCAACTGGAATCTCGTTTTCTAGCATCTTTGGAGATGGGAAGGTTATCCCCTCCAAGAATTCACGGGTTAATTTGTCAAACTCGAGATCTTCCGATTCAGCATTGGACGAAGAGCCTTCGTCGGAATCCCTATTCGCAATAAAAACTACTTCCCTCCCAGATGGGCGAACACCAGTATCCTCCACCGATCGAACAACAGAATCTACATGGGGGTCCGATGCCGAAGAAATCTCAAATGGGGGTTGGTTTCCGTGTGCCACGATTGAGAAGACATAGAAAGAAGAAGGAAAAATACAGACGGCAGTGGAATTATTTGCAGACGGTGGCGATTTTTAGAAGGGACGGCGACACTATCTTCCACACGGCGGCAATGGAGGTTTTCGAAAGAGAAAGAGAAGTAAAAAAGAAAGAATAACAAAAATTATGTAACAAACTACCTTAGAAATGAATCAGAGACTCAGAATTGAAGTAATCCCGTCGGAAAATGTTTGAATTCTTCGGAAAATACCTGAATTCGCCGGAGAAAGCTTGAAGACACTGGAGCACTGTAGCAGAGATGAAAGAAGTGGGAAAAATTTCGTTTCCCACTTCAATTTATACCTCAAGGAAAAACGGGGTAAAACCCATAATTTCCCGAAAATTGAGGATCAAAATGACAAAAGACGGGGGTCATTTGTAAATTCCATAAAAAGTTGAAGGACCTACGAGCAAATATAGGGGCGCGCCGCCTCGGGATTGGTCGCGCGTGGGCGGCGCGTAATCATGCCGCCCACATCATCTTCGTACATCCCCCAGACCTTGGGGAGATGAAACGACGGACCCTATGTTGCTCATCTAGTTCAATGATGTTCGTCCCAATCCTCATCAGTTTAATATCCTAACTACTGTTGCTCGCCCAAAGATGCTCGTCCGTAACAACACCTAGTCAGGATAGGGGGCAATTGTTGATAGGCGAACATCAATCCTTGCGGTGTAAACCAAGATTAAGCATTTTAACAGAAAATCAAGAATGGGGTGCACAAATCAATCTAGAGAGTGTATAAAGTGACGAGCAACTACTTCGACGAACAACTGGTAGGCGAGCATGTTCAGAGATCTGAGACCAGACTTGATCATTTAACCAAGTCGATGGTGACGAACAAATCATGATAAAAAAAGAGGTGTATGAAAACGAACAAGGAACCAAGATTCCACCGCTCATCTCAACACGAAATCTAAGCGAACAGCTTCCAAGCCACATCCACAAAAGGCGAACAACTTTTATGGAAAAATCAAACTGGATCAATTAAGCCGACCCGGACGAACAACAATGAAGTCCGAGATAAGACCAAAGAAGACTTTGTAATTAAGATTCAACTTAGATAAAGTCAAACAAGGTCAAATGACACTTGTCTAGCATGCAAGCTAGGAAGTCCAAGAGTCTTGGACACCTCCTACTTGCTAGCCTCTATAAATAGTTGTTCTCCAGCTAAGAAATACAAGTTCAAATACAGAAATACTCCCAAAACACACACAAACACACCTAAACGTGCACACATACGAAATAAATATGATTTCAACTTTTATACCTACGATTTCGTAACCCAGATCTTCGATTTACCATTTACGGTGGTAATCAATCACACGTTATTGATTGGTGGTCTTAAACTGAACTAAAACAGTCACTAAACCTCCCGATTAAATTTGATCACCAACAATATGTGGAAAAATAATCGAGGAACAACACTAAAATATTGTGAAGAGATAAAGACAAAGAAGGAATAAGAAAAAATATAGAGTTTAGAATAATAAAATTGTAAATAATTAAGAGTCTTTCAGAAGAAAGAGATATATATATATATATATTAACAACTATTGTATTTATATAACAACTATTTTATTTATATATATATATATATTTAACTCAAGTTGTATATAATAAATATTTAAATTTCATAGCGATTCATAGTTAGCTTAATTGGTAAACATAATACAAAATACTCATGAGGTCATTGGTTCAAACCCAACTAAAACCAATTTTTTTATTAGACTTCTTCTTATGAAAGGTCACAATACCACATGAATGACACATAGCATAAAGTGACGCGCAATCATGTCACGTAAGGCTTGACATATAAGCGGAAGGCACCAGAAATCGACACATAAGCAAAATGCGCCAGAAATCGACACATCAGCAAAAGAAACTCTCTATTAGTATAATAGGAGATATAAAGTGAAATTGGTTCATACATGTTGTTTTCATTAAAGAGTTTTAGTTTGTTTTCAAGTGCAATAGTAATATTTTATTAAAAAAAAATTGGGCGAGCCGATTTGGCCCGGTAGCACGCCTAGGATGGGCTTCAAAATACGTGACCTGAATACAAACGTTCAGCCCGACCCGAATATAATCATCTGATGACCCAGTCTGGCCCATTTGATAGTGTCACAAAAAGCATTGCAGATAAATATCGATTTAAAGAATTTATTTTATAAAAAAAAAATAACTCCCTCCGTCTCAACTCTTTTTTCACATGGTCACTATTCATTCATTTAAAATAGGGTTGTATTTATACATTGTGTTTATCATTTTGGTGGGAGATTGTAGTAACTTCAATGGTGGAGATTAACTTTATCATGAAAGTTAATCTTCCCACTAAAACTTTCTCAAATGCACCCGACAAAGGCCCCGGACCCTGATGGTATGTCTGCTATCTTTTTTCATAAATTCTGGCAGGTTGTGGGGGATAGTGTTGTGAATTTTATCTTGGATGTTTTAACTGTGGGGCTGACCCTAGCATCTTTAATCACACACACATTGTTCTTGTCCCTAAATTTAAAAAGCCAAAACGACCTGCTGATTTTTATCCTATTAGTTTATGTAACGTGTCCTTGAAGCTGATAACTAAAATTATAGCTAATTGTTTGAAATTGTTACTTTCTGATATTGATCCTTGCCAGTCAACTTTTGTCCCTGGCCGTCTGATAATTGATAATGCTTTGCTTGCTTTTGAGATTTTTCACTATATGAAACATAATAAAGCATTTACTAGGGGGTCGTTTGCGTTTAAATTAGATATGAGTAAAACTTATGATCGGGTGGAGTGGGATTTTCTGGAGGGGTTTTTGTTAAGGGTTGGCCTGTGGGGTCCGCTTGTTGATACAATCATGAAATGTGTTAGAACTGTGTCTTTTGTTGTTTTAGTGAATGGTAATCCTTCTGAACAATTTTGGCCGTCTCGTGGTATTAGGCAGGGAGATCCTTTATCCCCCTATTTATTCCTATTTTGTGCTGAAGCTTTATCTGCATTAATAAGGCGAGAGAGGCGAGCGTCTGTTGTTACTAAACTTTTCTTTGCAGATGATATTGGTGTTCGGGAGAGCAACGGAACCTGAGCTACTTCATGTGAAAGGCATTCTCAAAGCCTATGAAGCGGCGTCTGGTCAAGTGATAGATCTGAATAAATCTGATATCATGTTTAGTGCGGGGATTTTTGAAGATAGAGGTTTTCAGTTGGCGGAGATTCTTGGGGTGAAAAGAGTTGATCAACACTCGGTCTACCTTGGGATTCCGATTCCACGAGGGAGGGCCAGGAGTGATATTTTCACAGCATTGGTGGACAGAATTCATAAGAAGCTGAAGGATTGGAAGACCCGTATGTTGTCCTATGCCGGAAAGCTTACTTTGGTCAAATCAGTGGCTCAAGCTATTCCGACATACCTCATGACTTGCTTCAAAATTCCACAAGGGGTGATTGAAACTATTGAGTCAACTTGTGCAAAAATTTTGTGGGGTCAAAAAAAAGAGGAAAACGAGTTCATTGGTTGAGACGCGAGTGCTTGTATAAACCGAAATTTGAGGGAGGCTTGGGGTTGCGTCACTTGTCATCCTTTAATTATGCATTACTGGCTAAGCAAGGATGGAGGCTAGTGAAACAATGTAATTTGTTGCTGGCGACTATGTTGAGAGCTCGTTATTTTCCCCGTGGTGATTTCCGTAGTGCTGGGATCGGACCGGGTATAATGCTAGCTATACTTGAAAGTATATTAGAGGGGAGAAAGGTTCTGGAGGAAGGGTTGATATGGGTAATTGGGGACGGAAGCAAGGTGAGTGTGTGGAAGGATAAATAGCTGTACGATGGAGGGCAACCTGCTGTGACTTCGGACAGAAGTGATTCTTGCCCAAACTTAATGGTGTCGAGTTTGTTGGATAGGAATGGAAATGGGTGGGATGAGGAAAAGTTAGATCATTTTTTCTCGTCTGAAGTGAAGACACGTATTCTCACTATTCCAGTAAATCACTTGGGGGGTCAAGATGAGCTTGCTTAGCGGTTTCAGAAAAGTGGGAGATACACGACAAAGTACGATTACGTAGATGTTCTCAGGCCGATGATTCCAACTGTTGTTTCGTCGATGGAGCCGAAGATATAGAAGTGGGTGTGGACATTGGAGGTAATTCCGAAGATCCGCTATTTTCTGTGGAAGCTGGTGCACGGTATATTGTCGTCGTCCATTAATCTTATTTCACGTTTCGTTGATGTTGATCCATATTACAAAAGGCGTGGGTGGAGATGGAGATGGAGACGTCGGAGCATGCTATTTGGGATTGTGTTGGTATTGTTGATGTCTGGAAGGATGGGTTTTTGGGCCTTCCCTCATCGTTAACGGGTGCTGATTTGCCGACTTTGGACGTATGGTTTGGGAGGGTCATGTCGTCGCTTACGGAGCATAAACAGGGGTTGTTTGTTACTTTTTTGTGGACTGTGTGGTATAGCAAAAATTTGCTTCTTTTTCAAGACAAGAAGCTAGCTCCTGATGATATTAAACGTCGAGCTGTGCAACATGTCCATGAGTTTCGTGCTGTGTATTTGCAGAAAATGAATCGCCAGAAATATCACATGTCTGTTTCGTGGAGGCCGCCTGATCCTAATTATTTTAAGCTCAATACTGATGCTTCGGTTAAGGACTGTCATGGGACGTCGATTGGTGGGGTGTTAAGGGATTCTTCTGGCGGAGTGCACTGGTGCTTTTAGGGATGTTAAACGGGCTGACCCTAACCCTATAGGGCCAGTCCTATAGGGCTGCGGGTCTAAACGGTTTCGGGTCTTATCGGTTCATTTTAATTGATACACTAACACTCGAAACCTAACCCTAACCCTAGCGGTCCACGGGCTAAACGGACCACTAACGGACCCCAGGAAAAATATAAATAAATAAAATTTTAATATAAAATATCGATTTGTAATTATAATACGCTACCATTTAAACTGAAAATTTGAAACACTCTTCATAAAATTCATAATTGTTCAAAAAAACAAAAAAACAAACATTGTTCATAAAGTTCAAACATTAACAATTAATTCAGAATTTAATATAAATATAGCAAGACTCTTCAATCTTCGGCATTCGATCATTCCTTGGACAATGACAAAACATCATCTTCCAAATCACCACCATCATCATCATCATCATCTAAAACATACACAAAAATATAAATTAGTTATTAATTATGTAAAATAAATTATTTATGAAATAATTAAAAAAATTACTAACAACTGGCCCCTAGGCGGCGGGCCGGCGGCTGCAGGCGAGAGGGGCGGGGGTTGGGTGACGGTAGAAAAACAGAGAGGGAAGTGGGAACCCTTATTCGATTTGGAAATAAAATAAATGAAGTGAATTGAATTTTTTTCTAATTCTTCTTCCTCTCTACTGCTACGTAAATGAATTATACTAACAGGGAAAACAAAAAATATATATATTACGGGCTAACCGGGCCAGCCCGGTAGACCGGCGGGCTAGCCTGTTTACCCTGCGGGCTAACCGTTCCGGGCTAAAAAGGTCTGGTTTTAAACGGGCCGCTATATACATGAACCTAACTCTGCACGGTACCGGGCTAAACGGGCCGGCCCACCAGCCCGCGGCCTGTTTAACATCCCTAGGTGCTTTGCAGAACATTGGCAAGGACAATATGCAGTGGATGTTGCTGAAGCAGAAGCAATTCGTAAGGGGATGGAGTTAGCTGTGACGAAGGGGGTACGCAAGATCGTGATCGAGGCGGATTCGCAGATTGTAATAAATTCTTTGCACCGACCCTTACTGAATCTGTCGTATCTTGGTAGAATTTTAGAGAGGGTTTTGCTCTTACGGTCCAAATTTGAGAAGGTTATTTTTATGTAGACTAGACGTCCGGTTAATGTAGTTGCTCATAGGATAGCTCTTTTTGGTTTTTTATGTTCTACTTATTTTTTCTCGGCACATGTGCCGTCTGTGATTGTTCCTGATGTTGAAGTTGATTTGTCTACGACTTAATTTATGAATCTCTTTTTCCTGTAACAAAAAAAAAATCCCACTAAGATGATAAATCAAATCAATCAATCAAATCCTTTATATTGGCAAAACCAAAAATGCCTATGTGGCATCCCTATTTTTTTGGCCATCCCAACATCCTTGTCTTCTCAATGAATATAGGTGTCCAATCATCTTGACCATTGATTTAATTCATGGTTAATCTCGATCGTTGTTTTTTTATTATTTTTCCTATAAATTTGGTCATTGGTCATACTCATTTTTTCATCTTTGTTTCTCTTCTCCCATTTTCTTCTCATTTTCTCTTCTCCCATGTAATGAGGTCACTACGTTTGGTATGTGTAGTGTGTTTGTATTTCCGATAGTTTTTCTACGGATGATTGTTCGATGGACATACCATGATGTAATTTTTTTTTTGTATCTTCCGATTTTGTTTCGCTATTGTCGAATCCGGATTGCCATGTAATAAGGTCACTACGTTTGGTATTTGTAATGTGTGTGTATTTCCGGTGGGTTTTCCACGGATGATCGTTCGATGGGCATACCATAATGTAATTTTTTTATTATTTCTTCTAATTATTTCTATTGATCTCCACAAATTAATTTCATGTATATCTCTTAGAATAAATCTTTCTATATCTATTCACACGAATATGTTACATATATTACTCTTGCATAAACGTCGAATATATATATATATATATATATATATATATATTCATAGATCGGAGAGGGTACGTAGCGCCACTAAAAAAAGCCGGTCGTGAAAATTTGAGTCTGAGAGAAAGACGCAATAGAAATATAGATCCGAGAATCTGTTGCCTACCAAATGGATATTTTGTCCGATTTGTATTGTGTGTGTATTTCCGTCCGTTGCCTACCAAATGGACGTTTTAGTCCGATTTGTAATGTGTGTGTATTTCCGTCTGTTGCCTACCAAGTGGATGTTTCGTCCAATTTGTAATGTGTGCCTACCATTATGTAATTTTTTTTCTTCCTTCTAATTATAATGGAATTTTTTCTTGTCTTTGATTTGTGGTTTGGATGCATGTTGTACCGCAGTGAATTCCGATTTTCTCATGTATCGGATGTTCGAATAACATAAGTGAATTCCGATTTATGCAAGAGTATCAGATGTTCGAATAACATAAACTTATTTACTTTCGTGTGATCGGACGTTAATGTATCCTGCCCGTTTATTATGCTTTTGTATGATGGTAGTTTTAAACATATGGCCCCATCATTGAACTTATTTTCTTTCCTTTGATTATTTTTAGGTTATAATAATTTGTATTAACATGAGTTGAATTGTGTTTAAGACTGCTATTTATTGGACGTTCTCATTATTTGGAATTAATTTGAATGATATATAAATTTTATTTAATTAAAATTAATTGTCTTTAATGCGACATACATTGTATTTAATTATAATATAATGTCTCTTGCTAATTTAGTGTGTCTTGATATTAAATTCTCCTTAGTATTAGTTAGGTCCTAAAATATTATATGTATAAAATGGTTAATCTTTTAAGAATTTAATTTTTTCCGTTATTTAAAAAAAAGTAATTCGAAAATGGTCCTATAAATTTATGTTGTGGTAATTTGTGTTGCAATGTTTCCATGATAGTTAATGCTAATTATTTTTAGTTCAAACTTATTTACTCCTCTTCGGAATTTTTATTTATTTATTATCTTTTGATAAAGAAATCTTGGAAAATTATGGGATTTGGTGTGCCATTTAATTGGATTATTTTTAATTGGATTTATTTATATTGTACCAATGTTGTAGAATTGGGGATGTAGCCATGTATTATGGGACGCCTATTTTTTATCTATATGACAAGTGTGTGATTATGATTTAATGACTCTTTATAATTTAGTGTCTCTTTAATATAATTTAGTGTCCATGTGACAAATGTATAGTTATAATATAATGTCTCTTGCTAATTTAGTGTGTCTTGATATTAAATTATCCTTATTATTAGTTAGGTTCTAGAATATTCTATGTCTAAAGTGGTCTTGGATTAGTTAAATGGACTAATTTATGTTGGTAGTATAACATATTTAAGTGCATGACATATTATGTAAGTGATTGTTCACAAACATATATAATAACTAATTGTTCTAAATTGATATGTCTTGATTATTGAACTAATTTTTCTAAGTAAAATAAATTAAGTATTCAGTTTGCCGTAATGCCCCATCATTTGACTTATTTTATTTCCTTGGATTATTTTTAGGTTACAATAATTTGTATTAAAATGAATTGAATTGTATTTAAGTCTGCTATTTATTGGACATTCTCGTTGTTTGGAATTAACTTGAATGCTATATAAATTTTATTTAATTAAAATTAATTATCTTTAATGCGACGTACATTGTATTTAATTATAATATAATGTCTCTTGCTAATTTAGTGTGTCTTGATATTAAATTCTCCTTAGTATTTTAGGCCCTAAAACATTCTATCTATAAAATGGTTAATCTTTTAAGAATTTAATTTTTTCCTATTTATTCCTATTCGGTCAAAAAATTTATTTATCTTTTAATAAGAATTTAATTTTTTCCGTTGTTAAGGGCAGGTATACATGTTCTGTGAATAGAGCAGTTTTAGTGTATGGACTAAATTTGGCAAGAGAATGATCAGTGCTATGATAATTTTGGTTGTTTGTTGCAATAAGGCGTTGCCCATGCCCATTGAGATAAGTTAGCTTTTTTGCATGTGCAATTATTATTTGGGTGATTTAAAAAAAAAGTAATTCGAAAATGGTCCTATAAATTTATGTTGTGGTAATTTGTGATGCAATGTTTCCATGATAGTTAATGCTAATCATTTTTAGTGCAAATTTATTTATTCCTCTTCGGACAAAATTTTTATTTATCTTTTGATAAAAAAATCCTGAAAAATTATGGGATTTGGTGTGTCGTTTAATTGGATTTATTTATATTGTACCAATGTTGTAGAATTGGGGATGTAGCCATGTATTATGGGACGCCTCTTTTTTATCCTTATGACAAGTGTGTGATTATGATTTAATGACTCTTTATAATTTAGTGTCCCTTTAATATAATTTAGTATCCATGTGACAAATGTATAGTTATAATATAATGTCTCTTGCTAATTTAGTATAATTTACATGGATTGATTTAATTCCCTGGATTTATTTTGTGTAACAATGTTTCCATGATAATTGATGCTAATTATTTTTAGTACAAATTTATATATTCCTATTCGATCAAAATTTTTATTTATCTTTGATAAAACATTCCTGGAGAATTATGTGACTTGGTGTGCCGTTTAAGGGGTTATTTTTAAATGGATTTATTTATATCGGTCCAATTTTGTAAAATTGGGGGTGTAGCCATGTATTAGGAATACAACAATTTTAGTTCATGGCATGGACGGTAGGAGCGTGATGAGTGTTGTGCAAGTGTGTGATTATAATTTAATTCATGTTGATAATTTATTGTCCCTTTAATATAATTTAGAGTCCATCTGACAAATGTATAATTATAATATAATGTCTCTTGTTAATTTAGTGTGTCTTGATATTAAATTCTCCTTAGTATTAGTTAGACCCTAAAATATTCTATGTATAAAATGGTTAATCTTTTAAGAATTTAATTTTTTCCATTTTTTTTTTTTTAAAAAGTAATTCGAAAATAGTCCTATAAATTTATGTTGTGGTAATTTGTGTTGCAATGTTTCCATGATAGTTAATGCTAATCATTTTTAATACAAACTTATTTATTCCTCTTTGGACAAAATTTGTATTTATCTTTAGATAAAAAAATCCTGGAAAATTATGGGATTTGGTGTGCCGTTTAATTGGATTATTTTTAATTGGATTTATTTATATTGTACCAATGTTGTAGAATTAGGGATGTAGCCATGTATTATGGGACGCCTCTTTTTTATCCATATGACAAGTGTGTAATTATGATTTAATGACTCTTTATAATTTAGTGCCCCTTTAATATAATTTAGTGTCCATGTGACAAATGTATAGTTATAATATAACGTCTCTTGCTAATTTAGTGTACCTTGATATTAAATTCTTCTTATTGTTAGTGGTTCTGGATTAGTTAAATGGACTCATTTATGTTAGTAGTATAACAATTTTAGTGCATGGCATATTATGTAAGTGAGTGTTCACAAAAATATATAATAACTAATTGTTCTAAATTGATATGTCTTGATTGTTGAACTAATTTTTCTAAGTAAATATTCATTTTTATATTTAAATAATTGATCTTCATCATGGTTTCTATGTAAATATTCTTTATTAGTGGTGTATTGATAGGTTTTGTAAATATGTCAAAAATGCCTATGTGGCATCCTTTTTTTTTCCATTCCACCATCCTTGGCTTCTCTTTGAATATGGGTGTCCAATCATATTCACCGTTGATTTATTTCATGCTTGATCTCGGCCGTTGTTTATTGAGTTTTTTCCTATAAATTTGTTCATTGGGCATACTCATTTCTCATTTTTTTTTCTCTCCTCCCACTTTCTTTACTGTTTTTTTTTGTCGTCCGAGTGTTGTGTAATTAGGTCTCTACGTTTGGTATTTTTAATGTGTGTGTATTTCCGATGATTTGTCCTCGGATGATCATTCGATCGAGCATATCATGATGTAATTCTCTTTTTTATTATTTCCAGTCTTGGTCTATACTTCTAGGATAGGATTATCTGCCACGTCTCTTGTGCCGATGAAATTGGTTGTAATGTATTCTTTTCCCTGTTAACTATAATGGAAATTTTTGTTTTATTTTTTTGTCTTTGTTCTTATCTTTGATTTGTGTTTTGGATACGTGTTGTACCGCAGTGAATTGTGAGTTCCTCCCGTGTCGGATGTTTGAATAACATAGATTTATGTTATGTCGTATCAAAGGACAGCTTATCGGAAAAAAAGCCCCGGATGAATATAATCTTGTCCGGTCCCTTCACAATCGTATAGACACCTTTTCATCCTTGGATTTATTTGAAGACATCATAAATTGTATTAATTCCAAATTAATTGTGTTGAAGGCTAAATAAATTGTATTAATTCCTCTTATTTAGATTTAATTTGAAGGCAACATAAATTGTATTTAATTCAAATAAATTATGGTTAAATTCTCATAATTATTGGGCATTCTTATTTTTTGAAATGGTAATTTGATGCATTATTGGTGTTTGTGTTCTTTTGGATTATGATAAAATAACAAGTTCACCAATAATTTAGTTCCAGAAGGCTACGTAATACTAAAAGAAAATTGAAACTACACACTTTGTAATTTAGATTAAATTATCGCTCCATGCTAAAAAAATTGATAAAATAAAATAAGTTTTAAATTCATTAATTTAGATGGTAATTAAAAAAAAATACTCTGATAGTTAAATATTTTAACTCCACGGCCAATTTTAACCTTTGGAAGTCCAACAATTGAACACAAAACATACATTAAGCCTTTTAATTTACAAGTTCAGAGTGCATGATATTAGGCTTTTTAATTTTAGTGTGCATATTATTAAATCTTTAATATTGTGCGCTAAATAATATGACATGATGTATGTGCTGGGTAAATGCTTCAATTTTAAACATGAGCTAAAATATCGGTTCATATTTTAATTAATCCTATATTTATATATTTTAATCCAAGATAGTGGACCATTTTTTACAGGTGTGTGCTAAATAATAACGGATATGTTAGATCATCAATAATATATTTATTGTAACAGATAATTATCCATCACACGTCTAAGGAGCTAATGTATTTGATAGTTTAATATTTTAATTTTAAACATTAGCTAAAAAAATCGGTGCACATATTTAGGTAATAGTAAAAAGTTACAGGACCATACTTTAACTCGGATAAGTTAGCGGGCCATTTTTTGATTTTTTTTTTTCTGGCAAGTAGGTTTAAGTTGCAATAAGGCAAGTAGATGCATGCATTCATCATATATGTTGCTAATTTCTTATTATTTTTAGTCCTATAATTTTTATAATTGGATAATTTTCCCATATTATTCCATATTAGTTTTAGTCCGATAAATTCTCATATGCAACGTCTCCTTGCATGTTAATATTCATATTTAGTTGTCATTGCAATTTTCCATATTTATAGAAGTTAGTGCACACGCTTTTAATATGAATAAAGGGTCAAATTTATTTAAATTAGGTAACTAGGCAATAATAATATGTCAAATATATAGCTTAAAAATTGAGTCAAATTTTATTCATCTTTATATTGTATTCTATATTTATTTGGTCAACTGATTTTTAAGAGTGTGCCCTAAATAATTATCATCTATTTTTATTTTTCCTGGCAAGTGAGTTTAAGTTGCAAGAAGGCAAGAAAATGCGTGCATTCATCATATATGTTGACAATTTCTTATTAGATTTAGTCCTATAATTTTTATAATTGGATAATTTACCCATATTTTCCCATATTAGTTTTAGTCCGATAAATTCTCATATGTTGAAATAGTAATTGCATGTTAATATCCATATTTAACTGTCATTGCAAATTTTCATATTCATACAAGTTAGTGCACACGTTTTTAATATGAATAAGGGGTCAAATCTATTTAATTAGGCAATAATAATATACCAAATATATAATTTAAAAATTGGGTCAAACCTTTATATTGTATTCTATATTTATTTGGTTAACTGGTTTTTAAGAATGTGCCATAAATAATTAACAGGTATTATAATTTAGGACCTAATATACTACTATTATATATTTTAATTGAACTAATCTGCGTATATATATTCGAATTGAATTAACACTAATATTACATATTAAACTAATATTATAATTAAGTATCAAATTGTAACTTCTTGCAATATCAGATTTGGTCAACTGGTTTTTAAAGGAAGTGTTTTTTTATCATCCTGAATATATTTTTGTTAACAAATAATTATTAGCTACTATAATTAAGGACCTAATGTACTACTATTATATATTTTAATTGAACTAATACTACATAGGTATTCGCATTAAACTAATACTACTATTACATAAATAAACTAAATTTTTTATATATATGAAAATAATAGGAAAATAATTAAGTCTCATTACAGTGTACTCAATTTATTTGATCAAATTTGGCCTTTAAAATTGGGCGCTAAATAATATGATCTAATGTATGTGTTGGTTAAACAAGAGCTAAATAATCGGTGCATATTTTAGTTCAATTTATATTTATATATTTTAGTTCAAGATATCGGACCATTTTCTTTTCCTGACAAGTCACGTTGAGTTGCAAGTAGGAAATTAAGTAGTTGCAGGTATTCATCATATATGTTGCAATTAAATATTGGCCAAGATTAATGTTGGTCCTTTTAAAAAATTCTTAACTTTCAATTTATGGAAAATGACTGTTATTTGTGAGTAGGCAAATTCAGCTGAAATTTATTTGCGTCTCAGCGTCTGTTTAGATAGCATTTTACTGTCGAATTTAGCGCCCATAGTAAAGATACCATACATATTTTTAAATTGGTCCTCTAACTTTTTCAATTGATAAAAAAATTGAAGGACCAATATCGGACGATTTGGTTATGGATTTGTGATTAGATAATAGATTCTCTTCACTATATATTATGTCAGGTTAAGGGGGCCGAGTTTTTTAAGCGGAATACTATTAGTTTTAAAAAAAATTATGTTACATAAACCGTAATTAGTCCAAATTTATTTAACAATGTAATAATTTGAATTTAGGCCAATAACTTTTAATTTATGTGAGCAATAACTTTTATTTTCTGAAAATTGGCATTGTGTCTTGAATTCCTGAATTAATACCCCTTTTTCCTTTCTTTTTATTAAAATACTCTCGGTGGCACACTTGTGGACATTTATTTCTCAACTGTTTTATATTTGTATACTTTTGTGATGCATCATTTTGTGCGGTTGATAATAAAATTATTGTCTTTTTCTTCGCTATTGGTGTGCTATACGTTTTTTGAGTTGCAAGGTTGGAGTTGAATAATTATTATGTTCTTTTGTACGTATGTTCTTCCATGGTGAATATAAGAGGTTGAAATATAAATGATGTACTTGGTTTGAATAGTATTTCATGTGTAAATACAATTGTTATTAAAATAAAATCAGAAATTATGTTCTACTGCCAGTAGAAAATAATATTGCAATTTGGGTTAATCATTTTATTTAAAAAAATGTTAGTGTTATACTAATTAATTAATTGATATTTGTCAAAACTAAAAATTCTAAATTGTTATATTTATGTAAGGATGAAATATCAATGTACAAACCAAACTACACTTATTAGATTTTATGTAACAAACTACACCAATGTTGAATAACTACACCAAACTACACTTATTAGATTTTTTGTACCATATGAACAAATTGGAATTTTTAGGATGATGCCCGATTATATAATTTTAAATTAGTAATGTATGCTTAAAGACAAAGAAATAGAAGCATGGTGAAACTAAGCCATATATTATAAATGTACAATGAGTACATCACAATACACTCATTATGTTTATTGTACCATATGGCCAATTTTCACTTTGTATGGTGATATCCAATTATATAATTTTAAATTATCATTACTACACATAGATTATCAAAGTTTTTGGCGTGGATGAGACTCAAAATCTCGTGCTAAAGAGCGTGGAAGTTTGAGTCCTCTTCAAGGCATAATATTGAGTTGACTCTGTCAGAACATAGCCTTTAGGGCTTATTCCCCATCAACTGCGGTTATTGTAAAGAGCGCTAGGCACCTCTTACTCCAAAGTAAGGAGTGGGGCACTATTACCATTAACTGACAATGCGCATTTCACGATAGTTATAGAATATAGAATAGCTCTCATATGGAGTTTCATTTGAAGTACGTTTAGGACAATAAGAAATACACTTGGGTGAAAATGAGTGACAGTAGATTTGCATTGGGGAGATTGTATAATGTTCCACCAAGTGTTGACAATTTTTTTTATTTAGGGATCCTGCTACCGCACAGCAATGGGGCTGAGTCGCATGAAGAGATCCGAACCATCGGTGGCGTTGTGTACCCTACTTTCAAGGATGCATGTTATTCTCTCGGATTATTGGAAGATGATCGGGAATATATCGATGGGATAGTTGAGGCATGTTATTGGACACCGGCCCATTATATCCAAAATTTGTTTTCAATTCTGTTGTTGTCATCGTCTATGACTTCTCCTAAAAACGTGTTTGAAAGAACATTGGATTGTTTATCCGATGATATTCAGTTTAGGCAGCGACAGCTACTAAATCAATCAGGTATTTGTACTGAGTTCAAACATCTAATGTGTTTTCTATGTATGTTGAATTACATTTGATACGGTATATTTTTCTAAAACATACTTGGTATTAGCTAATGAAGAGTTGAGAAACCGTACTTTGGTTGAGATGGAAAAGTTACTGCAGATGAATGGCAGTACCCTGGCTATGTTCCCTTCGATGCCTCAGCCAATTCAGTATTTGGTGACAAGTGGTATCAATAAATTAATGCGTGAGGAACTGTGTTATGATCGTGCGGTGTTGAGGGATGAATTTAATGGGTTGAGTGTAATGCTTATGCCCGAGCAAACAGATGTATTTCAGGAAATACTTGATGCAGTTTTGCATAGCAGGGGTGGAATTTACTTCTTGTATGGCTATGGTGGCACTGGAAAAAAATTCATCTGGAGAACATTGTCTGCTTCTATACGATCAGAGGGCCATGTTGTTTTGAATGTTGCATCCAGTAGAATTGCAGCGCTTCTTCTACCCGGTGGTCGCACTGCGCACTCTAGATTTGCTATTCCAATAAATATTGAAGAGACATCTACTTTTAATGTTAATCCTGGGTCTGAATTATCTGAGCTATTGATAAAGGCAAAACTAATTATATAGGATGAGGCCCCGATGGTTAACAAGTTTTGTTTTGAAGCATTGGATCATACTTTGCGAGATATTGATATGAGGGCTAACGGTTCAGTGAATGATTCGCCGTTTGGAGGAAAGACAGTTGTCCTCGGTGGGAATTTTAGGCAGATTCTACCAGTTATACCAAAAGGAAGTAGAGAGGATGTTGTTCATTCTACGATTAATTTATCTCACATGTGGTAATATTGCAAGGTGAATTAGTTTATTACAATACTTTGGGCAAAAATTAATAGTACATATTATTCCTTTGATATATTCTTTATTTGGTTGTTTTTCAGGTACTCACGTTAACCAGAAATATGCGGTTGGAATGTGGTGTACACGGTGTGGATAAAGGCTTGAAGATTGCTGAATTTTCCGATTGGATTCTCAAAATAGGCGATGACAAACTTGGAGAAGGTAGGGATGGGTTTTCTGAAATCGAGATTCCTTTGAATAATTTAATTTATGATGAAGTTGATCCTGTTTTGGCTGTTGGAGTTATACGTGAAAGTATGCTTTTACTTTGTATAACTCGTGTACCAAACACTTGTTTATGAGAATAATTCTTTTATCGCATATGCTTTAGATATGATTGAATGTTGAATATTTATTACAACTAGTTCATAATAGTACTAGTTACATTGTAGTTAATGTGGTGATACCCGATCACGGAAGATAACATTAACAGTTTCCTTGTAGCTAAACGTACATTTTCACGACCTAGGTGGAATTGAACAATCCGCCGTGAAAGGTTGATGTGTAAGTCTCATATTGGTCTGTCTTGACTAAGAGATTGCACTAGCACATTTAGTATGTGTTGAAGAGGACCTACAGCGAGGATAAATTCTTCTGTTCTGAAGTGTGAAGAATTAGACCTCAGTGGTTGTTGATTTCTTAATCTCCGTCACTTAAATAGGACCGTGTGTGCTTAATGGTTACTGCTTTGATTCATGTTGGGTGAGAATCATCGTGACTTCGAACCTTGTGCTTTGGGCAGTAATATTAATCATACGACGGTTGCTAAGATTTAATACGGAGAAACGCGTGTGAGTACGGCTCGTGTGATTAGTCCCCTTGGTGGGCTCAGAAGTTTTATCGTACCAAATCTTGCAAGTGAAGAATCAGTTTCTTCGGTACGGATAATAATGTTGAGCTGTCTTTACTCCAAGGTGAAATATATTAATTAATTTAGAGCTGTTCAGAAGCTTAATTAATTAATGGACTTGATAATCTTAAACGCGGGAAATAATAACAGGTATCGTAATATGGATTAAGATGGATAGTGCAATATTAATTTATAAGTGGTAATAATTAATATTAATGGATTGAATTATATTGGGGCTCAATATTGAAATTCAGAAGTCCATTAGGAGGTCCAATCTTAATTCTCCTTAAAGGCCCCTCAAGTAGCCCATTAAGTAGTCCAATAATGATAAGGTGATTAAATTAAAAAGAAAATAATTATGCTGATTTTTCCTTATAATTTTCTTAAAATGCAATATTAGGAGAGAAAAGATTTTGTTGATTTTCTTGGAAAGATATTATGGAAGATAAGTATTCTTGAAATACAAGATTATCTCATATATTCAAGAAGATCCAAATCTTGGTTTCTTTGCCTATAATTTTCGAAAATTAAGGAGGGTGAGATTTTTGTGGAATGTTTTATTATGGAGAAAAGAATATATGGGATATATTCAAGATTTCTTAGTGACTAAGAAAAGATTTTTTCCAAGCCCATGAAACCTCAAATTTTCGGCCACCCTACTCTATAAATAGGGGATGATTATTTCATCCCCAAGTACATAATTCCATGTGTTGAAAAAATCAAGAGCATATATATTTTTCTTTTTCCTTAGTTATTTAAATTACTTGAAAGCATCTCCCACCAGTGATCAAGTAAGGCGAAAGGGAAATACTTGAGAAGGTTTTTGGGTTGATAAGGCGTGATCGTGATTGTCCCGTTTATTCAAAGGCCAATTCTACAAGAGGTACGTAAGTCACATAAATTCTTGTTTATTCCGCCTAGATTTTATGTGAATTAATTCAACATGCATGATGTAAAATTTGTTGTTGGAATTATTATTTGAATTAATTAGGATTAATTCATGCTAGTAATAATTGAATTTAAATTCGTATTTAAATTTCATCCCGAATAGATTCCGGACACCCCTATTTTCCCAACATTGGCTATCATTATAGTAGATTTATGATGAAATTGATCCTGTTTTGGCTATCATTAATAGTAGATTTATGATGAAGTTGATCATGTTTTGGCTATCACATAAATACTTTGAAAATAGGGCTATTATTGCACTCACACACAGGGATGTGGATTGTATCAATGATAAGATCATTTCTATGATTCCCGGAGATACAAAATTTTATTTGAGTTCGGACAACGTGTGTAAGACAAAATTTCGTCCAGATGGTCAAGGAGAATTGATTTCAGTTGATTTTTTAAACTCCCTAAGGTGTTCTGGAATGCCGTGTCATCATTTGGTTCTTAAGGAAGGTGTTCCAATTGTTCTTCTACGGAATATCGACCAGAAATTTGGATTGTGTAACGGTATAAGGTTGATTGTCGTGAGGCTTGAAAATCACGCGATCGAAGTTGAAATTATATCTGGTCGAAATATTGGGAACAAGGTTTTCGTTCCAAGGATGACTTTGATTAATTCAGATATAACCATGCATGTAAATTTTACTAGAAGACAGTTTCTTGTTTTGTTTTGCTTTGTATTGATTATTAACAAGAGACAGGGTCAATCTCCCAAACCAGTATTTGTGCACGGCCAGCTATATGTCGCAGTTTCGAGGGTTAAGAAGAGGGACAACTTGAAGATTTTATGTCTTGATTCGGAAGGAAAGGCTTCAAAGTACACAACCAATGTTGTTTACAGGGAGGTTTTTAGAAATTTATGAAATATTATTTGATATTACATAACTTGGTGTTGTTTGCTGTTTAGGTGTGTGCGTATTTGGTTGATTTACTCTGGTGTGTTCGAATTTCTATAGTTGATAATATACAATGTATTCATAAATATTATGATTAAAGGTGTTGTGAAGTGCATCTTGCGAAATAAAGCGGTGAATGTGGCATTTGTTTAATAAATTTGATGGTATAAAAAGAAAGGTCATTTATCGTTTGTACACGATGCATTTGTAGTTTATTAATTACGTATAAATTGAAGAAATGATTGGTGTAGAATTAAATCAAAGTAGTTTTTTTAAGTCCGCGAAATTTTGCGGGTCTGTGACTAGTATAATATATAAATACAATCTTATTTCAAATGGATAAATAGTAATATGTGGAGAAGAGAATCATGTGAACAAAGAGTTGTATAATCATGAGATAATTTTCCTAAATTTATGTGCTATTAATCAATAAACTTAATTAAGAGTAATACTATTCAAACCCCAAAATCCTCTAAATCTACCCCACCTACTAAACATACCCCATTAAAATTTAAAAATCAATATATATTACTAAACATACCCCATTTCATTCCTATAATATCCTTCCTCCATTAATATTACCACAATTCAATTAAATCTACATAACTTACTAAAAAATCTCACCATTCCATATTCTCATTAAAATCTTTCTTTTATTTTTTTTATTTTTTCATATTCTTTGGTTTTAATCAAAATTTAAAAAAAAATTAAAAATTAAATATATTTTGATTTTTTTATAAATAATTAACTAACTCTTCTAAATAAGTATTTATCAAAAAAAAAATATCAAAAAAATAAATAAATATAAAGATAATCAATTAAATTGTATGATATATTTAAATAAAATATTAAAAGTAAATTTGACAATTATTTTAAATAATTCAGAAAATAAAATAATTTTAAAAAAAGTCTAGTTATTTTTTTTAAATCATTTAAACCTAAATAAGATTTGACAAAAATAAAATAATAAAAAAATCTAAAAAAATAATTAAATAAATAATCAATTAAAATGAAAATTTGAAAAATAAAATAACTACATAAATATAAGAAAAATATCTAAATCTAAACAAATTAAATTTAAAAAATAACAGAAAAATAAAAAATATTCAAAAGGGAAAATGCTAAAGATGAATAAAATCAGAAAAATATTTTATAAATTTTAATTAAATTATCGTAAATAATTAAACTAAATAATTAATTAAAATTTTATTTTTATTTAGCTTCAATTGAATTTTAAAGATTTTTTTAAATAATTTTCTTAATTTAGTTAATTTTTTAATATTTAATTGATTTTTTAACTATTTTTTAGGTTTTTTTTTTAAAAAAAATTGGATTTGTTTTAATTAAATTATTTTGAAGATTTAGTTGATTTATTTTCTTTTGTGTTCCAATTTTTTAAGGATTTTTTAATTTCATTTAATTTGATTATTTAAATATTTAATACATTTTTAAACATTATTTTTAGGGTTTAAAAAATTTTAAGAAAAACAATTGATCAATTAAAAGTTAAAATATTAATTTTGAAATTAAATCTATATACATATATATTAACGCTAACCGGCCTACATTTGGAAACCATTGAATTTTCCCGCCAAAATTATTGCTAAATTTAGTAATATTCGTTTATATTTTTTAACTCTTTGATATATATCTTTTAAATATATTTTATTATAAATATTGACAAATAATTGATTACAAAAAATATTGGATAGTTTTTGAAATATAAATTATAATAAATATTGAGAAATAATATATGTTGAATATATCTTTGAGATATATATTATAATAAATCCTTCTATTTTATGGTATAAAGGATATTTTAATTATTTTAAAATAATAGTTATTAAATATTTTTGTGAATAATCAATGTATAGACATAATTCGATATATAGTTCGATTAATAGAAGTTAATCTAAAAAAAAAAGAATAGGATCACTATTTAATTTTTTGCAAAGTATAGAGTGAAAATTATTTGTATATGAACCGTTTAAAGTGTTGGTCGTTTTCAATAAAGGGTATTATTTTCACTGAAGGGTATTAGTTGTTTTCACTGAAGGATGTTAGTTATATCGGGTATTCATTGCTTTTACTGAAGGGTGTTAGTTGAAGGGTACGAAGAATATTGGTTGTTTAACTAAAGGGTAGTAGTTGATTAGATTAAATGGTATTAGTTGATTATTCAAAAAAGTACTGCAAAATAGTTTATGTATGAACCAATTTCACCCTGTACATATTCTTAATTTTTTGTAGAAGAAAATATTATCTAAATTAACTACTTCCAAGAAAGATTATAGTTGATATATAACAATTAATATATCAATATATTTTATTGGGCGAACCACAAAATACATATGAGTATACCTATCATATTGGAATAAGTTTGAGATATATATTTGGGTTAATTAATTAACATAAATATAACCCATATATATATATATATATATATATATATATATATATATATATATATATATATATAAGTTAATGCACTTTGTCGTCTACAAAGCAAAGAAGATGTAAAATATTCAACAAACTCCGTATTCCTTAATATTTTTGTCTTTAGATTCAGTAAAATTTCACGGGATAATAATATGAACAATGCATTCCAATTGTAAACAGAGCAAAACTCTGTATGGAGTGATTCAACACAGGAATGAATATAAATTAAGGGTTTTCAACCTCAAACTTAGATTAAATCTGCAGGATACATAATAATGTTAGTTATTTTTATAAAAAAATATATGTGGAATGTATACAAACTTAAATTGCATAATTATTTTAATGCATGCATTTATCTCAATATTATAAAAATAAATCTTAAAAAATTAATATATACAAGTAACCCTATGAAAATTAGGTTTCATAGATGAATTTTTTTAATTGAAAAAAGAAAGAAGTGAAAAGGCTTCATTGATAAAAAATTTTAAAGGTTTCGTTCAAAGTCACACTTGAAGAATATTGTGGACTATCTGAATTATTTGAAGGACAAAGTCATACTTGCACCCACTCTTCAAATAACTTGAAGTGTTATGGTGTGTCGAATCATGATTTGAATTTGAAAGTTAAGACTCCAGTTATGTTACTCATAATATAGATTATTCAAGATGATTGTGCAACAAGACTAGATTGGCTCTAGGTGACAGTGTTATGAAAGGTACATACATAACCAGAAGCAATTCAGATAAGATGGTATCAATTCCTAAACTTTCACTGACCCTATTCGATCCGAGACTTCCGTTCAAATTTCAAAATAGACAGGTTGTCTCATATGAATTGTCAATATATAGGAGTTAATGGCAGTCGATCGTTAATATTGGCATATTCTAAAAAATCCAGTTTAAGTCACAACCAATCGTGCGTGGATATTTTAAGAGTTACCGATCACAAATATTTTGAACATTTTAACGTGTGGTGACTGACGATGAACGTTCATTGGAGATGAAAAAAGAAGTAATTTTTAAAGTGATGTTTCAAAATATTTAAGTCCTTGATTTTCACAAAAATTTCTCAACATCTGCATTACATTCTCTTAAAAAGAAATAAACTTTCAAATAAAAAAATAATAATAATTTCTATTTGAAATGAAAAATATTTTATTAGGAATACTAATAAACACTCTCAAGCGTAAACAAACAGACTTTAATATAAATTGAGAACCCACAAATTAATTGTATAATTATAGTCGTGCATCGCACGGTTTCAATTACCAGTTACTTAAATGACTAAAGTCAAAATCAACATAAATTTAGAGTATAATTTATTATATATATATATATATATAAGGATAACTTAGTCATTTTATTTATGTATATTTTTGTTTTTAAAATTATGAAGTTTGTTTAGAGGATTTTGGGGTTTAAGCGGTGGTACTCCTTGCAATCTCCTTCTCTTGATTAATACAATCGCTCTTTCTGCGGCGGTCTTTGTCAATTCCAGCACTCTTTCTCCTTGAATGGACGGCCACCGCCACAGCTACGGCGGCGGCGACGATCGGGGGACGACCGGAGAAGGACTTCGGGTGAGTTTTAAATAGACTGTAATGTTTACTCCTAGTATTACCACTAGCCCTAACACTCCTTTTTCGTATACCAGCCACCGGCGCAGACGCAAACCGGTAAATACAGGCCGCCGCACCTTCGCAACCAAGGGAGTGGCTCCGGTTCTGGGCCACATGCGACTTTGCTTCAACCCTCTTCAAGTAAGTGTTAATTTCTCCATGCTCTTCCTAGTGAAAGTAGAAGAATTACTCACCACGAATTCCTTATGTATTTTTTTTCGGTTTAGTCTGCAATGTGGTTTAGTATGATGGTGATGGACTTATTAAACTTATTGCCATGAAATTTTCCCTTGCTTCTGCTTGAATGCCTTGAATTATTTCGAGTATAATAACTGTGATCGGGTTCTAGGATTGATTTCCTGTGACCTTTCATTGAATTTAGTTCGAATTGCTGGTTTATGCAGAAAGTGGCAACGCCGAGTCTGAATTGTTGAGACAACAGCCTCTATCAGGTTCACCAGAAAATACCAATAACAGAATTTTGCCTGTTAGGCGCCCTGAGAACAGGGCAATCGAGGGAAGATCGATCAATCTCGTAGTAAACCATTTTCTTGTGAAGTTTAATCCAAGGGTCACCATCTATCATTATAGTTTGGATATTAAGCAAGTGATATCCCGTGATAAAAAACCAGCAAGGAAGTTGAGAAGCAAGGCTGGTCTACGTTTGATACTAAACAAACTATTTCTTAGTGACCGAGCTCGATTTCCTGTGAATCGAACTGCTTACGATGGTGAAAAGAATCTGTACAGTGCAATTCCACTGCCCACTGGCCAATTCAGGGTGGAGCTTTCTAATAGTGAAGATTTATCTTCTGAAACTTATATTGTTTCGATCAAGATAATGAACGAGCTAAAGCTTTCCAAGCTGGAAGACTATTTAAGTGGCAAGGTCCCTTGCGTGCCTCGTGATATACTGCAAGGGATGGATGTGCTGATGAAGGAGCATCCTTCCAAGTATAGGATCTCCATAGGTAGACACTTTTATGCTTCTGGTTTCAAAGTTGAAGATGATCTGACACATGGAATTGCGGCACATAGAGGCTTTCAATCAAGTTTAAGGCCTACAGCTCAGGGTCTTGCCTTGTGCTTGGACTCCTCGGTTTTGGCATTTCGCAAGCCGTTGGCAGTTCTAGATTACCTCAAGGAGCATATTCCTGAATTTGATGGGAAATATATCGACTTTAATTTAAGGCGAAGAGTTACGAATGCATTGAAAGGATTGACAGTTAGAGTAATTCATCGTGTTACCAAACAGCTTTACACAATATGCGGGTTGACTGCAAACAGCACCCGTGATCTTCGGTTTGATTTCGTTGATCCTAAAGGAAAGGATCCGACTGTTAAAGTCAGCCTGGTGCAGTATTTCTTGGAGAAATATGGCAAGGAAATTGTGTATCAGGATATCCCTTGCTTGATTCTTGGGAGAAATAACCGGACAAATCATGTCCCAATGGAATTCTGTATCTTGTTTGAGGGACAGCGTTACAGAAAAGAGCTTTTGGATGAAGTTGGACAGGAGAAACTGAAAAAATTATGTCTGGCTTGGCCACCAGAAAGAAGAAAAGCAATCAGTGAGATGATGCAAGCTTATGATGGTCCTTGTGGGTGCGTTGCATTTTATTATTCCTACAGGGCTATTATCTCATTTCATCTTCTTGTTGCTTGTGCATATCAAATCGTGATGACCATAACACACTTCATACCACTATCTAATTAGCATGTTGTTCTATATATCTTCCTTTGTTTTAATTTATTATGTGTATTCAATTTAACTACTTTCTTTTTTTTATGTGTGTTTGGTTACGAACCCTAATTGATGGGGTTCCAAACTTCACACTTAGTCATAGAACTACTGTGTTAGTGGATAGTAGCAAATCTATAAACTTAAATCTTAGTTGTTGATGATGGCATTTTGTGCTATTGTTGCTCTTTCTTACAACGTGCATTTGTACATAATGTGTATTATAAGGTGAAACGCTAGGCCTCTGTAATTATAACCTCTCCATTCTTTTTTATCTCAGAGATGCCACTCGAAACTTTGGACTTCAAATAGACAAAAACATGACGTCTGTTCTAGCCCGAGTTTTAGGACCACCCGATCTCAAGTTAGGTGCTCTTGATGGTACTGTTGATGTGGTAAGAGTCGAGAACGAGAAACGACAATGGAACATAGCCAAAAGCTCTGTTGTGGACGGAAAACAAATTGAAAGATGGGCCTTAATTGAATTCAGCTCCTCTGGTATTACGAAGCTTAGAGTAAAAGACTTCATTGAGAATCTAAGAAATCGATCCAGGAGTTTAGGAATCTTCATGGAGGAGCCATTAGTCTGCCATTTAACAAGCATGAGAGAATTCTCTTCAGTGAGCAGGCTCGAAGAACTTCTCCGAAGTGTTGTCCAGGAATCTAACAGAAAAAGCTGGAACAAATTACAAATAATAATTTGTGTGATGGCGGAGAAGCATCATGGCTATAAGTACCTCAAATGGGTGTCCGAAACACGGGTTGGTGTAATAACTCAGTGTTGCTTGTCCACTCACGCCAACAGAGGAGACGAACTGTTTCTTGGAAACCTCTGTCTCAAGATTAATGCGAAACTTGGCGGAAGTAACGTAGAGCTCACTCAAAGGCTTCCTCATTTCGAAGAAGAAGATCATGTTATGTTCATCGGGGCTGATGTTAATCATCCCGTTTCAAAGAAATCAACAACCCCATCTATAGCAGCTGTTGTTTCTACAATGAACTCTCCTGCTGTGAATCGCTATGCTGCTAGGGTTTGCCCTCAGGACCACAGGACCGAGAAGATTCTAGAATTCGGTCCCATGTGTAAGGATCTTGTCAACACTTACTTTCAGCTCAACAGGATTAAGCCAAAGAAAATTGTGGTTTTTCGTGATGGGGTTAGTGAGGGTCAATTCGATATGGTACTCAACGAGGAGTTATTAGACTTGAAAAGGGCAGTTTGTGACGATAACTACCAACCAAAAATCACTATCGTTGTGGCTCAGAAGAGAAACACGACCCGTCTCTTTCTCGAAAATGTAGCGGATGGGAGCTCCACTGGAAATGTGCCACCTGGAACAGTTGTGGATACGAAAATTGTTCATCCGTTTGAGTTTGATTTCTATCTGTGTAGTCATTATGGACGAATTGGAACGAGCAAGGCAGTGCGGTATTGTGTGCTCTGGGACGAAAATTTGTTCACATCTGAGCAATTACAGAAGCTTGTATATAATCTGTGCTTCACGTTTGCTCGTAGCACTAGGCCTGTTTCACTCGTCCCTCCGGTTTATTACGCTGACTTGGTGGCGTATCGGGGACGTATTTTTCAAGAAGCGGCGAAGGAGTTCCAGTCTCGTCCGATGCCCTCGTCAAGGTCTAGTACATTTGATCAAAGTTTCTATAAACTTCATCCGGATCTAGAGAACGTTATGTTTTTCGTTTAACTGGCTTTACTTTTTGTAGTGATGTGGGAGATTGTATAGCTTTTTTGTCCATAGCATATTACCATTGATAGGTATTTTTCATTACACCTTATCAGGGTTTGGGTCTGAATATAAAATGATTCTTTGTGTTTTGCGCTGAAGCTTGATGCTTATAACTTTTGATGACGAGAAGTTGATTCCTCATTACTGCTTTCAGGAAAGGAAAAAAAAAAAAGGTTGGTGCTCATTGCCTTAATTTTTTATTTTTTTAAAATGGGAAATACATACATTTGCTGCCCCATGACTTTGCCTAAATGTGTATTTTCTACTTTTATATAAATATATGGTTTCCCTGACTTTCCCTTTTTAAAAGCACTTGTGATTCGATTGATCCGTTGATCTTTCACAAATTCTACTCAGTTAAGAAGCAAATCAAAGTTGTGAGGAAGAACTTAAAAAATGTATAAATATAGGATAAATATATATAACGAATAGTATATTACTACGTTAGCACACGGTGAAACACTTTCCTTCACTTGTTGGTAATTGGTAAAAGAAATTATGATAAAAAAAAAATGTTCAACCAAATGGTTCGTCATTGTTAAAACCTATTGGGCTTTAAACCAAATGAGAAAAACCACTTAAGAGAGAAAGAGTAGTAAATTGCTATGTCGATAGAGAGTGAACAACAAATAGACCCGTGGGAGTGGGGCTGGCCAAAACCTGCCATTCGACGGGCCGGCCCACGTTCGGTGTGGGTCGAAAATTGCTAGGTCCAATCCAACCCACTAGCGGTTTGCAGGTTTGATGGGCCAACTTGCAGGCATTTTTGAAAACATAAATATAATAAGGCCACGGTTATTAGCACTAGTCTCTTGGTTAAATACACTACCATATCATATTAATTATAAACTCATATATACAAATGTCAATAATGCCCTTCAATGAATTCCCTCCAAAATTAATGTAGTAAATACACTTCCTCAGTTTTTCAATAATCCTTGGTCGAAAATCACTCAAAAATTCGACAAAAATGAAGGAAACTTTGAACTCCATGATTTTGTTGAACCACGAACAAAAATTTGTGTGTTGTATGGTTTGTTGAACGTCTATCTACTCAAGATGGTGAATACTCCAAACCCTAATCACACATATGTAAGTGTTCATAGTTTTTTGTAAAGTTAGGTTTTTAAAATCTTGAATATGAAGATGTTTATTGTATTTGAGATGTTTTTTATGCATTACTTTGTTGTTTGAGGGTGCTAATTTGAATGAGTGTGATAATGTTGTTGTTGGTTGATCATATTGAGTGTTAAATTTTCGAAAAATCGCGGCATCAATTTTCAAGCCTGGTTCGCCAAAACTGATATACAGTTTCAGAAAAAAAAATTGAAATGTATTCACAATTTTGGAAAAAAGTTCCGAAATTTATGTTCGGTTGTGATTTTCAATTTATAATGCCAATTTTGAAACAAATAGTTGAATATTTGTTCAATTTTTGGAAAAAAATTCCAAAATTTTCTATTCGAATATTTTTGCCGAGTTTTGTCTAATTTTTCATATATTTTTTTCGAAAACTTAATTTTTGTGATTTTTCTGTTTAGAGCGGCAGCGACGGTGAACCGGGCGGCAACGACGGAATTCGATGAATAGTTGTGGTGAACCCTAACTTTTTCGTTCCTATCTTCCAAAATCATTTGTATTTTTTAGGTAGAGTTGTGATATCAAAAGGATATATTAGGAATAAAGAGGTAGTCTATTTCTCCAAGAGGTAGTGTGTTAATCTGGGTTGGGTATTTAACCCAAAGGCTAGTGCAAATAACCTGGGCCATATAATAAATGTAGAGTAGGTTTTATATGAAAACACTTCATAATAAGGTTAACATGAAATAGTTTTATAGTATCATTAATCTCGAGTTCAAGAAAATTGTTTTCAATTTTCTTGAACTCAGACTAATGATACCCCTAATGAGATTAGTGATACTCCCGATGAGATTAATGATACTTTAAAATTATTTCATGATAAGCTTATCATGAACTATTTTCATATAATACTTTGCCATAAATGTATTATACAAAATGAATCTGAAATAAGCAAACAATGATGAAACGTGATTTAATGATAATTATCTTTACCTATAAAATTTTTTAATTTTTCTCAATCTCTTTTAATCTTGTCGAAAATTCGATGAACAATAAAAATATGAAATCTTGTCAAAAAAAATTATTTTCTTTATTTGAATAAATACTTTTAATGTAAGAACTTTGAAATGTAAAACATATTAAATCTTAATATAACAAAAAAAAATTAAATAAAATTTGAAAATAATGCGGTAGAAGTTAAAGTCTTATACATGTGTACGATAATAATTTAAATTAACATAAAAATTTACAAAATATTATTTTTAAGGGAAAATTTTTAAACCTATTAATAAAAGAAACAATGAAAAACCCACGCGGTCTCAACCCGCCATGAGTTGGCTCGTTTAGGGCCACTTCTATTCTATACTATACTGGCTTTTAAAGTATAGTGATAATTCAATTCTCCCGCTTCACCCTTAAGAGTGTGGCGAAGCGACTTAGTCCAACGAATCTTAACCCTTTTTGAGAGCTCTATCAGCAAACCATCACAAACTGCAAAATTTTATTTTTTCAGCAAACAAAATAATATAACAGCATGCCAACACGAAATAACAATTCGACACAAAATAGTAGCAACAAACAGTCACGAAACGACCAACAAACCCAAAACCGCAACCACACCAACCATCTAAAAATAAAATCTTGCTGTTAAGCAAATAAATTAGAATTTAAATTCTTTCTTAATTGAGCCTTTGTCGGCCACTCTTTTTAATCAAAAAGGTCACATTAAATACAATCCTTTCTTTTGTTAATACACTCCACTGAAAAATATTTGAAAATAATTCCCAAAAAATTTGAAATTCCAGAAAATTTAAAAAAGACCAAAAAAATACACTGAAACATTTTTTTTAGTGGAATGTATTAATAAAAGATAGGACGGTAGATAACCTGAGCCATATCAAAATCAATTCTCAGTCCATCGACCGGGTAGCATAATTCTCCCAAGATGGGTTGCTTTCAAGCCCACTTTCTAATGTGTCCAAACATTTACCGAGGGCCCACAATTACTTAAATCCACTAGCTTAAAAGAGAGAAGAAAAAAATTAAAATCCTTCACTTTGTAAACCTAATTCTTCTCATATTTCAATCACTCAATATAACACCGCGAAGGTCCAGATTCCACAAATGTGACCAGCTTCGGTGATGATAGCGTGCTTCCTCCAATCCAACAATGTATACTTTAACCTAGGGTGGAACCCAGGAAATCCATAGGTAATAATATACTAAATAAAGTATGTTTTATGTGTGAAACTTTATTTTTATAAGTTTTTGTCAATTTAGTATGGAATTGCAAAATGCTACTTTTAAGTTGGTATTTTGACAAATGTCATTCAATTTTATTTTTTATTTTCAAAATTTCATGTGCGATCCTTTTGCGATTCTTGTATAATTTTTGTGCAACTTTTGTACGACCTTTTAAGTGACATTTTTTAATAAATAGGTCTGGCTTGGAAAGACTTTCAAGTGTCTTTTTTTTCGTCATGTCTACTAAATTATATGTAATTATATTATCATTAAATCAACATTTAACTCTTTAAATCTTAAGATGAAGAATGAAAACCATATACCAAATGATTATCAAAAAATTGCACAATAACAAATTCATCAAATAATATTTTAATTTATATTTAATAATATTCTAATATACATATATATTATGAATATTTATTATACTATATTATATACTATGTATTATATTAAATATGTATCATATATTTATGCATATATTATATAATATATTTATTAATATGGTTTAATAGGCCGATATGTTGGGCTTCAAAGGCTTATAGAAAAGCTTGAGTTTGGCCTATTTAAATAACATGTTTTTAAAAAAGGTCTGAGTTTGGATAATTTATTAAACGAGTCGAGTCGAGCTAGGTTTTAGTAGGTCGAGCCGTAGGTCTCTATCGGGTAGTCTGTCGTATTCCCACCCCAAGCACTAGGAAGTTGATGGGGTCATTATTCCATCTAGCTATCAAAGTCTCAGCGACTTGTTGCAGATTTTGACCTATAATTTGGTAGAATTTTGATATATAATTTTGTAGTAGGGAGTTCATGGGATCATGTGCAACTTATTTCATGTGAAAAACTGATTAGACGTGAAATTGTGATGTTTTGGTGCCCGATTAGTCCATATTTTGAGCATTTTTATGAGTATTTATAGTTATTTGAGTAAAATTTTTATAAACTCATCAATTTACCCCTTTGGTGTTCATTTTATGAAAGAGGGCGAAAAAAAGAGTTCACAGAACTTTGAATCGATCAAAACGGACTCCCAGTTGAGAAGATATGAAGGTTTTTTGAACAAGTGTACAGCCAGCCGAAAGCACTTGAGTAGAGCTCGAGCGAAAGCACTCGAGCGCCCTGGGAAGTCTGTACAAAAGAAGTCATTCGACCAATAGCTTGAGCGAAAGGCGCTCGAGCGAGGGCCCAACTCGAGCGCCCTGATCGTTTTTTGGCCCATATCCTATAAATACCCGTCTCAAACCTATTTTTGCACATCTAGACTCGATTTTCGAAGGGGAAGAGGCTTGGGACGTAATTTTGAGAGTTTGGCAGAGATTTTAAGTTTGTAAATGAGGTTTTTATCATACAGATTCGTTAGATCTATTAATACTTTGCACGATTTTGATTTTTCTTTGTGTTTCTTGAATTCTTTGATACTTAGACCTTAATTTCAGATTTTATAGATTTGTTTTTCAGATTTGATTCAATTGATTTCATAGATAGTTTATGTTCTTGAATTTCTTGACTCTTATAATTATGTTTATGTTTATTATTGTTGATATTGTTATTGCGTTTATTCTCATAATCACCATGTTAGGCTAAAACCCTTATATGCTTAGGATAGGATGAACTCGTTGAATTAGGATGTTGGTACGTAATTAGGATAATTCGTGATGTATAATTTTAGTTCTCTTAATTATTGAATAATTCTAATAAACCCTAGAATAATCATAGAATTAAAGTACGAAAATTATTAGAGAGAAGACGACCGCATCACTCTTTAATAAAGAATAGGCTTAAGGAGAGGGTTTTTGAAGGGGTTTATAATCAACCGGTTCATCTAGGGAGGACGGCCAAATCACCTTAGTTAAATTAGGGCCTCAATAATTAAGTACAATTCATATAATTTAATTAGTGGGTTAGTGAAGCAAGTTGTTAGAACTAAGTATTGAGATTATTTTCGAGCTTTTATTCTTTCAATTCTTTGTGCTAGATTAGGAAAGTTGATTGTCTAGTTTATAGTACACTTAGGATTTTAACTTGAACATCACGATTATTTTAGTTACCGTACCAACTCCGTTAGTATACGTAGAGATTCCTATCCCAAGCATCATCATCTCATTTGCACTTCAACTAGAAGGTAGTATAGTTTTAATTTTGTTATTAGTATAAAAATATTAGAAAATAATTAGTAGAATTAGTTTAAACCAACATTGCATTCATATTAGTTACGACACATAAATTTTCAGGGATTTATTTACGTATAAACTTTCCCACGGGTTCGATACTACTTAGTCCTTTTACTTGTCCATACTACAGTGATCCCATACTCTTGTGGAGTAACTACTAGTAAAGCTAGTATTTTACGACCAAGTCAATGACGCCGTTGTCAGGGAGGGCGATGTATGCTCATTGAGTGAAACTTGGAAATAGTTTAGTAGTTAGTAGTGAGTGCATTTATTTTCTATTTTATTAGTTATTAGCCAGTTGTGTTTTGATATTTCTTTTGGTGTTTCAGGTATATAAAAACACGCTCAAAGGGAGAAACGAGCGAAGATAGAACGAAGCTAGATCTTGAGACTATAGCCAGAAGGAATAGAGCCTTCCAGAGAAGGATGACTACTGCAGCTGGTGAATATATGAATCTGGATTTAGGCGGAGAGTTGGATTTAGATGGAGAAGGGCTCAATCAGAATGTGGAACGGGTGGAAAGAGCGAACGGTATGAATAGTCAGAAGCAAGCACCCCAAAACACCAACCAAAATCCAAACCCACCTAACCAAAATAACTCTATGCTAAACAAGAACAACAACAACATCAACCCTGTTGACTTGAACCGAACTTTACTAGCTTTTACTAGAAGTTACCCCACAAGAGTATGGGATCACAGTAGTATGGGCAAGTATAGGGACCAAGTATTATCGAACCCAGGGGAAGGAATGTATGCAAATAGATCCCTGAAGATCTACGCGTCGTAGTTAATATGAGTGAATGTTTTTGGATTTTTTAAAATATTAATTTTAAACTATGTTACTCTACTAATGCAAAAGAACGAATGAAACTAATTAACTAAGAGTTGTTTGCAAATATGAGATAATGATGCTCGGGATAGGAATTCCTACGTATACTAACGGAGTTGGTATGGGAACTAAAATAATCGTGATGTGCAAGTAATAATCCTAAGCGTATTAGATTGCAAGACTAAAAGCTCAAGAATTAATCCTAATACTTCGTCCTATCAATCGACTTCACTAATCCACTAAAAAAGTTATATGGATTGTGCTTAATTAATGAGACCTAATTTAACTAAGGTATGCGGTCGTCCTCCCTAGATAAACCGGTAGATGATAAACCCTTTCTAAGACCCTTTCCTTAAGCCTAATAGTTATTAAAGAGTGATACGGTCGTCTTCTCTCTAACAATTTTCGTACTCAATTCTAAGATTATTCTAGGATTTATTAGAAATATTCAATTAATTAAGAGAACTAAAACTATACATCACGAATTATCCTAATTAATTAGCAACGTCCTACTTATACGAGTTCATCCTATCCTAAGCATGCAAGGGTTCTAACCTAACATGGTGATTTGAATAATAAAAGCACTCACAAGAACAATAAACATATGCATAATTGAATTAACTAATAAAATCAAGAACATAAACGAAATAACAAATTAAAGTCTCCAAAGAAATCTATATAAATCTGAAAAACTAGGGTTTATCGACTCAAAGAGTAAAGAAAGAAAGAATTAATGTAATACGTTAAAAAAGAAATACTAAAACTAAGAATTCGTAGATTAAAACCTCGATTACAACGTATAAAATTCTTCAAATCTCTTTCCCAAGCTTTCCCCTCGCTCAAAGTATGTAAAAATATGTGTTGGTATTTGTTGATATGCTTGGAAAGGGGTATAAATAGGTTTGTGATCGAATTTGGGCGTTTTTGGACAAAAAATATGCGTCTACTCGAGTACAGCTCGAGCACTAAGTGCACGAGCAAGTGCTACTCGAGCGCACCAATCTTCCAGAACCCACAAAGTGCACGACCAGAGGAGCTCGTGCACCTAGTGCACAACCTGAATCCACTCGTGCACAGTACACGACCACTCGTGCACGACCAAGCATAGCTCGAGCACAGTACACGAGCGCTCGTGCACAAGTTCTTCTTGCTTGTGTACTCCAGTGATACTTTTGCTCCCTTGAACTGATATTTTTCGTATTTCTTCCATATCTTCTCATCCGTGCATCCGTTTGAGTCGATTCAAAGTCCTACGAATTTCATTTTTCGCCCTCTATCCATCTATGAGCACAAATTCATTAGTTCATGAAAATAGTACTCAATTGGCTCTAAATACTCATCGAAATCAATCAAAACACGGGTATTTCGAGCTCTAAAATCTAACAATTTCACGCCTAATCAACCCCCCCAAACTTACCATATTGCTTGTCCTCAAGCAATGAAATAATAAGTCAAGTGAAATTGTTAGGAATAAATCAAGAACTAAATCATGCAAGTAATCGATCTCAAGTTTCAAAGATCGTTCACACGTATACAAACTCACACCCTTCATCATACTCATGCAATAACAACAAGAAACACCAAGATCAAACATGGATGTGCACTTAACGATGTGTTTCAATCCCTCACAAATGTATATCAATGATAAGGGACTCACTCAATAAATCAATCACACATATCAGCAGCCATAGGCTTGTAAGCACTCTCAACTTCGACCATACTCTAGAAGTCAATGCCGAATAAAAAAGGACTTTTCTCAAGGTTGTAACGTAGGCTCTTTGGACAGGTGGGGTAACTATATGGGTAAGTGACTCAAGTGAATGGAGAATGGAAAATCAAATTTCAATACTTCAAGACGAGGAACAAAATAATTCAACCATCTTCATGCAATACACTTTTCAATTCATCTACTTTCAACACTTCAATTTTTCTTTTCTCTAACTCATTTCACTTTTTCAATCACTTCACTTAACTTTTTCTTTTTTACACATACATATGAGCTCATTTTTCTTTTGCTCATTCTCAAACTTTTTTGGTCTTCCCCACAACTCAAAACTTCATCACACCTTTCTTTTATCACAACTCAACCATCATAATTCTCTTTCTCAACTCAACTCAATCCCTCATCATTCACACTTTTCCTATTCTCCACTCAAATTGGGATAAAAAGAATTTAGGAATTTGGATAAGTGTTAAAATGTGCTAGCAAATAAAATAGGCTAAGGCTCAAACGGGCTAACAAAGGATAAATGCCATTGGTAGGGAAAATTTGGCTAAGTGACTCAATCAAATCAAAGATGACCTAAGATCACATTCGACATATCAAACTAGACACAATCAAGAAGCGAGAGCACCCACAAGTTCTAGCATCCTCTAAGGTGATGATCCACTCACAAACAAAGAGATCAAATTATGCATCTAAATCTCAAGAAGGCTCAAATCCCACGGCTTTCACATCCATGCTAGTCCTAGTGAATTCTCACTCTTATCACACAAGTACTCAAAAGAGAAGTTCGTAAGTATACGAGTTCTCTCTCAAATCAACTCTAACTCCTACACTCACACAATAAAATTCCTAACTCAACTTCACAATTTACCAACTCATACTCACACTCAAAGATAGCAATCAACAAGCATAAGAGAATTGATAGACATGAAATATGTAGTAGCACATCAAAGCAATATCAGCTCAAGGAGCATCTCAAGGCTCAATATATAACCAAACTCAACTCACAGAGAGGGTGTACGCCTGTGCAATGTAACCATAAAACATATAAATACTCCACCCCCAAACTTCGACCTTGTGAAGCGGTCTAAGTTTGGGGTTGTGGGTTACCTCATCCAAATAGTTCAAGTTTCTCTCAACAACTTCGTACACTCCATTGTCTCGAGTTGCTCCCTTCAATCTGAATAACTCCATGATACCTTTACTCACTCGAGACAATCCTACAAGCAACTCACTCAAATACGAGGTTAAGATATACGATTCAAAACAACACCCTAATAATATAAAACACTCAAAAGCAAATAAAAATGGGTTGCCTCTCATTCAGCGCTATTTTTAAGGTCCTAATGTCGGGCCGAGCTCAAAGGAGCTTATGGGACATGATACTCAAAATTACCTCCCTTACTCTCATAAGGGTGGTGGTTGAATTCATTTCCTTGATGCCCCTTCATCATGCATTCCTTTGCTTCCTTCTCATCCCCAAGTGGTGGGGGTCTCAACTTCTTCTCACCTTTATCTGGAGGAGTCTTACTAAGCAATTTCTTGAGTTTGGACTTTTTCTTCTCAACTCCTCCTTTCTCTTCTCCTTTGACCACATCTACCCTTTTCACTTCCGAACTGACTTCCTCCATAGGGTACTTCATGGCCGTGATAGGGAAATCTTCACCTCTTGATCATCAACTTTCAACGTGATCTTCCCATTCGCCACATCTAACACCATCCCGGGCATAGCTAAGAAAGGCCTTCCCAAAATCAGAGGTACATGCTCATCTTCCTCCATGTCTAGCACCACAAAATCGGCTGGGAAAATATGATCTCCAACTTTAACAAGGACGTCTTCAACCACACTTTGAGGTCGAGTAATAGACCGGTCAGCGAGTTGAAGCGTCATTATTGTCGGCTGAAGTTCTCCACTTTCCAACTTCTTGAATAGCGACAATGGCATCAGATTAATGCTCGCTCCAAGGTCGCACAACGCTCCCTTCTTGACTCAATTCCCGATATTATATAAGATAATAAAACTCCCGGGATCTTTCAACTTCGGGGGAAGCGCCTTGTGCACTAATGCACTCACCTCATGGTTCAGCTGCACCAACTTGGGCTCATCAACTCTCCTTCTCTTAGCTATCAAGTCCTTCAGAAACTTGGCCTAATTAGGCATCTGTTCCAAAGCATCATAAAAAGGAATGTTAATATGTAGCTTTTTAAATACATCAAGGAATTTAGCAAACTTCTCATCTAGCTTCTTTTTTATAAAGCGCTGCGGATATGGGACGGATATCACCGATTTGGGTACCCCCCATTCATCTCGCTCGGTCTCCTTCACATTCTTTCTTGCTTCCTTTGCCTTCTTCCACTTTGGGACTTTCTCAATCTCCTCAATGCCTTCCTCTTCAGGCTCTTTGCTCTTTTGAGTGCCTTCACTCTCAACCCTTTTCTCAACTTCTATCTCATCAATCTCATCTCTAACTTCTTCAGGCTCTTTCCCTTCTATCTCAACCTCTCATTGGGGCGTCTCTGAGTCAGCAGACATCTGAGGACCATCATATTTGGTTCCACTTCTTAGCTAGATCGTCTTGCATTGCTCTTTCGGGTTCCCCTCCGGCATAGAAGGATATTTACCCGGCTCTTTACCCAATGATTTTGTGATCTAACTAATCTGATACTCCATCGAAGTGAACCGTCTATTGTTCTCTTGCTGAATTCTATTCAGCTCCACATCTCTCTTCTGGAGTTCTTGATCACGCTGATCACCTTTCTTATGCAATCTTTCACATCATACTCCAATAAGGACAACCTCTTGCTTCCTTCTTCCACCTTCTGGAGGATTGCTCGCAACATATCTTCGGTTGAGGAACCGCCTTCACCACCTGGGGGCTTTGAACCTGGATCAACACCTGGAGAAACTGTGACTCCAGCTTTTGGATTGGCATATAAGAAATTCTCGTTCTTCCTCCATTGGTTCTGAGGAGGCTGTTGGCCTCCTTGATAGCCTTAGTTGTTTCTCCACTGATTCTGAGGAGGCTGTGGACCTGGTGGTACAAACGGTTGCCCATAAGTTTGTCGTCCTTGATAATTTCCACCTTGGTAGCCATTCTGATCGTAATAAGGGCCTCCCATATAGTTGACTACCTCTTGCTGAACTGTGGGCTGGTCCACTTTCTCACTCACTACCGTATTCCCTCCAACCAGATTTTGCCCAATCTCAATGTTGCTTATCTTTTCCATCATCGCCATCAATAGCTTCCTTGTTCCCTCACTCTTCTCCAACTGATATGCTCTCTGAAATTATGGGTCCTCGTTCCATTGCCCGATATTCTTGACAATATTATCAACGATCTCACTACACCTAGTTGTACCATAATTCAAGAATGCTCCAATTGCACATGCATCAAGGTGAGCTTGACCTGCCTTGCTGGCTCCACAATAGAAGAAAGCCATAATATCCCCCTCATTGTACCCGTGCTGCTGGCACTCAATAAGCATGTTGAAGTATCTCTCCCAAGCTTGACGTAAGTCCTTTCTTAGCTTCTGTTGGAAGAAGAGATCTATATCCTTGCTCTGATCGTTCTAGACGGAGGGTAGAATCGTTCGATGAACAGAAGCTCGAGCTCGGCCCATGTGGTTACACCTCCCCGTGGGAGCGTGTTGTCATACCACTCCTTTGCTATTCTAGTTAACGAGAATGGGAACAACCTGAGCCTCTTGGCATCTTCAGACATGTCGTTATAATTTAAAGTCGAGACAATCATCAGAAAACTTCTCAAGTGTGTATAAGGATTCTCCTTCCCGATCTCCCTCTTGAATTGATTTTCAGTAAGTAGCTTCAGGATTCCTAAGGAGATAGAGAAATTGTTTGCCTCTACCGGAGGCAATGCCACTCCAACATAATACCGTTGCGGCTGTGCCGCAAACCTTTCTTGGATTGCTACATCATGATCAACATTTTAAGGAACGTGCTGAGGATAGACGGGTGGTATAGGTACTTGCGGAACTGGTGGTTGGTTATAAGCAGGAGGTGAAGGATACGGGTATGGTGGATAAGGATATGGTGGATATGGGTAAGGATAAGGTGGGTTATTTTGTTGGTAGATATGGTTGTTTTGAGGATGTTGAACAAGGTTGTGAGCTGGATTGTTTTGATTATGTGTAGCCGGGTTTTGGCTCTGGCTTTCCCTTGACGGGACTTGATTCTGACTGTTATTCCCTCCAGTGCCCTCAACCCGTTCTACTTCCTGATTATACTTAGTCGCAGCATCATCCAACTCATTACTGATGTTCATGTTATCGTTCTCTCCACCGGCAGTATTCATCCTTCTTAAAAAGGCTCGGTTTCTTCTTGCTATTGTTTCAGGATCAAGTTGTATTCTCTCTTCGCTCATATCTCCTTGCGAACGTGTTTTCATAAACCTAAAACACTAACAGAAGGATCAAAATGCAACTGCCGATCTCGTAAGAATTAAACAGAAAAATAAAGCACTCACTACTAACTACTAAGCTATCTCCAAGTCCTACTCAATGGACATACATCGCCATCCCCTACAACGATGCCATTGACTTGAACCGAACTTTACTAGCTTTTACTAGAAGTTACCCCACAAGAGTATAGGATCACAGTAGTATGGGCAAGTATAGGGACCAAGTATTATCGAACCCAAGGGAAGGAATGTATGCGAATAGATCCCTGAAGATCTATGCGTCGTAGTTAATATGAGTGAATGTTTTTGGATTTTTTAAAATATTAATTCTAAACTACGTTACTCTACTAATGCAGAAGAACGAATGAAACTAATTAACTAAGAGTTGTTTACAAATATGAGATAATGATGCTCGGGATAAGAATTCCTACGTATACTAACAGAGTTGGTACGGGAACTAAAATAATCGTGATGTGCAAGTAATAATCCTAAGTGTATTAGATTGCAAGACTAAAAGCTCAAGAATTAATCCTAATACTTCATCCTATCAACCGACTTCACTAATCCACTCAACAAGTTATATGGATTGTGCTTAATTAATGAGACTCTAATTTAACTAAGGTGATGCAGTCGTCCTCCCTAGATAAACTGGTAGATGATAAACCCCTTCTAAGACCCTTTCATTAAGCCTAATAGTTATTAAAGAGTGATACAATCGTCTTCTCCCTAACAATTTTCGTACTCAATTCCAAGATTATTCTAGGATTTATTAGAAATATTCAATTAATTAAGAGAACTAAAACTATACACCACGAATTATCCTAATTACGTACCAACGTCCTACTTCTACGAGTTCATCCTATCCTAAGCATGCAAGAGTTCTAACCTAACATGGTGGTTTGAATAATAAAAGTAATCAAAAGAACAATAAACATATGAATTATTGAATTAACTAATAAAATCAAGAACATAAACGAAAGAAAAAATTAAAGTCTCTAAAGAAATCTATATAAATCTGAAAAACTAGGGTTTATCGACTCAAATAGTAAAGAAAGAAAGAATTAATCTAATACATTAAAAAAGAAATACTAAAACTAAGAATTCATAGATTAAAATCTCGATTACAATGTATAAAATTCTTCAAATCTCTTTCCCAAGCTTTCTCCTCACTCAAAGTATGTAAAAATATGTGTTGGTATCTGTTGATATGCTTGGAAAGGGGTATTAATAGGCTTGGGATCGAATTTGGACGTTTTTGGGCCAAAAATACGCGTCTACTCGAGTACAGCTCGAGCACTAAGTGCACGAGCAAGTGCTACTCGAGCGCACCAATCTTCCAGAACCCACAAAGTGCACGACCAGAGGAGCTCATGCACCTAGTGCACGACCTGATTCCACTCGTGCACAGTACACGAGCACTCGTGCACTAAGTGCACGACCAAGCATAGCTCGAGCACAGTACACGAGCACTCGTGCACTGAGTGCACGAGTTCTTCTTGCTTGTGTACTCCAGTGATACTTTTGCTCCCTTGAACTGATACTTTTCATATTTCTTCCATATCTTCACATTCGGGCATCCGTTTGAGTCGATTCAAAGTCCTACGAATTCCATTTTTTGCCCTCTATCCATCTATGAGCGTCAAAGAGACAAATTCATTAGTTCATGAACATAGTACTCAATTGACTCTAAATACTCATCGAAATTAGTCAAAACACGGGCATTTCGAGCTCTAAAATCTAACAATTTCACGCCTAATCACATGTCTACCAATACAATAATACACCTTATCCATACCCCTGTCCACCCTACTATCACCCATACTACCCTCTGCAATCTATCTTAAACCAACCAAATATTCCACAGGTACCTCCACCACCTGTACACCAACAATAAGTACCCCAGAATGCAGGTCCTCCTGGTATAGCGATTAGAGGGATGTTTGAGGCTCAGCCTCAACGGTACTATGATGGAGTAGCTATGCCACCAGTCGAGGCGAATAATTTCTCCATCTCTCCTGGAATTTTGAAGATGCTTTTGGAAAATCAGTTCAGGGGAGTGTTGGAGTTATACGTGAAAGTATGCTTTTACTTTGTATAACTCGTGTATCAAACACTCGTTTTATGAGAATAATTCTTTTATCACATTTGCTTTAGTTATGATTGAATGTTGAATTTCTATTGCAAACCGTTCAATATATAGTACATGTTACATTGTAGTTAATGTGGTGATACCCGATCACGGAAGACAACATTAACAGTTTACTTGTAACTAAACGTACATTTTCACGACCCAGGTGGAATTGAACAATCCACCGTGAAAGGTCGATGTGTAAGGCTCAGATTGGTCTGTCTTGACTAAGAGATTGCACTAGCACATTTAGTATGTGTTGAAGAGGACCTACAGCGAGGATAAATTCTTCTGTTCTGAAAGGTGAAGAATTAGACCTCAGTGGTTGTTGATTTCTTAATCTCCGTCACTTAAATAGGACCGTGTGTGCTTAATGGTTACTGCTTTGATTCATGTTGGGTGAGAATCATTGTGACTTCGAACTTTGTGTCTTGGGCAGTAATATTAATCATACGACGGTTGCTAAGATTTAATACGGAGAAACGCGTGCGAGTACGGCTCGTGTGATTAGTCCCCTTGGTGGGCTCAGAAGTTTTATTGTACCAAATCTTGCAAGTGAAGAATTAGTTTCTTCGGTACGAATAATAATGTTGAGCTGTCTTTACTCCAAGGTGAAAGATGTTAATTAATTTAGAGCTATTCAGAAGCATAATTAATTAATGGACTTGATAATCTTAAACGCGGGAAATAATAACCGGGAGCCCATATTATCGTAATATGGATTAAGATGGATAGTGCAATATTAATTTATTAGTGGTAATAATTAATATTAATGGGCTGAATTATATTGGGGCTCAATATTGAAATTCAGAAGTCCATTAGGAGGTCCAATCTTAATTCTCCTTAAGGCCCCTCAAGTAGCCCATTAAGTAGCCCAATAATGATAAGGTGATTAAAATAAAAAGATAATATTGTGCTGATTTTTTCTTTGAATTTTCGAAAATTATGTATATTAGGAGAAAAAAGATTTTGTTGATTTTCTTGGAAAGATATTATGGAAGATAAGTATTTTGGAATACAAGATTATCTCATATATTCAAGAAGATCCAAATCTTGTGATTTTATCCTATTAATTTCGAAAATTACCCCTTAATGTGTAGGGTGAGATTTTTGTGGAATATTTTATTTTGGAGAAAAGAATATATGGGATATATTCAAGATTTCTTAGAGACTAAGAAAAGATTTTCTCCAAGCCCAAAATATATCAAAAATTTCGGCCCTTACATGTTATAAATAGGGGATGATTTTTTCATCCCCAAGTACGTAATTCCATGTGTTGGAAAAATCAAGAAGCATAGATATTTTTCTTTTTCCTTAGTTTATTAAATTACTCGAAAGCATCTCCCACCGGTGATCAAGTGAGGTGAAAAGGGAAATACTTGAGAAGGCTTTGGGTTGATAGAGCGAGATTATAATTGTCCCGTATATCCAAAGGCCAATTCTACAAGAGGTACGTTAATCGCATATTTACTTGTTTATTCCGCCTAGTTAATATGTGAAATTAATTCAACATGCATGATGATAATTAGTTGTTGGAATTATTATTTGAATTAATTAGGATTAATTCATGCTAGTAATAATTGTATTTAAATTCGTATTTAAATTTCATCCCGAATAGATTCCGGGCACCCCTATTTTCCCAACAGGGAGAGGTTGGGAAAGACAATCCACACACCCATTTGAGAAACTTCCTCATGATAGCTTCCATTTTTCATTACAATGGGATGTCTGAGAACGCGAAGAAGCTCAGGTTATTTCAGTTCTCTCTGACTGGGATAGCCAAGGATTGGCACGATAACACACTTCCACGGGGTGTGAATACATGGGCCGAGCTTGAGCGTCTATTTCTAGAGCGGTTTTACCCTCCGTCCAGAACGGTGAAGGTGAGAAATGAGATTTCCTCATTCAAGCAGAGACCGAACGAGGGATTTAGTCAAGCTTGGGAGAGATTCTCCAACATGCTTATTGATTTCCCATAGCATGGGTACAACGAAGGAGATATTGTGACCATAGGCAAGTAGCCCTTGCCGAGAAGGATCAGCAGCATCTTGATGCTTGTGCGGGTGGAACATTTCTAAACCGAAGTACAACCGAGTGTAGACAGATAGTAGAGAATATAGTGAAGAATGCAGGGCAGTGGAATGCTGGCCAGCCTCGTCAGCAGAGTGTGTATCAGGCGGGGGAGAGTGAGGGTAATAGGAAGTTGTTGATGGTACTTATGGAGAAAATCAGCAATTTAGAGGTTGGGCAAAATTTGAGAGAAGGAGGTGCAAGTATGAGTGAGAGAGAAGATCAGCGGGGATGCCAACTCGAGGATGCAAACTATATGGGGATGCCAAATTACAACCAAGGGAGCTATCAGCAAGGGCGACTTGTCTATGGTCAACCGTTCGTGCCACCGGGTCCACAGTCTCCTCAGAATCAGTGGAGGAATAGTCAGGGATACCAGGAAGGCCAACAATCTAACCAGAATCAGTGGAGAAAGAACAATAACTTTTCATATAGTAATCTGAAAGCCGGAATAACTGTACCACCAGGCGTAGATCCAGGTTTGAAACTCCTAGAGGGAGAAGATGGTGCCTCAACCGATGGGATGTTACGTGTTATTCTGCAGAAGAGGGAAGAGGGAAGTGAGAGGTTGTCCTCTCTAGAGTATGATGTGAAGGAGATGATCAAGAACTTCAGAGGAGGGACATGAAATAGAATTCAGCAAGAGAACAACAAGCGGTTCACTTCTATGGAGTTTCATATTAACCAGATCGCGAAATCGTTGGGTAGAGAGATGGGTAAATTTCCTTCTATGCCGAAAGTTAACCCGAAAGAGCATTGCAAGACTATTGAGCTGAGAAGTGGTACCAAGTATAATGGTGCCCCACTACCTGCTGAGGTGGAGGAAATTCATAGAGAGGTTGAGGAAAAGAGCGAGAGGAAAAATATGGATGATGGGAAAGAAAAGGTGTAATAATGGATTGTGGAAGAAGAGCGAATTCCCAAGTGGAGAAAGAGCGAAAGAAGCTAAGCGAAACGTGAAGAAAACCGAGCGAGATGAATGGGGGGTACCAAAATCAGTAATTCCGGTACCCTATCCGCTGCAGTTCATGAAGAAGAAACTGGATGAAAAAATCGCTAAATTTCTTGAGGTCTTCAAGAAGTTGCACATCAACATCCCATTTTATGATGCACTAGAGCAGATGCCAAATTATGTGTTAACTTGATACGAAAGACACGAAAGAGTTCATGAGGGAATATATGAATATGTATACAATAACTCCTAAGAGTGCATATTTATATACATGAGCTATGATAATTAAGGTAAATGTAAACCTAAACCTAAAGGCCCAATGAAGGCCCTATAATATTTACATAGATATTCTAACACTCCCCCTCAAGCTGGAGCATATATATTGATCATGCCTAGCTTGTTACAAATGTTGGGCGCGGAGTCCAGCATCTCCCAGCCGAGTTAGGTGCGATAAAGGCCCAGTGCGCCAAGTCCGGCGGAGGCTATTCGACCCGTGGCGCTGCAGCTAGATGGGGTTAAAGGAAATAAAGTAGCACCTCACTACAAGTCTGGGCTTTTAGTCTAGTGGCAAGCGCTTAATCCTACAATTGGTATCAAAGCACAGGTCACGAGTTCGAATCCCAGTGGAAGGCATTTGTTGGCCAAGAGGACTGGCAGATGCTGGGGGGGATTGTTGGGCGCGGAGTCCAGCATCTCCCAGCCGAGTCGGGCGCGATAAAGGCCCAGTGCACCAAGTCCGGCGGAGGCTATTCGACCCGTGGCACTACAGCTAGATGGGGTTAAAGGAAATAAAGTAGCACCTCACTACAAGTCCGGACTTTTAGTCTAGTGGCAAGCGCTTAATCCTACAACAAAGATAGTCAACCCTAACTCCATTAAGGGCCTTCGTAAAGATATCTCCTAATTGATCTTCACTTCTCATATAATCAGTCAAGATCAAGCCTTGTTGGATCTTCTCATGGACAAAGTGACAATCAATCTCAATATGTTTAGTTCGCTCGTGAAAAACTGGATTAGAGGCGATGTGAAGAGCAGCTTGATTATCACCCCATAATTTGGCAGGTGTTGAGACTTTCAAACCAACTTCATTTAGAAACCCACGAACCCAAACGATCTCGCACGCAGCTTTGGTCATAGCTCTATATTCAGATTCTGCGCTAGATCATGAGACTACTTTCTGCTTCTTGCTTTTCCAAAAAATCAAGTTTCCCGCAAAGAAAACACAATAACCTGAAGTAGATCTTCGATCTTCTTTCGAGCCTGCCCAATCTGCATCAGAAAAGCATTCAATCCGATCATGACCACGATCACTATACACAATTCCACGTCCAGGAGTTCCCTTAAAATAGCATAAGATCTGCTCAACAGCCTTCCAATGATCTACAGTTGGTGAAGACATGTACTGACTCACAACACTTACTGAATAAGCAATATTAGGACGAGTCATTCTGAGATAGTTCAATTTTCCCACCAATCTTCTGTATCGTCCAGGATCATCAAATAAAGCACCTTCTTTTGTGAGTTGTAAATTAGGAATCATTGGAGAGCTACATGGTTTAGCTCCCAATTTTCCTGTTTCAGAAAGTAGATCAAGCACATATTTTCTTTGGGACAAGAAAATCCCCTTCTTACATCTACTCACTTAAATACCAAGAAAATATTTAAGAGTCCCCAAGTCTTTGGTAGTGAACTGAGTAGGAAGGAAAGCTTTCAAAGATGCAATCCCTTTAGAGTCACTTCCAGTGATCACAATATCATCCACATACACAGCCATCAACACAATACCACGCTCAGAATTCATATAGAAAACAGAATCATCAGATTTACTTTGCTTCATACCAAACTTCTCAACTGCACGAGAAAAAGTACCAAACCATGCACGAGGATGTTGTTTCAAACCATACAACGATTTCCGAAGATAACATACCTTATCACTCTCCCCCTGAGCAACAAATCCAGGCGGTTGCTCCATATAAATAGTGTCAATAAGATCACCATGAAGGAATGCATTCTTGATATCCAACTGGTGTAAGGGCCAGTGGTGAGTAGCTGCCAACGAAATCAAAAGCCTAATCGAGGTGAGTTTAGCAATAGGAGAAAAAGTATCAGAAAAGTCAACACCATAAATTTGAGCATATCCTTTAGCAACAAGATGAGCTTTCAAGCGAGCAACAGAACCACCAGGATTGACTTTGATAGTAAACACCCATTTGCATCCAATAGGTCGTTTGCCTGCAGGAAGATCCACAATTCCCAAGTACCAGTAGAATCTAATGCATGCATTTCCTCAATCATGGCATTACGCCAACCAGAATGGGCCAAAGCTTCATGAACATTTTTAGGAACAGTCTCAAGTGATGAAATCAAAGCTGGAGAAGAATGTGACAGATGATTATAGGAAACAAAAGAGGAAATGGGATAAGCACAAGAACGTTTACCTTTTCGAAGGGCAATAGGTAGATCATCACTTGAAGGAGGATTTGCCGACGAAGACATTGGTGCCTCAGGACATGAAACTGGCAGTTCAGGAACCAAATCAGCAGTAGTAGGGGCAGACCATTGTGATCGACGCGAGTATGTGTGGAGGATAGGGGGTTTAGTTGACTCAAGTGGAGAAACGACTGGTGGAAGAACTGTATAAACCAGCAAGTCTGTATCCTCCCCCTCAGTGGGAGAAGGAGATGAATGTGAGAAAGGTGTATGTTCAGAAAAGATGACATCAGCAGAGACGAGATATTTATTGAGACTAGGACAGAAACACCGATACCCCTTTTAGACCCGAGAGTAGCCCAAGAAAATGCACTTCAAAGACTTAGGATCGAGCTTTGTGACGTGAGGTCGAACATCCCTAACATAGCAGGTGCAACCAAAGATCTTAGGGGCTACTGAAAATCGAGACTGAGATGGGAATAAGACATCAAATGGTGACTCACCACCTAGAACGGAAGAGGGCATACGATTGATAAGAAAGCATGCAGTGGAGACAGCATCAGCCCAAAAAGGTTTAGAAACATGCATAGCAAACAACAATGCTCGAGCAGTTTCAAGGAGATGTCTATTCTTTCTCTCAGCCACACCATTTTGAGATGGTGTGTCAACACAAGATGTTTGATGAAGAATGCCATTTTGCAACATAAATTTGTGAAATGTTTCAGAAAGATATTCCTTAGCATTATCACTCCTCAAAATCTTTACAGATAAACCAAACCGGGTCTTAACCTCAGCACATAAGGCAGAAAAATGGGTAAATAACTCAGAACGAGTTTTCATCAAATATAACCAAGTCATACGAGAATAATCATCAACAAAAGTAACAAAGTAACGAAATCCCAATTTTGAAGTGACAGGACATGGACCCCATACATCAGAATGTACTAACTCAAAAGGAGCACTTGCTCGTTTATTGACTCGAGGACTTAAACTAACACGATGATGTTTAGCAAAATGACAAGATTCACAATCTAGAGAGGATAACTTAGAAACTTGTGGACACAACTTCTTCAACAAAGGGAGTGAAGGATGACCCAACTGACAATGTGCATCCATGGGGTTGATGGTTCCCGTACATGCTACTGATATGTGTGTATCGAGGATGTAGAGGCCACCAAATTCATGTCCCTTACCAATGATCCTCTTCGTCGTAAGATCCTGAAATAAGCAATAATCAGGAAAAAATAAGACATTACAATTAAGGTTGCGTGTAAGCTTACTCACAGAAACTAAGTTAAATGAAAGGTGGGGAAGGTTAAGAAATGATGATAAGGGTAGAGAGGGTGTTGGGTGAATAGTGCCCAATCCCATGACATGAGACTGGGAACCATCAGCTAGGGTAACAGGAAAGTGAGTAGTATGTGAGTCAAATGTAGAGAAAAGTTTCAAGTTACCTGTCATATGATCTGTGGCGCCAGAATCAATGACCCACTTGGAAGATGAGGAAACAAGACATGCATTAGGTTTACCTGACTCAGCAACGGTGGTAACTGAATTGGCTTGTGACTGCATCAACTTTGCGTACTCACTGGCAGAGATAGTGACAGATTCACTAGAGTTGCCAGAATTGTAACCACTAGCAGCCACATGAGCGGACGAGGGAGGCTTCCTATTACGCAACTTTGGACAATCTCGCTTCATATGTCCAATGCCATGGTAGTAACGACACTCCATATCTGAAGACCATTGCCCCTTACCTCCACTGGTCTTGTATTGTGACCTCCCAAAGTCAGATGTAGGAGTTCGACTCACAAGAACACTATTAGGATGAGGAGATGTAGTAGAGCCTGCGCGTTCAGTGCAAAGGATTCTGCTAAAAGCTTCTTCCAATGAAGAAATTCGAGTATCAGAGAGAATTTGTGACTTAGCAGTCTCAAATTCAGATGGGAGCCCTGCTAAGAAACTCATAACAGCCATTTGATCGCGCTGGGAATGTTGGACACTGACATCAGGACTAAACGGAAGTAAAACATTAAGTTCTTCATAAGTTTTCTTAAAGTCCATGAAGTACTCTGTTAATGGTCTATCTCCTTTCTCTGGCCTATAAAATTCTTGACACACGTCATATATTCGGGAAACGTTTCCTTTTCCCGAATACAAAAAATCAAGGTAAGAGAGAAGAGTCTTAACAGTCCTACAAAGGGTAACCATCCTAATCACCTCACTATTGATATAATTATGTATCTATAGAAACAAACGAGCATCTTCTCGTAACCAAGTTAAATTATTGGCTTTATCAGTGGGTGGATCATTGGTCATATGAATATCCTTAGATACACTCAACAGATAAAGCTCAATAGTTTGACGCCAATCTAAATAATTCGTGGAACTAAGCTTATGTTCCGTAATTTTAACCATTGCGGGCATCACATCAACAGTAGGTTTCATATCATCAGCCATAATGAACCCCAAAACAAACAAAATAGAATTTCCAAAATAAACGGGAGAGAGAATCTGTACCTAAACACGAAATCACACACCGATGAGATGTTGATCAAAATGGGTACACCAAACGATCGGGGATGTCGAGACGAGTTGCCTGGCCCTCACGCGCCGGCTAGAGCCGCGGCAGTCGAAACAGGCCGCTGGCGCGTGTGACTCACACGCGCGGCGGATGGCAGCAAAACTTCGGGCGAAGGGTCGTCGGAGGGTGGCCGTCCTTCCTGGGCAGGCGGTGTCGTTCGGTGATGGCCGAAAAGTGATCGGCTGCTACTGTGCGCTACAGTGTTCAAACCCTATTTTTTTTTTTACCTAATATCTGAAATTGAACCTTGCTCTAGATACCATGTTAACTTGATACGAAAGACACGAAAGAGTTCATGAGGGAATATATGAATGTGTATTCAATAACTCCTAAGAGTGCATATTTATATACATGAGCTATGATAATTAAGGTAAATGTAAACCTAACCTTAAAGGCCCAATGAAGGCCCTATAATATTTACATAGATATTCTAACATTATGCAAAATTTCTGAAAGATTTAATATCGAAGAAGATGAGAGTTGACGGGCCAGAGCTAGTTCACTTGAACCATGAGGTGAGTGTGATGGTGCACAAATATCTACCTCTGAAGCTGAAGGATCCCGGCAGTTTCACAATCTTATGTGATATCGGGAATGGAATTAAAAAGGGGGCATTGTGCGATCTCGGGGCGAGCATAAATCTGATGCCATTGTCGCTGTTTAAGAAGTTAGACGGTGGTGACCTTCAACCGACAATGATGACTCTTCAACTCGTTGATGGATCTATCACAAGACCTCAAGGTGTGGTTGAGGATGTTCTTGTGAAGGTGGGTGATCACATTTTTCCAGCTGATTTTGTAGTCCTTGACATGGAGGAGGACGAGCGCGTGCCTTTAATTTTGGGAAGACCGTTCTTAGCTATGGCTGGGATGGTGTTGGATGTGGTAAACGGAAAGATCACAGTGAAGGTGGATGATCAAGAAGTGAAGATTTTCATCTATGAGGCCATAAAATATCCAATGGAGGAAGAAAGCGAAGAATTGAAGTGTGTAGATGTGACCCAAGTGGAGGAAAAAGAGAAGTGGATTTAGAGAAGAAAAAAAATCAGGAAGTTGCTCGACAAGGTACCTCCATGGAAAGCTAAAAAGAAATTGAAACCACCACTAGAGGTGAAGAAGATATTCAAGAGTGGATTCCTTGAGGTTGAGAAGGAGGGTGGGAAAGTATTCACGGTAAATGGGCATCGAGTAAAGAAATTCTACAACCGCTCTTATGAGAATAAGGGAGGTAACTTTGAGTCTCAAGACCCATGAGCTCCTTTGAGCTCGGTCCGACATTAGGACCTTAAAAATAGTGTTGAATGGGAGGCAACCCATTTTTACTAGCTTTTGTGTGTTTTTAATTTTCTGTGATTTATTTATGTGTTCGTATGATTTTTAATCTCATTCATGAGTGGTTTGATTGTAGGCTTGTATTAAGGGTGCAAGAATTTCCAAGTGATGATAGTACGGAGTACTTCAAAGGAACAAAAGAAGAGAGCAAGAGTGTTAAGTGTAAGCCGGGAAATATGCGCATGAGGTAATCCCGAACCCCAAAACTTAGACAGCTTTGCAAAGTCTAAGTTTAGGGGGGGTGGAGTGTTTTTTATATTTAACCATAGTTACCATCCACTAAAGGTACGTTTTTCCCTTCCGAGTTCCCTTTTCATATATTTCGTATGTTAGGGCATGCACGTATTGGGTGAGCTTGAGTGTTTGGTGTGAACTATTTGGGCACTATTTATTTCATGTTTATTAACTCTTCTTTATTTACTTATTGATTGTTATCATTGAGTATGAATTGTGAGTTGGTGATTGTGGAATTGAGTTAGGACTAAATTGTGTGAGTGTTGTGAGGAGAGTGGATTTGAAAGGGAATTCGTGCACTTACGAATTTTCCTTTTGAATACTTGTGTGGTAATGTTGAGAAGTCATTAGGTCTAGCATGGATGTGAAAAACTGTGAGATTTGAGCCTTATCAGAGATTAGATTTCATTAAAATGATCTCAATGTTTGTGAGTGGATCTTCACCTTAGAGGTGCTAGAGCTTGTGGGTGCTCTCGCTTCTTGATTGTATCTAGTATGAAATACCGGAAGTGATTTAAGGCCATTTTTGAATTGATAAGTCACTTAGCCAAATATTCATACCAATGACATTTATCTCTTGTTAGCCCATTTGAGCTTGAGCCAATTTATTTGCTAGCACATTTAAGCTTATCCAATTTCTAAAACTCTTTTGTCTCAATTTGAGTGGAGAATAGGAAAAGTTGTGAATGAAAAGGGGTTTGAGCTGAGAGAAGTAGAATTGTATATGGTTGAGTGAGTATGAGAAAAGGAGTAATGAATTTGTGAGTAGTGGGGATGAAAAAAAAATTGAGAATGAGCAAAAGAAAATATGAGCTCATAAATAGTTTGAAAAGAAAAAAAATAGGAAGAGCAGTGAAAGAAAAAAAAAGTGAAAAAAAGTTGAGGTGTTGAAGTTAGATGGAATTGAAAGTGCATTGTATGAAGATATAAGAAGTGTTATGTTCCTTGAAGTAAAATACCAAAGCTATGATCTTCTATTATCCATTCACTTGAGTCAGTTTATCCTATACATTTACCCCACCTGTCCAAAGAGTCGTTCATTACAACCTTGAAAAAGTTCCTTTTGATTCGGCATGAATTCTAGTCTGTGGTCGGAGTTGAGAGTGCTTACAAGCATTTGGTCACTAATTTGTGTGAATGATTGATTGAGAGTGTTCCTATTTATTGATAAACACTTGTGAGGGAGTGAAACACACCACCGAGAGCACATCCATGTTTTGATTTGGTATCCATGAGTAGGATGAAGGGGTGAGTTTATGTTCGAGTGACCGATCTTTGAAGTTTGAAAACAATACTTACATAATTTGGTACTTTGATTCATTTCTAACAATTTTACTTGACTTATTATTTCATTGCTTGAGGATTAGCAATATGGTAAGTTTGGGGGGGTTGATTAGACGTAAAAGTGTGATGTTTTAGTGCCCAATTAGTCCATATTTTGAGCATTTTTTATGAGTATTCAGAGTTATTTGAGTAACATTTTCATAAACTCAACAATTTGCCCCTTTGGTGTTCATTTTAGGAAAGAGGGCGAAAAAAAAGAGTTCGTAGAACTTTGAATCGACCAAAACGGGCTCCCGGTTGAGAAGATATGAAGGTTTATCGAACAAGTGTACAACCAGCCGAAAGCACTCGAGTAAAGCTCGAGCGAAGCACTTGAGCGCCCTGGGAAGTCTGTACAAAAGAAGCCACTTGACCAAATGAGGGACCGGCTCGAGCGCCTTGATCGTTTTTGTCCCATATCATATAAATACCCGTCTCAAACCTATTTTTACGCATCTATACTCGATTTTTGAAGGGGAAGAGGCTTGGGACGTGATTTTAAGAGTTTGACAAGGATTTCAAGTTTGTAAACGAGGTTTTTATCATGTGAATTCGTGTTGGTCCCACTAAGAAGATTAATTGCGGAAGCTTTAAAGATTATGTCTTTTATCAATATCTTTTATAAGAGCACTAAACAAATGAAATAAAACAGAAATAAAGAAAGCAGTAGATGGACCGGATATATAGTGGTTCGGATAACAAGTCCTACGTCCACTCTCCCTTTGATCAAAAGGGGTCTCACTAACCAACCAACAAACCACTTACGTACTGGAATTGTGAAGTACCAGTTCCTTCTTACAAACACTTTAGATATAACTTCGATCTAAAGTCTACAGCCTTCAACCTTTTCTTAGAGATGAACATGTTGAGATCCAACAACTCCTTTAAGAGTGTATATGTAAGATAAGAGCAATATGAGTTCTTAAGTGTAAATGAACAAGGCTTGGACAATGTCTTCTTGCGCGTGAGAATCTCTAGAGCCTTTCTTTGAAACTGCACTCTTGTATTTATAGAGGTGATTAGAGTATAGTCGTTGGAGAGCTAATCTAATCAGATCCTCTATTTAGGGAAGCTTTCAATCAATCAATTCCTTAATTGATTGATTGGGTTGGTGGGATCCTTGGATTGATTGACTTCAAAACTTTCCAATCCTGATCTTGTTGACTCGATTTAAATCACCAACAGTCAAGTGCTTCCAATGCCTAACTCTGATTCTCTCCAGAGAAGGCATGACCATGTACCAGGTAACCTCAGTGTCTTCTGGTCTGGATCTGGTCAAGAACCAGAATACTCAGTAGAATTAAGAGATAATTCTGAGCATCTTTTGGTTCACCAGACTCGTCTGGTCTGGGGAAGGTTCTCTGCCTCTGGACAGTCTCATCTGGTGAAGTCTTCTGGTCTGGCAGTTCCCCCTAGACTAAGTCCTAATCTAGTTCATCATCTGGCTAACAGGTTCAGATGGTCCTATTATATTTTCTGGTTTGTTTTAACTCATCAAAACTAACAACTTTTATCCTAACAATTTCCCCCTTTTTGATGGAGTTAAAACTTAACCAGAACTGATCAAAACATAAAGCATGAAAATAATAAAAGGATAAGACCTTAGAATAGATCTTATCAGGCAAACAAATAAGACAACAAGAGGTTGTCTTTTGAACATAGAAGACATGACTTTTCATTGATTAATAGAGGACAAAAGATTACATTTTACATTTCATTTCAGAGTCCTAAGCTATGCATATCTTCTGTTCTCCTTTGGCACCAGAAACCAATCAAGAAATCTGTCTTGAATGGCCTTCAGCTTAGCAGAGGATGTTGGAGTGAAATTTCCCAACACCTTGGTCTTGAACAGCTTCTTCAACTCAATCCAGTCAATCTGGTCCCCTATCATTGGAGTGTTGAGATAATGAAACTTTGGGGCAGTGACTTCCAGATTGAACTCGATGGTGGAATCCATGAGTTGTTTGTAGAGCTCTGCATCGTAGGCCTTCATCCAGGAGTGGAAAGTCCTGTTGATAAGAGCATCATCCTCTGGTGGAGGCCTTTGAATGTAATGCTGGACAAACCATAAGGTTTTGGCTTCTCTCCACTTCTCTATCAGAGGGACAGGCACAGTAGAGTCAAAGGACCCTTCTGTCCTGAGTGGCAAAATGTCCATCACCTCAACAGGTCCTTTCTTCTTCTGGCTTGAGCCACTAGCACCAGAAGATATACCAGCTCCTCTGGTCTTCTTGTTTTGCCTCCTAACATATCGGAGCTTCTGCTCTTCATCTATGTTCTTTCTTATTCTTGCTTGCCTCTCTTCAGGCGTTTGTTCCTTGAACCTTTTCTCTGCTTCCTCAACTACTTCTTCAAGGAAGCTCTTCGTCACCTTCTTTATCTTCCTCTTTGCAGGTCCAGATACTGAGATAGGATCCTGCTCTGCATCTGTAGACTCTTCTTCTGCCGCCAGCTGCTTTGCCATGGTAAGATTTTTTAGCTCTTCCTTCTTCTTCTTCTGCAGCTCAGCCTGGGCCAAAGTGTTCTCCAGCAGGTCCAGACGAGCACCATGGCTAAAGAGAGTCTCATTTATAATTTTTGCCAGATCAGTTCTGGCCTTCTCTTCCCCCTTTTTAACTTCATCAATAAGGGGCTGGACCACCTGCCTTATAAGATTAGGTAAGACAGTGTTGGAGGAAGAGTGAAGATCACGCACCTGCTTGGCCTCTTCCAGATAGGCTTTGGACTCAGCCACCAACTCCTCCTACTTCGCCAACATCTCCTGGAGGGAATCTTTGAGCTTTGCAGTTTGCAGCATCTGAGAAGCCATTTCAACCTTCAACACAGAGACTGGCCTCAGCTGCTCCAGCACATGCTCCTGGAGCTGTCTCTGGCTCTGCATCACATCAAGCTTCACAAATAGTCCATTTGCCTTAAAAGATGCTTTGGCAGCCGCAAAGGTGGACTTGATCTGCTTTAGAAAGATCTTCCTCTCCTGCCGGATCTGGTGCTCTATCATAGTAGGGGTCATGTGTTGAATTGCCTTAGAAAAGCGCCCAATCTGTATGATCTGCTCATTGAAGAAAGTCTTCATCTTTTGCAGCACGACAGGAGTGACATCGAAGTCCTCCTCATCAGAGTAGAGCTCTGGAGGAAATGTGAAGTGAGGACCAAATTTGTAAGAGGGGCCCTCAGGAGTGATCATTACTCCTTTCTGGATGAGCAGAGTGCGAATTAACACCTTCGCTGCTTCTGGGGTCTCTAGCTCAGTCGGGTTCTGGATGTTTAACTTCTTCTTAAGCTCTATCTCCCAGGCAGTGAATGTGGAGGGAGACATTTCTTCCAGCAACAGCATCAGGTCCTCCACATCTTCCAGTCTGGCCTTGCTCTAGACCTTGGTGTCAGTCAGATCTGCCAGCAAGGGTAAGTGCTCCAACAAGATGGGAAAATGCTCTCTTAGCCAGAGCTGAGCACTTACACTCATACTCTGCCTAATGGGACCCATGTTTGCAGATGAGAACATAAAGGGTTTGGGCCCAGAGGCAGAGGAGGATGGTGCTAAGACCTCCGGCTCCAGTGAAGCATCCTCATCTTCACTATCATCGCTGGTCAGACAAGTGGAAGAGGGAGGGGGAGCAACAAATCCCAAAGACATGGAAGGGGGGGGGGGGGGGGAATCTGGTCAGTGTGAGATTGGGGAGGGGTGGGAATTTGTGAGGTAGAGGTAGAGGGCAATGGCTGTTCTGCACCAGAGGAAGATGGTACCTCTGGTACAGAGGCTGTGGGAGAGGGGTTAGTGGGAAGAGGGATTTGGGAAGAGGGGGGAGAGGGAGTTTGAGTGGGAATGGTGGAAGGAGTATATTGGGGAGTATCAAGTAAGGATTGCTCTGGTGGGGAAAAGGGGGCACCAGAGGGGTTTTGGGGAATGTTTTCTGGGGGAGAAGTAGAGGGGGTTACGAGGTTTATGGGGTCAGAGGATGGGATAGGGGGGTTTACCTGCTCTGGAGCCGTGGCTTCCTCCATCAGATGAGAGGCTTCCTCAATAGCCTGCTCCAAGGCATCTCCCAGGTCAGAGCCAGAATCCTGGTCTGAGACTTCTTCTTCTTAAGAGGCTCAACCCTTCTTCCTCCTCCCCCTCTGATGGCTCATCCACCAGAAGTGTCTTCTTAGCCTTTCTGCTAGTTCTGGGCTTCTTAGCAGATACACTCTTGGCCTCCTCTGGCCTCTTCCTCTTAGCTGCACCAACCTTCTTGGCAGATTTTTCACCATCACCCTTCTTCTTCAGCACATTAAGAAGGGGAATATTGTCCTCCTTTGAGGAACCAGAGAAAGCTATGGTTGAAGAACCAGTAGCTTCAGCAGTCTTCTTCTTGTTCTGCTGCTGCTTCTGCCCCTTAGCAGGTGAGGGCACTGCTTGGAGAGGAGGGGCAGGGATGACTTTCTCTCCATCAGAATCAGGATGGCCATGAAGAGGCCCATCCTTGGAGAATAGGATCTTGGACTTGTGAAAGCCCTTGCACCATGACTCCTTCCACTTCTTCTCTGGGAAGATGGAGTCCAAGATTAAAGTAAGCTTGGTGCCAAGAGAAACGTTGGCATTGAAGAAGTATTACAGCTTCCCTGGCAGACTGGGACACTCCTCCTTCTGCACCTTCAATTTGTTCTTCCTCAACACCCCCAGAAGAACTCGGCCCAATTGCACTTGGCGCCGTAAAAAATGGCCCTCATAACACAAAGCCTGCCTATGAAGATGGCATATGTGCTATGACTCTCGCACATCAACACCTTTCACCACGATATCAAAAAGTACCTTGTACTTTTGCCTCAAATGCTTGTCCAAGAAGCCCTTCGTCAAATTTTGGCAAGAATTTCTGGCAAAAAGCTTGAACGACTCCAAAGCTTCTCCTTCCTTGTACTTCAAAGGGTCCACACCTTCCGAAGAAATATTACCAAACAATCTGCAGAAATCGTGCTTCGAAAAGACGACATCCTCCTAATCAATCTTGGAGGAGATGTGGTCATCATGGATCTTCATTCTGACCAAAAACTGGGCAGCGTACCCATTCACCGTGCGCAAATCCTTGGGGACTTTGGAAATCAACTCCTCCACTCCAGATTTCCTAAGCAGCTCTAAAATCTCCAGTGCTGCTGGATTCTTGGTGGAATAGAAATCCACCACCATTTCTGACTTCAATTTCTTGCAAACGTGCTCCGGATCGAAGTTGCATTTGGGTGTCATTTCTGTGAAAGAGAGAGAGAGAGAGAGAGAGAGAGAACTTGCAGAGAGAGGTTAGGGATTTGAAAGTAAGGAAATGTGAAAGGACAGATTGAAGAAAGATTTGATTTAAATAAGGCAAGACGCGTGGCTTGAACAATTAATGAAGCGTGAATGCGTGTAAATCCTTAATTTAAATTAGGGAACAAAATCAATTCTTGAATTGATTGACATATTGCACAGTAATTAAATCTGACGGCCACGATTAAAAGACAAGTTACAGATTTAATATGGTGCGTGGGCATGGTCATTGGGACTGGGATCGAGGGGGTTTTGTGGCAGTCAAGAGAAAAAGCGAAATGATTGCCTAGTCCCTCTACCCTAGTCTTAAATACACCCTGAAGTTGAAACGTTTTGAGTGTATTTACTAATTTTGAAAGTGTATCCCAATGAGTAGAGGCCAGAGAAGTAAATACATACCTGTCACCTGGTATTGTAACCAGATGATACCACATTTAGTCTGGTGTTACATCTCATCTGATGGGACCTCATCTGGTTCTGGAGTTGGTTTCTGCACCTCATCTGGGATGTACCTCACCTGATACACGCATCATCTGGTACATGTGTCATCTGGAGATGTAACTCCCTGGTATATCTAATCTGTAGGTATGTTAGTTTGAAAATAAATATAACAAGTAGTAAAATGAAACAAGGATACTTCTCTGATGTTCCCCCTAAACCAAATCTGCCTCTGGATCCAAAAGTCCTAACTCAAATGCTAACTCTCTGAATCTGGTTTCAGCCAAAGGCTTAGTCAAGATATATGATCTCTGCTTCTCTGTTGCAATCTTTTCCATCCTTATATCTCCCTTCTCAACATGATCTCTGATAAAGTGATGCCTTATATCAACATGTTTGCATCTGGTATGAAGAACTGGATTCTGGGTGATTGCTATTGCACTATTGCTATCACAGAAGATTGGGATATCCTTAGCTCTAATCTGGTAGTCCCTTAACTGTTGACTAATCCAGAGTAGTTGTGAACAACAACTCCCTGCAGCCATATACTCTGCTTCCGTTGTTGATGTAGCAACTGAAGTCTGCTTCTTAGAGAACCAAGATACCAACTTATTCCCTAAAAATTGGCATGTTCCACTTGTAGACTTCCTATCTATTCTGCACCCACCATAATCTGAATCTGAATAACCACTTAACTCTAAGTTGTCATCTGCAGGATACCATAACCCCAAATTTACTATCCCTTTAAGATACTTCAATATCTTCCTAGTTGCTTCCAAATGACTTTTCTTAGGATTAGCTTGAAATCTGGCACACACACCAACTACAAAGGTAATATATGGTCTGCTTGCAGTCAAGTACAGAAGAGAACCAATGAGTGCTCTGTACTGAGTCTGGTCCACACTCTCTCCAGACTCATCTGGATCCATGTTGAAATTTGTCATCATAGGGATCTTGGCTGCTTTGCTGGATCCTATTCCAAATTTCTCTAACATGTTTCTGATGTACTTTGCCTGATTGATGAAAATTCCCTTCTCTGTTTGCTTTACCTGCAGACCTAAGAAATAATTCATTTTACCCATCATAGAAATTTCAAATTGGCTCTGCATGAGTTCACCAAACTTCTCACACAGCTTCTTGTTAGGGGATCCAAATATGATGTCATCAACATATATTTAGACCAGAAGGATGTCATTTCCTTCTTCTTTCCTAAACAAGGTCCTATCAATCTTACCTTTAGTAAAACTATTGTCCAGAAGAAACTGAGAAAGAGTGTCATACCATGCTCTGGGTGCCTGCTTCAGCCCATAGAGAGCTTTCTTAAGCTTAAACACCTTGTCACATTGTTCAAAACCAGGAGGTTGTTCCACATACACTTCCTCAATGAGAATCTCATTAAGAAAGGCAGATTTCACATCCATCTGGTATACTTTGAACTTCATGTGAGCAGCATATGCTAAGAACAATCTGATGGCTTCTAGTCTGGCAACAGGAGCAAATGTCTCATCATAGTCTATTCCTTCAGACTGAGAATAGCCCTGAGCTACTAGCCTTGCCTTGTTCCTAGTAATGACATCATTCTCATATTTCTTATTCTTGAAAACCCACTTAGTGCCTATCACCTTTTGATGTCTTGGTCTGTCTACCAGCCCAAACATCCTGTCTGGTGAATTGATTCAACTACTCTTGCATAGCAACAATCCAATTTGAATCTTTCAGTGCCTCCTTGATGTTCTTAGGCTCAATCAAGGACACATAGCAACTGAATAAAGCAGCTAAGTTTAGAGTTATCCTAGTCTGGACACCCTTAGTTGGATCTCCAATTATCAGGTCATTGGGGTGATCAACCAGGGTCCTCCTTCCCATGGTCTTGCCTGATTGACCATCCTCTGCAGTACCTTGGTGAATATCACCGACTGCAGAAGAGTTTCCCCCTACGGGAGTTCCAACCTCCTCTGGTTCTGCTCCTTGTGAAGACTTCTTCTTCAGAGAACCAGAAGATGGGTCTCCATTTGAATCTAAGTCTGAATCAAGAATAGGTGGATTGACCTTGATTACTCTGGGAGTAGTCTGATTCTGTGTCTCTCCAGAAGACTTTAATTCCACCTTGCACTCAACAGCAGATTCATAAAAAACAACATGAGGTGTTTTTCCTCCACACAAGTGAATTCTTATTAAAAACTCTGAATGCTTTACTAGTGGTGGAATATCCTAAAAATATTCCATCTGCTACTTTAGCATCAAAAGTTTTTAATTTTGATTTCCCATTGTCATGAATGAAACACTTGCCACCAAAAACATGAAAATATGAAACAGATGGGTTTTACCTTTCCATACCTCATATGGAGTCTTGTTATGTCTCTGGGCAATTAGGCATCTGTTCTGAGTATAACAGGCTGTATTGATAGCTTCTTCCCAAAACCTTTGTGGTGTGTTGTACTCTGCTAGAAGAGTCCTTACTGCTTCCTTAAGGGTTCTATTCCTCCTTTCTGCTACTCCATTTTGTTGGGGTGTTCTGGCAGCAGATGTCTCATGAAAAATCCCATGTTCTTTGCAATACTCAGCAATGTGTGAATTCAGAAACTCTGTCCCTTTGTCACTTCTGATCCTGACTATGCTCTGGTTCTGCTCATTTTGAATCTGCTTGAAGAATTCTGGCAGCTTAGTGATAGTTTCATTTTTCTTAAACAAGAACACTGCCCAAGTGTATCTTGAAAAGTCATCTACTATCACCAAGGTGTACTTCCTTCCACTGAAACTAAGAGGAGAAACAGGTCCAAACAGGTCCATGTGAAGAAGTTGAAGTACTCTGGTTGTGGTTGTGCTCTGGACATCCTTAAAGGAGGTCTTGGGTTGTTTACCCTTCTGGCATGAACCACAAACCTGATCCTTCTTAAACACTTCATTAGGAAGACCTCGAATAAGACCTTTTCTGTCAATCTTATTTAGTGTTTTAAAGTTAAGATGGCTCAATCTCTTGTGCCATAACCAGCTATCTTCTGCAGATCCTTTAGCAACCAGGCAAGTATTTCTTGGGCAACTGCTAAAATCTGCAAGATAAATGTTACCCTTCCTCAAGCCTATAAGCAAAATGTCATTATAATCAGAAGAAAAGACAGTGCATGAATCACTAGAAAACTTCACTGAGTATCCTCTGTCACAAAATTGGGATACTGAAAGCAGATTATGCTTGAGTCCTTCAACATAGTAGACTTCATCTACAGATACGCTATTAAAGGTCAACTTTCCAACACCTCTGGTGACTCCATAGTTATTGTCACCAAACATCACTCTTGGCCCATTCAATGGCTTGAAATCCTGGAGATGATCTTTCTGGAATGTCATGTGCTTGGAACATCCACTATCAATGTACCACACATGTTTGCTTGAAAGTCCTTTCTCCAATGGGCTCTTATCATCCTGCAGAGAAATCAATTAGGTCCCCTACTAGAGCTGGGTCCTGATTGGTTAGTTGCAGGTTTTGTAGGAATCCAAAGATAAAGATCATCCCTTGTTGGATGAGGAGATCTTATCTTCCTTCCAAATCTATCTACCAATACATGTCCTCTTACAATGACATATTGAGCTACTGGTCTGATCAGAACACCTTTCCTATAAACAGGCCTGGTGTATCTTTTCTCAAATCTGGCCTTTGGAATGGCCTGCCTTAAAGACATGGTCTTAAAGGTCTGGTTGTAAGGGTACATCCTAGAAGAACCATCTCCGGTGTCATAACTACCCAGATCAGTTGGTTTTCTATAGATAGGTCTCTGGTCTTGATGAAAATTGAACCCTTTCTGGTGGTTATAGTTCCTCTGAGTATATCTGTTCTGGAAATTATTCCTCTGAGAAAACCGTCTCTGGGGTACCTGGTTCTGTTGAACATTATTCAATCTCTGGTAGTTTCTATTCTGATTGGGATTCCCCCTTCTTGAGTGTCTCCTTTGAGGTCCCCTAATCTGGTTAGGTTCCCTTCTTTTAGGATTCCTCTGGGGTCTTCCAATCTGAGTAAGTTCTACTCTTTGAGATTTATTGTTAACAGATCCATCAACCTTCAATGGTTCCCCTTGTTGACGTTTATTCTCAAGGATTCTTTCTTCCAGGACAGTCAACTCTTCTGGACCATATTCTATGTGATTAACAGAGTGATTCCTTTTCCAACCAGGATTGTGAACCACTTTGTAACCATTACCAGTTGAGTCTTTTTCATCCCAAATTTCTACCAATTTACCAGATCTTATAGACTTATCTTTGTTGTAAAGATATTTATGAGTTTTGGTAGTAATTCCAGAATATCCTAAACCACTCTTATCATTAATGCGCTGAGAAGACTCTGATATAATAGATACAACAGATGGTATCTTAGGAGCTTATCTGGGCATGGGTATCTCTTCTATGGTTTGCTCAACTTGTTTTCCCTTTATAAGAGTCTGGTATTTAGCTCTTAGTTCATTGAACTCATCTTCCTGAGAGTTCCTTTCCTTCATGAGTTGATCTACCAGAGTATCTCTTTCTGTGATCTTATCCTGAAGTTCAGAGGCTTCTTTGGAATGATCTTTCATGAGTTCTCTGGTGGATTTTTGCTCATGAGAGAGGGATTGAACTTCAGCTCTGAGCCTACCATTTTTCTTCTCAAGTTTTTGACATAGTTGAACACAATTTTGGAGATCTGATAGCATTTGTTGCATATCAGACTCTCTGGAGTTACCAGATGAATGAGATGATTCAGTATATTTGGAATTAGATAAACATAGGGTAGTTTCATTTACCTCAGTGATGTCTGCCATAAGACATACATCATCATCAGATCCTAAATCAGAAGAAGAAGAACTGGAACTAGTATCCTCCTCCTCTGCTTCTGCCAGTAGTGCTCTCTTGTCAGCATATCTTTTATCTCTCTTGAGTCTTTTCTCTTCTCTTTCTCTAGGAGTCAATTGAGGACAATCATAGCTGTAGTGACCAGGCTTGTTGTAGGTGTAACAGGTGTTATCTCCTCTGGGACTGGGACTAGGATCTCTCCTCCTCTGGTTGTACTCTGTTCTGGCTGGACTACTATCTCTTCTCTGGTAGTCAGATCTGCCTGAACTGCCATCCCTCCTCTGGTAATCTGATCTCCCAGAGCTGCTATCTCTTCTCCTCTCTAGAGTTCTGAATCTGGTCTCTCTTGAGTCTCCATATGTTCTCTCTTTATCTGCAGCTTCGAAGGAACTCTTCCTATCTCTAGTAGATTCCTTCCAATGCTTTTTGTACATGCCATATTTAGAACTCATCTTATCAAGTTTACGGGTTAGAAGTGCTACCTGCTCTTTGAGGCTCAAGTCATCTGCAGTAGACTCCTTTGGCTTTTCATTTGTCTTGATAGTTGAAGAAAATGCAACTCCTTTCTGGCCAGAAGAGGAAACCTCTTCTGCTTGATCCTCCTCTTGAAGATCATACTTGTAAGCTTTGAGATCAGACAGCAGGAGATAGTGATCCAGAGTGTTGAGATCTTTACTATCTTTATCACAGTCACTTTGATTCTCCACCTGCTGGTTAGTGAACGCAAAATTTTACTATTAATTTCCTTCTCTGAATAAGTCTTACCTAAGACACTAGCCTTGTTGAGGAGATTTGTAAGGTGCATATCCAGCTGATCAATGGTTTCGTCTGGTTTCATCTTAAATGTGTCAAACGAGTGTTGAACAACTTGGAGTTTGTTGTCCTTAATCTTCTCTGTTCCTTCACAGAGCAAGACAAGTTTATCCCACATCTCCTTGGTAGTGGCACAGGTTCTGACTTTCTCTATCACCTCCTTAGTGAGTGTGTTGATGATTTCAGTCCTTGCCACCTGGTCCAAATTATAGAGTTTCCTTTCATCATTGTCAAGCTCATCTTTCTTCTTGAGGATTTTCTGTCTGGGAACTCTGTCCTCAGCAGCTTTCTGGGCAGTTTCACTCGTTTCTTCTCTGGACTCTGACCTGCCACTATCTATAGGAGCCCAGTAAAATTGAATTGGACCACTCTATACCATATCTAACATGCGGTGATGGATAGCTCCAAGATGATTACTCATCATGAAACTCCAGTGGCTGTAATCCTCAAAGGAGAATTTTGGTAACTTGCGACTCTTATAAGAAGATTTTGAAGACATTTTTACTAAATATAGATTTAACAATAAATTTGATCAAACACAACAAGGAGCAATGGATCTACCCGGTGACCACCAAAAAGCATTACAAAGCAGTGGTCTTTGGACACACTGCTCTGATACCACTTGTTGGTCCCACTAAGAAGATTAATTGCGGAAGCTTTAAAGATTATGTCTTTTATCAATATCTTTTATAAGAGCACTAAACAAATGAAATAAAATAGAAATAAAGAAAGCAGTAGATGGACCGGATATATAGTGGTTCGGATAACAAGTCCTACGTCCACTCTCCCTTTGATCAAAAGGGGTCTCACTAACCAACCAACAAACCACTTACGTACTGGAATTGTGAAGTACCAGTTCCTTCTTACAAACACTTTAGATCTAACTTCGATCTAAAGTCTACAGCCTTCAACCTTTTCTTAGAGATGAACAGGTTGAGATCCAACAACTCCTTTAAGAGTGTATATGTAAGATAAGAGCAATATGAGTTCTTAAGTGTAAATGAACAAGGCTTGGACAATGTCTTCTTGCGCGTGAGAATCTCTAGAGCCTTTCTTTGAAACTGCACTCTTGTATTTATAGAGGTGATTAGAGTATAGCCGTTGGAGAGCTAATCTAATCAGATCCTCTATTTAGGGAAGCTTTCAATCAATCAATTCCCTAATTGATTGATTGGGTTGGTGGGATCCTTGGATTGATTGACTTCAAAACTTTCCAATCCTAATCTTGTTGACTCGATTTAAATCACCAACAGTCAAGTGCTTCCAATGCCTAACTCTGATTCTCTCCAGAGAAGGCATGACCATGTACCAGGTAACCTCAGTGTCTTCTGGTCTGGATCTGGTCAAGAACCAGAATACTCAGTAGAATTAAGAGATAATTCTGAGCATCTTTTGGTTCACCAGACTCGTCTGGTCTGGGGAAGGTTCTCTGCCTCTGGACAGTCTCATCTGGTGAAGTCTTCTGGTCTGGCAGTTCCCCCTAGACTAAGTCCTAATCTAGTTCATCATCTGGCTAACAGGTCCAGATGGTCCTATTACATTTTCTTGTTTGTTTTAACTCATCAAAACTAACAACTTTTATCCTAACAATTCGTTAGATCAATTAATACTTTACACGATTTTGATTTTTCATTGTGTTTCTTGAATTCTTTGATTCTTAGACCTTAATTTCAGATTTTATAGATTTGTATTTCATATTTGATTCAATTGATTTCATAGATAGTTTATGTTCTTGAATTTCTTGACTCTCATAATTATGTTATGATTGTTGATCTTGTTATTGCGTTTATTCTCATAATCACCATGTTAGGCTAAAACCCTTATTGTTTAGGATATGATGAACTCGTAAAATTAGGATGTTGGTACGTAATTAGGATAATTCGTGATGTATAGTTTTAGTTCTCTTAATTATTGAATAATTCTAATAAAGCCTAGAATAATCATAGAATTAAGTACGAAAATTGTTAGAGAGAAGATGACCGCATCACTCTTTAATAAAGAATAGACTTAAGAAGAGGGTTTTTGAAGGGGTTTATAATCAACCAGTTTATCTAGGGAGGACGGCCGAATCACCATAGTCAAATTAGAGCCTCAATAATTAAGCACAATTCATATAATTTAATTAGTGGGTTAGTGAAGCAAGTTGTTAGAACTAAGTATTGGGATTATTTCCGAGATTTTATTATTTCAATTCTTTGTGCTAGATTAGGAAAGCTGATTACCTAGTTTATAGTACACTTAGAATTTTAAATTGAACATCGCAATTATTTTAGTTACCGTACCAACTCCGTTAGTATACGTAGGGATTTCTATCCCGAGCATCATCATCTCATTTGCACTTCAACCAGAAGTTAGTATAGTTTTAATTTTGTTATTAGTATAAAAATAGTAGAAAATATTTAATAGAATTAGTTTAAACCAACATCGCATTCATATTAGCTACGACATATAAATTTTCAGGAATTTATTCGCGTATAAACTTTCCCACGGGTTCGATACTACTTGATCCTTATACTTGCCCATACTATAGTGATATCATACTCTTGTGGAGTAGCCACTAGTAAAGCTAGTATTTTACGAGCAAGTTAGAAACTTTTTTTTACTCTCGTATTATAGGATAATAGTGACTTAGGGAGTAAAAAATAGATATTATCAAATTTGAGACACAAAAAATAATCACAAATTTTGAAAATAATATTTTATATTATTACCTTTGATATTAGTATTACATAATATTAACATCATTAAATTTAATAAAATTTCGATGTTTATAGTGAAAACTGTGAAATTTCCAAAAGATATTTATAACACAAGATAAAATATAAAACACAAAGTATACGATGAATCATTTTTACCATGAAGTTAGTTTAAAAAATTTATTGTTTTATTAAAATATAATATTAATTTATTTTTTAATGAATATTAAAATTTAAAAAATGTATTTAAATTTCATGATTAAATTGCCATACATTATACTTATTCAATCTACATAAAAATGGAGGAACAAATGACGTGTCTTTCCCAAATACTTCACTGGCCTATTTCTAAACATGGTCCCTCGAACAGAAACATCCGGGTAATAAACAAATACCTATTACCAATTTAGTTTTTATAAAATTAAGTCAATGACTAGTCTTTTAGTACTATTTTATCTTGGTCTCGGAAGTCTTGGTCTTTGCCTTATGGGTCTCCATTACTCACCTAGTCCATGTTTCAATTTCATTAATACTCTTATTTAGAATAGATTTCGTTCATACATATATAAAATTTGATATCATTTCATATATTTATTTATACCATAGCAATTTATATTATCAAATAAAATAATATCTATGAATATATAATATCTTATTATAATATATTTCCAAACCTCTCAAAGTTGATGTATCAACACCACCTTATTCTAAGGATGATGTGGCATGTCTCAAATCTCTCCATTTTGAAATATTGTACTCTCATTAAAAGTTGGTTAAACTTTTAATCTCGACCCTTCGTTCTATATCATTAAATTTAAACCATTAATTTATATCTGCATAATTAATACAAATAGATATTTTTTCCATTTTCTTATTTTAGTTATTTTTAGAATTTATTATAAATCATATTTTTTCAAACCTTAATGTAATTAAATATGATCTATTTATTGAATGAATCTAAATTTATCATTTCTAAGTTTGAGTTAGTATATATAGTATAATATAATGTTCGATTATTTTTTCCTAAAATAAAATGTATATAGTTATATATTCCAAAGAATATTCTTATGTGATATATTCTTATTATGGACAAGATATAATATTGCATGAATTTTTTTTTTATTATAAATAAGAGCATATTGTATTTCATTTTTTCACATCAAAGTTTCATTTGTTCAACTCTTTTGCTGAGATTTATCCCATCAATTGTTGGTTAGTTATATATCTATTGTTATTAGTATATTTATTTTATAATTAAATTCATCATTTTAAGTGCTCACAATTTGATTAGATTTAAATATCAATATCAATATGAATGTAATAATGATTGTTGATTTATGCTCTATATCGTTTAGTTTAAATATTCTTCATGTGCTAAAATAATATATTTAACTATACCATATATTTTTATCTGAATAATTATGATGGTTTAATTGTTGTAATTTAAATCTCATTTTAGATTTCAAGAGTATGACACCTCAATTTTCTCTGATTTCTAATATCAAGAGTGAGAGCCAAAAATTGACCGTTAAAGTTAGGATTGAAAAAGTTGGACATTATTTTTTAATGATTTTAATAGAGACAAGTTCTACTTGGAACTCATTTTGATCGATGAACATGTATTTGTAACGTTAAAGTTTATTTCAAATTCTGTATTGTTTCTTATATAAATTAATTTCTTACCGTATACTCCAAATAACTAATAATGTTGATTAATTTATAAATTATTCAACAATGAAATGGAAATTGATTACTATTAAATTATTAGTCTAAGTAATGTTATTTCATAATTATTATTTATTTATGTGAATTTTGATGTTTTTTTTAATTATTTAGTTTGTAGGATATACCTATAGGGTTTAGTGAAGGGCACGGGCCACACCTAAACAACCCTCATAATTTATTGTATATACCTCGAAATTTTTTAGACAAAAGTACTCTTATATTAAATGTCTACAGAAAATAAAAATAATATACTTTTCCAGTATGCGAAATTCGCGTAGGTACACTCTAGTAATACTAATAATTACATAAAATGATATAAATTTCATATTATAACTATAAATTGGTCCACCCTAAATTTAGCGTTCTTTTTATAATATGTCTATGTGAAGACCGTATTTTTTAACAATATAAAAATACAAATTCTTGTATGTACCCAAGTATATATCATGCACTTTAATTTTGAGTTCAATTTCAAATCAATTTTGACTCATAAATTGAAAATATTATTTTTAAATAACAACATTATATATATATATATATATATTCAATTTTATATTTTTATTAATATATATATATATATATATATATATATATAAACATATATAAAAAGTAAAAGTTCGTATAAAACAATCAATCAATCTTATTATAATATATTTTCAAACATCTCCATGGTGATGTGTCAACACTATCTTATTCTAAGAATAATGTGACATGTCTCAGATTTCTCTATTTCGAAATAATACGCTCTCATTAAAAGTTGGTTTAAGTTTTGATCTCAACCATTCATTTTATATCATTACATCTAAACTATTAATTTGTAACTAGAGTTAATATAATTCTTTATCATTTTCATTCGCCCATAAGCCGCCTCTCTCTCTCCCCTTCGATCTCTCTCGCACCGCCATACTCCTCTTCGATCTTTTTTACAGCGCCGCTTTCGCCCTCTCTCCAATCAGCGCGGACCAGTCGTGGATGTCAGGTTATAATTTTCTCGGTTATTTTTGTCTTTTCATTTCTACTCATTTCATGGTTCATTTTCTCAATTTTTTCATTTCCTAACGCCCTTACGGCACTGGCTTCCTTGCACTGCCATGACTCCGCCCCAGTTTTATTCTCTGCACACGCCGCCTCATTTCCAGAATCTTCCAAAGGTTAGGTTTTTTTTTTAATTCCAAATTTTTGCAAAATTATCTTCGGTATTAAGTTTTCTCTGTGTATTAAGTCGTTCCTCCGCCTAGCCTAGCGCCGTGCAAGGTATGTAGGCGCCGCCTCGCTGCTCTACTCCCGCCGCTTCAAACCACATCGGATACCACGGCCTTGAACCTAAGGCATCATACTGATTTTTTATAGTATTTTTCTTGATCTTAGATTTTTTTTCTTCTCGCCTCTTTTTTTTTTAGTTTTTGTCATCCTCCATTGAATAGTCTTAGCGCCGCCGCCATATCCTCTAAGATGTAAAACATATATTTTTTCCACAGTTCAACGAGTTTCTTTCTTAGATTTTTTTTTGAATTTATCTTTGAAAAATATTTATATATGCTAATTTTTGTAAGAGCATATTGAAATATTTTGCAAAAGACATTGTCACGTAAAAGATGACAAGATTCTCAAATCTCACCATGGATAATACATTGTAACATTTTTTTTAAGATATTGTCACTGAAATAGCATATTATTCCCAAAAAATCTTGCCATGAAATGCAATATCTTACCATGTATAATACATATTTATATATGTTAGTTTTCTAAGAGGATATTGGAATATTTTGCAAAAGATATTGTCACGTAAAAGATGACAAGATTCTCAAATAATTTTGTCATCCAATATCATATCTTATCATGGACAATAAATTATAACATTAATTTTTTTGGAAAAATTTTTTCTACCAAAAGATATTCTCACTAGAATAACACATTATTTTCAAAAAAATCTTGTCATGATATATAATATCTTACCATGTATAATACTATGATACTGAAAGTTAACAATTTTTTTTTTAATTTTTTTTTTTTTTTATTTTTTTTTTTCAAAATACATGTATACATGAAATGTTTAGGAGAGAATTGAATTTTTTTTAAATATTTCGAATTGACGTTTAATATCATTTTGAAATTACAAGATATTTAAAATAAAAAATATTTATATTCATAATTTGAAAATAAAAATAACATTTTTTTTCAGTCCGCAAAATTCGCCGGGATACGCACTAGTATAGACAAAACATCTTAAGCTTATGTGGCATAGCTAAAAAATCAATTTTATTAAAATCACTTTTACCTCATTAATCCACTCTTCAATATTTGATCTCAACCTTTTATTTTGAAACATTTGGTTTAAACCATTGATCTTTAATAAGTTCTTCTATAAATATATTTCAACTCTCTCCATTATTTTCCAATAAATCCATTTTCTTCTTTCATGAAAGAACATCTCACTCCCTTGAGAGAATCATCAAGTATCTTTTTACAAATTATGTTCATAGCTTCATTCTCAATTCTCTCATACATCTTACAATATAGTAGTCACAGTGATATGTTATTATATATTAAATGAAGAATAATTCTTAATTTTCACCGTGTGTTTTTCTCAATTTTATTTTATTTTTGTGTGTTATGTGTAATTATGATTCTTTAAATATTAATTGTTATTCTAATTTTTTTCAAGTATTGTGAACGTTGTTTTGATCACTTCTAGTTCTATGTCTTCATTGAATTACAAATCGTAGACTTCTTTTTTCAATTTTTCAGTCACGATGTTAGCTCCGGACTGTGTCTTTTTTTTTTCCAGATTCGTCTTTACATGTGTATAGATTATGAATGTGAACAAACCATATTAGATTTCAATTTAATTCATCAATTTTGATGTATTGATCGATGATTCATGTAATCTTATATGGTTTTTTTTAATTGTTGATGTAAAAGTTAATCAAAGTGATGATCAATATAATTAATTGTACGTTTCAATATATAGTATCTTTTTCATTAAATTCAAAATTCTTGATTATGTCTAACCAAATTTTCTTAATTTACCATGATCTCTTGAATCTTTTGCATTTTTAAGGTAAGGTGGTCTTTAAGTTTGAATTTAATTATTTATGATAAATTTATGTGTCTATAAACCTAAATTATATTTTTTCATAAATTTGTACACAATAACCGTGTGATGTGATTTCCATATTTTCCATAAATGTAATCCATGAATTATACACAATAACCGACACAAGGATATTGAATATACTTTTTCATAAATTTTAATGTCGTTATTGTGGATAATAATGTATGATTTTAATTAATTAATTTATAGTATGTTTGACTATATTTTTTATATACTCTACTAATTTGGGTTATTGTATTTCATAATTAATCTGATTTAAAATATAATCTGGTAAAATGACTAAACAATGAGGGATAACAATTTATTTATAGTAGTTTGATATTTTATTTAAACTGTTTTGTCAGCAATTAATAATATATATTGAAATGTTACGGATCATTATTATTTTTGTATAGCAAATTACAAGAATTTTGCAAATATTTTTTTAAGGCCGATTATTGTGTATAATAATGATGATTTAAATTTATTTATAGTATGTTTGACTATATCTTTAATTACTCAGACTAATTTTGGTACAATGATTAAAATAATGAGTCATAAATATTTATTTATAGTATATTTGCCATTTTATTTAAATTGTTTTGATTTTATATTAAGCTATTTATGAAAATTCAAATTGATACTCAGTCATTTAAATTAGAGATTTTATTTACGACTTAAATATCGGTGTTTTGATTAATCCACATACTAAAATTTATAGATGATGTTTGACAAAGTATAAGAAAATATTTAATGTGTATAGTGATTAATTCATAACTAAATAAACAAAATTCAGTATTATCTTATTATAATTGATTACGATATGATTTATAAGCTTTAAAATTCGATTGATTTTGGCCAGCCTTAAACATCAGTCCCGCCTTCACGTCATTAATGTCATGCATTTTAAATTTGATTGGCACACAATGTCATGCAGTCTAAAATTCGTTTAGTCCTTATCTTTTAAATTTCATTTAGGTTATTATTAGAAATCAAAGTAATCACAATAGCAATACAATACCTGTTAAAATGCATTAAAATTAAATTTGATTGGCACATAATAATGCCCCCTTATTATACCTATTTTCATACTTCATAATCATGGACCTATAATTAATATTCAAATTAATCAATTAAAATTATTGTATTATTATAGAAATCTCATTGATAGTTGATTGAATGAAATTTATAAAATTTTATCTAACTATATAATTTATGTCATTGCATAAGTATCACTATATTAGTTATAAACAAAGTATATGTTGAAAATGGTTCATATATAAATCATTTGAAGGATATTAATTATCTTCACTAAATGATATTAATTTTTTTCACCGAAAGGTATTGGTTTTGGAGGATATAGTTATTTTCACTGAAGGGTATTAGTTGAAAGATACGAAGAGTATTAATTGTTTAACTAAAGACTATTAGTTAGTTACACTAAAGAGTATTATTTGATTACACTAAAAAATCTTGCAAAATAGTTTACGTATAAACTAATTTCACTCTATACATGCTCTTAGTTATATGGTATACAATATGAAAATAAGCATCATTATAATTTGTAATTAATGTTGTTTCTTTCATCTATATATAGATTTAATGGAATTGATCGTGTGTTCAAAGGTGGATACAAATATATATGTCTATCACTTATGTGATAATAACACATAAAAGTTTATGCATGTTTTAAGAAAGAGTTAGTTCATTAATATTAAAAGGTATAAAGTTGAGGGTATATTAGTTAGTTCTATTCTACTTTATTGAATGGAGTTTAGTTCATTAATTGTTGAACTATATATTGAAAAAATTAGTGCACTGAGATATCAATAAGAAATTTTTGGAAATAATTAATTTTAGAATAAAACTAATTTTTCATAATTTGCAATCATCTAAATTATAACGGGGGAGTATTAAATAATATTTCATTTTATTATGTATTATATATTTTTTTTCATTAAATAATTTTTTTAAATATTTAAATTATTATTTTTTCAGCTCGCGAAATTCGCGAGGTCTTATCTAGTTCAAGTATAAATCAAAACACATTCCTCTAAAACTTAACGTGGTTAAAAAGGTCATTTCTAAGTTATGCTACTTTTCAAATAAGAAGAGACTTTCTCTTAGCTTATTGTGAAACTGTCTCATACAAGAACAATTTATGTAGTTATAATTATGTATTGTTAAAAAAAATTATATGTAAATAATTTTTGTGTGCTGTCAAATGCATAACATGCACTTTGATTTTGAATTCAATTTTTAAAAACTCCTAATTTTTTAAAAATAATTTTTAAAAAATTGACTCGAGTTAAAAAAATAATCATTTCACATGCTATATTTCAAATAGAATAACTAATTCAATATCTATTATCCTTCACCTTGTTAAAATATATTTCACGAACACAAATTATAGCATACACACTAGATACAAGTGCATACTATGCACTTGAACTTTAAAATTGATTTTAAATTTAGTTTTTACTTTTTCAATTAAAAATATATAATTAAAAGATATTGAAGTATTGTCGAGTGTGTTGACTACCACTTGGAGTATTTATTGATTATTGCTCGTGATATTGCTGATTATTGCTTGAGATATTGTTAATTACCACTTGGGAGTATTTTTTTTATAATTGCTCATAATATTACCAATTATTGTGTGGGATATTGCTAATTCAAAAAACACAATTCAACTTTTGCAATTGTGTTTTAAAATCCATTATGCACTTAGGTGCACACTATAACTAGAACATATAAGATTATATGTTCACATAATAATGCAAGTAATATAACTTATGCAGGAACGTGTATTTGGGGCAAAGTATAGAGTGAAAATGCTTCATATATAAACCATTTGAAGGGTATTGATTTTTTTTTTATAAACAAAACAAATTTATTAAAGCTCACAAAAAGGGTATGAGCCATACCCTCTACAAAAAGGTTTACAACAGTTTTCCAAACCCACAACAGCGTCCAGATCAACTAACTCAAGACTCCAAGATACATTTCATACTCCTAGACCAATCTCTATAACAAACTTTACTCAAAATCACATTGTCAACTCGCATTGTCAACTCGCAGCCAACTCCAAACTCTATTTTTAAGCTCCAATAAAATCTCATCCTCAGTAACTTGTGAATTATCAAAGATCACAGAATTTCTAGACTTCCACAATAACCATACTAGACAACTCCAAACACAACTTAACACCGCTTTCTCATTTTTTCCTATAATGAACTTACAAAAATGCATGAGATTTGTAGGGGGGTCGACGAAAAACCGTCTTCACCCCTATCCACTCACAGCATTTCATCCACACATTATAAGAAAAAACGCATTAAAAAAGAACATGTCTAACCGTTTTATCCTTCTCTTTGCAAAAAGTACACTTCATCGTAGGATCGATTGGAATGATGTTTCTCCTTTGCAGCTCCGAAACTATTGGTAATCTCTCCCATAATACTCTCCCCGCGTGAACCTTGATCTTTGGAGGAACTCATTTGTTCCAAATTAGTTTGAATTCTTCTTTTTCCTTCTTTGCATCTTCACATTTCTTCCAAAATAGCCAATCATACACTTCTTATGTTTTGTATAATCCATCCTCTTCTGGTGACCATCTCCATAGATCTTCCTCGCCTCTTCTTAGTGGATACCTGTTCACGAAATTCAAAAGCTCGTTGACAACATCTTTCTCTCTCTCCCCAATAAGTCTCTCCTCCACTCTAGACTCCACCACCATACACCGTCCCTCGACTCTCCCACCTCCCTCACCCTCGCATTTTTATTTCGAGATAAAAGGTAAAGTCTTGGGAAACGCTCTTTAAGAGATGTTTCCCCAACCTACTTTTCATCCCAAAATAAAGTTCGACTCTCGTTTCGTACTACTTTCTCCAAATTATTAAAAAACCAGTCCCTTCCCATTTGAAGGGTATTAATATAATTTACTAAATGAGTCTTATTTTCACTTGTGGGTTTTCGTTTGAAGGGTACAACATATTTTCACTAAAAAGTACTACCTCCGTCCATGAAAAACAGGCTTGTTCTTTTGCACTTGGTTTAATGTGATATGTCGGAGGGTATTACGGGTTTTGCGAAGTCCATTTTTTAATAAAATGATCATTTATGGAAAGTATGCGAAACTAACTTTCCATTAACAATAATATTATTAAAAAACGAACATCAGAAAATCCCGTAATACCCTCCGACATTTGGCATTAAACCACGTGCAAATAAACAAGCCTATTTTTCATGGATGGAGGGAGTATGAGTTGAAAGATACGAAAAGTATTAATTGTTTAACTAAATAATACAAATTGTTTTACTAAAAAATATTACAAGTTAATGTATGATTAAGTTTTACTCTAGTAGTGTTCATATATTTGTGTGTAAAATTGTGTTATTTTCTCTTACAAAGAATATTAATGATGTATGCATACATATGTTCTTTTACGAGTTTAAGTGTCGGCACTTGGATGCTCCAAATTTTTTATTAGAGCATATGGAATACTGTAAAATTCATCAATTCAATTTTTTTAATTTTATAAGAATTCAGTATTTTAAAATTCAACTAAAAACTTTAATTTAAAAGGTCATGCATTTAAGTCAATAAGTTATAAAAACTCACCATTCAAACCTCAAGATCCTCTAAACATATTTCATAATTTAAAGACAAAAGTATAATTAAAATAACTAAGTTATTCTTTTATAAATACGGGTAAATTACCTCTTATTTTTTTATTGACTCTGACTTTAGTCTTCTATGTTATTTAATTAAAAAAAAAAGTACTCTCTCCGTTCCAAACTCGTTTGCTACATTGTCAAAAATGTTCGTCTCATACTCGTTTGCTACATCTATTTTTGGTAAAAAAGTAACAATATTTTTTAATATTATATTCTTCATACACTAATAACAAAAAACATATACTTTATCTCTTTATCACTTTATCAGTCTAAATACTATAAACAACTCTTTTCATAAAACCCGTGCAAACAGTAAATGGGAAAATGAGTTTGGGACGGAGGGAGTAGTACTTTAATTTTAAATTGATAAATTTTTTATTTTTCTTTAATTTTTTTTATATCTGAAAAAAATCAAATTAAAACTTGAATTTTTTTTTTTTAAAAAAATCAGCTAAATATTTAAATAATCATATTAAAAAAATCAATTAAAAATCCTAAAAATTTTGGAAAATTGATTTTTTTAAAATAAGCCAACTAAATCTTTCAAATAATTCAATTAAAAATAAAATCCATTTTTAAAAATAAGCTAAAAATATTTTTTAAAAATGAACTAAATCTTCAAAAATAACTAAACTAAAAAATTAATTAAGAAAAACCTTCAAAGTTCAATGAAACCTAAATAAAAATAAAATTTAATTATTTACAAAAATGTAATTGAATTTTAAAACAATAATAATATTTTTTATTTTTTTTATTTCACTAATAAATTTTTTAAATCTATATATTTTTGTAGATTTCACTCAAAAGCTAAAGAATAAAATAAATAATAATAAAAAAATATTATTTTCTTGTGGAGAGAGAAATGATAGGAGTTTTTTAATTTTATTTTGATGGATAAAAATATTATAAAAATGGAATAAGGTATGGTCTAATGATGTATGCCAGCTTTTAAATTTTAAATTAATGTGTATTTAGCAAAATGAAGCGAGTTTAGTGAATTTTGGGGTGAGTAGTTGTATATATGTACAATGGGTATAATCCTTGTTTTTAATTAAATAAAATAAAAATTAATTAATTGTTGGTCAATTAAATAATGTAAAAAAATTTGATCTTGACCGTGTTTTGAATTAAACAAACATTTAATTATAATATAAAGAGTGTAGTAGATGAGAAAGTGAGAGATAAAATCCAAAACTTGGCGACAAACTCCACGACTAACACCCCACTTCCCCTCACTTTCACTTTGCTTACGCCTTACAGTTACAATCTCTTTCTCCGTCCCTCCCTCCCTCCCTTCAAACTCCTTGTTTCAATTCAATCGATCCTTCTGGAATCTCCTAGATTCCAACATTCCCAATTCTGTCCCCCAACCTTTACCTAATTCCTTCCTTGCACCTTCAGTTAAGCATCATTCACTTTTCTTAATCACCAAGCAAAAGCCCTTTTTGGTCACTTCCTAAATGACCTAATTCCTTTTTTAAGCCCCTTCGCCACCCCCTAAAACCTCACTCACAACTCCGATTGATTAAGTAAAATAAAAAGAAATTCAAGAACCATGGATGGCGACAGAAACTACAATTCCGGCCGCGGCAATGGCGGGCGCGGCCGTGGCCGCGGCCGAGGACGAGGCAACGGCCAGAATCAATTCGATGCTCCACAACGCGGATCTCATAACTACCGCCCCCCTCAGCAGCAATGGGTGAATCGACCGCCGGCGCCGTCGAATCAGGCGCCGCCTCCGCAAGCCTGGAGCTATGGACCGCCGGCGAATTCAGCGCCCCAGCAGCCGCGTCCCCAAGCGTGGGGCCCGCAGGGTGGAAGATCTGGCCAGTGGACCGGAAGGCCGTGGGCACCTTCTCCCTCTACTCAGCCTCCTCAGATGGGCGTGGGACCCGCTGCTGGAAGATCTGGCCAATTGACTGCAAGGCCGCGGGGACCGTCTCCTTCTACTCCGCCTCTTCAGACACCACCACCATCTGCTGGTATGTTAATTGTTATGTTCCTGTCATTTTGTTCTCGGTTTCTGTAAAATTAGGAAACTTGTACTGCTAACTTGGCCAACTGAACTTCATCTTAAAATGTGATCATTTCTCATTGCTTCAACAATTTGATTTGGAACTCGCCTTCAATTCGATGCACTATGTAAATTTCTGGTGTCTCACATGGCTTCCACTGCTACATCGTTTTTAGTTAAACCAGATAGTATCCCATTTAGGGGAGTGCAGGATTCGGTTAAAACCGAGTTTGATTCGGTGTCCGTTTAATTTTTAGAATTTTTTATCGGTCCCGGTTATCTAGGAAAAAGTACCAAGATAACTGAAACCAAAGCCGAGATGAGAGTATATATATATATATATATATAAAAGTATCTATTATTTAGACAATATTTATTTTGATTTGTATTGTTGAATAATATTTATTTTGGTTGTTTTGCATTGTTGCTGGACAGACTATGGGTGGCATAATCATGAGTATTTTGATTTTCATGGTTGTATTCTTTTGGGTATTTTGATTTTTTTTTTTGTTGTGGGTTATTTATTTTGGTTGTAATCTATCGATATATATGAGCTTGGGCATTTCGAAGGTTATAAATATGGCCCAATTTTAAAGTCACTATATTTCGGTTTTTCGGTTATTTACCGAAATCGAACCGATATTATTTTCGGTTTGGTTTCGGTTAGTTTTATATATAATTCAATTTATTTCGGTTATGGCTTTTAGATTCGGTTCGGTAACCGAACTGAACTGAGCCATGCTCTGCCATAACCCAGTGGATCAAATTATAACAAATAATTGGTTTGTATATCAAATTGCAAATTTAAAAAAAAGTTATGGTGCAATTGATAAACACCCTAGGTTAAATGTTTACGCAATCAACAACTTTTTGAGCTTTAGGCCTTTTGCTTTGTTTCTGTCATTTTTTGTTTTAAGAATAGATTCTATATTTCTGTAAAATGAAAAAAAATACAATCGGGTTCCATAATTTGATTGATGAATTCTCTGTCTTTAACTTTTTTTTTTTATTATTCAACAGATAAGCTTGATAAGCCTCCATCAACTCCTGCATCTTCAGAAAGCCAAATACAACCTATTAAGAGGCCTGATCGTGGTGGAACACTTGCCATACGGTCTGTCGGCCTTCTTGTTAACCATTTCACTGTTGATTTTGATAAGCAGGGCATCATTTTTCACTACGATGTTGACGTGAAGTTCTTGCCATCAAATGGTGGTGCGCCTTTGAGAAAACCATTGAGGAAATCCGAACTTCGCTTCATCAAGGACCAGTTGTTTCCGGGTGATGAGCTGTTAAGAACTGCCTACGACGGGGAAAAGAACATTTTCAGTGCAATTAGGCTTCCGGAAGGAAAGTTTACTGCGAATGTTCCCGAAGGTGAAGATGTGAGGAGTGGTTCTTATTCGGTGGCAATCAAACTTGTGAATGAATTGAAGCTATCGAACCTTCATGATTATTTAAGAGGGAGCCTTTCTTCCATTCCTCGTTCTACATTACAAGGGATGGATCTAGTGATGAAAGAGAATCCTCTTAGAAAGAGAATCATTGTTGGTAATGGAAGGGGCTTCTTTGGATGGGATGGACAAGATCTTCATGGTGGGCTTGCAGCTTACAAAAGCCTTAACCAGAGTCTAAAGCCTACATTGCAGGGTTTGGCTTTGTGTTTGGACTACTCAATTTTAGCTATGCGCAAGCCTTTGCCTGTTCTACAGTTTCTGCAGGAGCATATTCCTGGATTTAGAAGTCCAAATGATGTCAAAAAATTTAGAAGGGATGTTGAGCGAGCACTGCGAGGGCTGAAGGTCAGAGTCACTCACCGTAGAACAAAACAAAAGTATACCATTGGAAAGTTAGCTGACGAGGACACCCGTTATAGTTCCTTCGAACTTATTGATCCAGAAGGCGTAAATCCTCCTCAGGTTACTGGCCTTCTTGATTATTTCAGGGATAAGTGGGGCAAGGACGTCGTTTACAAAGATATTCCTTGCTTGGATGTTGGAAAACCTCAAAAGGCAAATTTAATTCCTATGGAATTTTGTGTGTTAGTTGAAGGGCAGGTGTATCCCAAGGATGATCTCGACAAAGATACTGCTTTGTTCTTGAAGAAACTAACACTGGCTAAGCCTTGGGACAGAAGGGGTGCAATTGATAGAATGGTGCGAGCTGGGGATGGACCTAATGGGTATGTCAAATTGATCTCTTTTCTTAATTTTCAATACCCTTTTACATGCTTGCTGCATTTACACTAGCATAAAATATTTTATCTGTTGCTATTCTTGTAATGACTAAAAGGGATGGAGAAACATACTATTAACGTGTAACTACATACATAATATTTCTAATTTAATGAATATCAATATACCTTCTATATTTCAACTTTTTAAGACTTCATATATGTAAAAGTATTCTTATATTAAATAATTCTGAAAAGCTATTTTAAAATTACAGAATATTCTATGTAGTTTGTTGTTGACTTATTGTTGATATGTTTCTTATAAGAGCGGGGAGAGTGTGTTCATGTTGGTTGATCAATTAATTATTTCAAAGAAGTTTTGTGTTTTAAAAGCATAGAGTATCTAAATTCTCCCATTATTTTGATTGTTTAAGGGATATTGCAAGAAACTTCGGAATCACACTTGATGTGAACATGACAAAGGTCACAGGTCGTGTTCTTGGTGCTCCTGAGCTGAAAGTGGGAGCTTCTCGTCGTGTAAGAGTGGATGCAGAAAAATGCCAATGGAACCTTACGGGGAACTCTTTTGTCGATGCCAAATCCATTGACCGCTGGGCTTTGATAGACTTTACTGAAGGCGATCGTGATTATGCTAGGCTTCAGGGGCCTGCATTTATTAACAGTCTGATGGCTCGCTGCAGAAAGCTGGGCATTCAAATGGCAGTGCCGCTTGCGACTCGTCTCACTCGAATGATTGAGTTCTCTTCTGTGGACAGGCTTGAGAAACTTCTGAGGGTTGTTGTGGAGGAGTCGCGCAGAATAAACAAGGAAAAGTTGCAGTTGATTGTGTGTGTGATGTCTAGGAAGGATCCTGGATACAAGAATCTCAAGTGGGTGTCTGAGACGAAGATTGGTGTGGTCACTCAATGCTGTTTGTCCACTAATGCCAATAACCCTAAGGGACAGGACCAATATCTTGCCAACATTTGTCTCAAGATTAATGCCAAGCTGGGGGGCAACAATTTTGAACTAAGTGGTAAGCTGACACAGTTTGATGCTGGAGACCGTGTGATGTTCATAGGTGCTGATGTGAATCATCCTGCACCTATGAACAAATCATGCCCGTCTATAGCTGCGGTTGTTGGAACTGTGAATTGGCCTCAGGCCAATCGTTATGCTGCCAGGGTTAGCCCTCAGGAGCACCGCTGTGAAAAGATTAACCACTTTGGACAAATGTGTTTGGATCTGTTGAAGGCTTATGTGGAACACAACAAGGTTAAACCAACAAAGATTATCGTCTTTCGTGATGGTGTCAGCGAGGGGCAGTTCGAGATGGTACTAGCTCAGGAGTTGCTCGATTTGAAAGAAACTATCTATACTGATGATTACAGGCCCCCGATAACCCTTATTGTTGCTCAGAAACGACACCAGACCCGTCTTTTTGTTCAGAACAGAAACGATGGTGGTCAGTCTGGGAATGTTCCTCCAGGAACTGTGGTGGACAGCAAGATTGTGCATCCACATGACTTTGATTTCTATCTGTGCAGTCATTATGGAGGCCTGGGGACCAGTAAGCCGACTCACTACTACGTGCTTTGGGATGAGAACTCGTTTACGTCTGATGAGCTGCAGAAACTCATATATGATATGTGTTTCACATTCGTTCGGTGCACCAAGCCCGTCTCGCTCGTTCCACCGGTGTACTATGCTGACCTCGTTGCTTATCGGGGACGTATGTTCCAAGAGGCTGTGATGGACACAGCGCCCAACCCCAATGCTTCGTTTGATCAAAGTTTCTACAGCCTGCACTCTGAACTGGAGAACGTCATGTTCTTCGTTTAGAGTGGCTAACCCCCAAGAACCATGTCCAAATCTCCTTTGCCATGTGCATTAAGGAGTTTGTGCGTGAATCTAATGGGGGTTTGCTTCTTGTACGTAAAGAGCGCATGGCTCTTTGAGGACACACCCACATGGTTTACTGCATTGTTTCTGGAGTCGGAGTCATGTCTATGTTTGAGATCAAGACAGGAGGCACTCACCCCTACTTGTGTTTTACTGCTTTTTTTTTTTTTTTTCTGAGCCTCGTCTCTTTGAAGGCGTTCGTTTGTTGCTGTTTCTTCTGAATAGTTGTGTGGAGAATGCTTGTATTTGGTTCGTCATGTGTGTGTTTGCTGATCATACTGCTGTTCTGCTGGAGTCTATTCGTGAGAGGAATGTTGATATTTTAACTGGAGTCATGTCTTTGGTTTTGTTTTGTTTGGTTTGGTTTGGTTTGTGGTTTAAGCAGTGAGTGGAGAATGCTAGTGTTTATCTGTTTCAGTTGTATTGTGTGGTGGAATAAATGAATACCCAGTTTGAGTCTTATTCATATCGCTTCAGATTACTTTGGTTGTATTGAGAATCGTTGGAGCTATTTCTACAGTTCAACGTATTTGTTTAATCACGTAGCTTGTTAGGATAGTTGATCTTTTGGATTGGAAACTATCTAATTAAAATGTATTTTACATGTTTTACTCATTACATGTTAATTCTGTCTCTCCTGACAATTTCATAAGCCAAAACTTCATTGCGGTTTAGAAATGTTGTAACGAAATATAGAATAATAAATTGTTAAAATCATCGACTTGCTTTTGAAAAAAAGGGAAATTTGCTTTATTTTTAAAAAAAATTATAGAGGGATTTTCAGAAAATTTCATATAAGATTTTCAAACTACTAGGAAGATTTGGTGCAATCGACCCTTCCATATAGGCTTATTGTGTTTGGAATTATTACTACTTTTAGTCAATCTTACATCTTATAGAGCATTCCAGCATGTGGATGTGATCCAGTTCTCATTTCCTTACCTCATTGTTAATCAGTCATGGAAGATAGTGTAAATAACAAGGTTGTAGAAGTCGGAAATCGCTAGTCGGGCGGATTTAGAACGCCTAGCGCCTAGGCCATCTAGGCGGGGACTAGTCGTTGTGAGTTTTTTTTGTTTTATTCAATTTTTTTACCCTCTATATCTCAATAATATAGTAAAAAATCATTTGATAGTATTTTAATATGGCTAATTTTTTTTGTAGTAACAAGTTAACAATATAATATCAACTTCCATATGCAAATAGTCCAACTAGACAATCACTCACGTTTATCAAATTAATAGAAAATCTCCAAAACGACGTCGTTTAAAAGCGGAAAAAATAAAATAATGAATATCTTGTCTGTCTAGGCGGGTTACACTATAAATCGGGCGGCTGATAACCGCCTAGCGCCTAGGCGCCGCCTAAGCGGGGGCCTATAAGGATTTTTGCATAACTGGTAAATACTCGATAGAGCGTACGATTCAATTTACTGAAATCCAATTCAACTCAACTTATTTAATAAATAAGTCAAACTCCAACTTTTTAAAAAGGTCACTTGCTTAAATAGATCAGACTTAAAAGAAATTACAAAGCTCAACCAATCGACCTATTTAAATTATATTTAAAAATATATATATATATATAATATAATATAATATAATATACGATGCACAAATATATATATATATATATATATATATATATATATATATATTATAATATACGATGCACAAAAATACAATACATAAATATTGTACTACATAGTATATAATATAATAAATAAAAATATTACTTGATGAATATGTTATTATGTTTTATTTAACAATCCTTAAATTGATCTTATTCTTCATTTTAAGATTTAAGGAGTTAATTCATATGATTTGATGAAGTCTCTTGTGCACTAGCACCGTTCAAGTGCATTTTTAGAAAATTATTGAAAAATTGTCCTTATTTATGGGCAAATTTTTTTATTTAGGCCAAATCTTAATATTGATTGCAAAAATAGGGAGGTTTGAATTTTTTTTTACGTAAATAGGGTTGATCGCGCCTGGGAGAGGCGATCAACTGAGTAGATCGCGCTCCCCAGGCGCGATGCTTCAAAGTCCTCATTTTCTCCTCTTGATCGCGCCTGAGAGAGGCGATCTAAAGGAGTAGACCGCGCTCCCCAGGCGCGATCAACACAAAAAAATGCCACGTCGTAGATCGCCTTCCACAAGGGCGAGTCTCGACAAGCCCTGGCCCACGCACATGGCAAGATTCCCGCGTGCTGCTCCCAATACTGAAAGATTCCCGCGTGCATGGCCTATTTTGGCGTTTTCTTCTCAACTATTTGCATATAACAGCATCCTTCCTCCTCATTTCTCCTTCATCTGAAACCCACTCCTTCTTCCTCCTCATTTCTCTTCTTCCTCCTTCCTTCCTCCTTCCTCCTCTTTTAATTTCAGTTCTGTTAGAAAATTTTAGTACTCCTCATTTCATAATTTTAGTACTCCTATTTCATCAGTACTTCTTCCTCTTCATAACAGCACCGTGCACCAAAATTTTTAGTACTCCTACCAAAATTCATCCATCATTTTAGTATTCTTTCTCCCCCCTTTATTCTGTCCGAATTTTAGCCAAAAATAAAAACACAAGGGTTGCTTCCAAAATATAAACCAATCCCCACAAAAATGTAAGTATTTTGATATTTTTAAATTTTTTACAGTTTTTTATTTTATTCTAAATTTTATTTTTCTCAACTTGCAGTCTCACATTTGGACAAAAGTAAAAGCTAGTTGGTATTTTGCTATCTACCTGAGGAGTACAGACACTACTATCAAAAGATAAATTCTTCAAAAAATAATTAATAATATTTTTCGAATTTCTTTACATGCATATTTATGGTGAACAATATATTTAATATGTGAGCATGTGCATAGATGCACCAAAAATTGAATTGATAATTTAGTAGAATTTGGCATTTCTTGCATGATTCTTATGTCAATCTATAAATTTTATCGTACATCAGTTTTTGTATATTTGTTTTATTGAACTTTTATTTATAATCTTTATTTTATATAAAAAAAATTATCGTGCATCGAATTTTTTTATCATATTATTTAACTTAAGACTATTGTATAAGACATGTTGTTATAATAATTGTTCATCGTATCAACTTATATTCAATAGTTTAATTGAATGACATATGCATATTTAAAAAATATCCAATAGAGAATCATAATTCTGTGTTCATATATTTAAACAACCACGAGGGAAAATGCATTGGCAAAATAAAAAGTAACACAAATTAATTTTGTTGCAAGAACCCCTCATTTATTCATTCATTCCTTCTTTTCATAGGTATATCTCCAATTCATAAATGGCATTCCCTTGGGTTTAGGATTAAAGACGGATGCACTTTTCTTCATTAGAAGAAATAAACATTGCGTTAATATGTGATGGTCATATATATTTAGAAAATCTTTAATTTGTGATATTTTAAACATGAAAATTAAATATATTTATTATGTTGATTAGTTGATTACCATTAAAAAGTTAGATATATTTTAGTTGATTATGTTGATTAGTTGATTACCATTATGTTGATTAGTTGATTACCATTAAAAAGCTAAATATATTTATTTACAGGATGGATGCTGCAAAATAGACACTATTATATGGACCGGCGAGCCGACCTGTACTCACCATGCAAAATGAACATCGCTCGAGACTAGACCGTATTAATCGGGAATCAAGTGAAACTGTGCTCAGTACATACCAAGGAGGCGATGGGGTGTTTTGGACATTTAGGCAAGATGACCCCGATCCTCGAAAGATTGTACTTCACCCCCGTGTAGTGGAGAGATTGAAGACGATGGGTTTTTACGGTCCACTTCGTTGTGGGTCGTTCAGACTTGATCGACATCTCATCACTGCATTAGTGGAGAGATGGCGTCGAGAGACGCACACATTCCATTTTCCCGTCGGAGAGGCCACCATCACACTACAAGACGTTGCCATTTTGTGGGGATTACCCATAGAAGGAGAGTCTATTATATGCAAAGATGAAAAATGTAGTTTCGGTGAATGGCAAGCTAGGTGTAATGCGCTTTTGGGCATCAACGTACAACAAGTTGATATCAGGGGCAGGAGTGCGATCCTGTTTTCTTCTCTGAAAAATATGTTGAGAAATGATATTGCTATTTACAACGAATCACCACAGGAGGTAGTTGATCAATATGCACGGGGGTGTGCACTTTTACTTCTGGGGACAGTAATGATCCCCGACCACACTCGGAATGCTATCCCGTTAGTGTATTTGAACTTTCTGGAGAACGTGAATACATTAGGGGAATACAGCTGGGGAAGTGTTGTATTAGCGACTTTATATCGGGAACTCTGTATGGCTTGCCACGCTAATGGCAAGATTATCGCTGGAGCATTATGCTTGTTACAGGTAATTCTTGTTTTAATTCTTGGCTATGCATACTTATTGTGATACCTACTTAAATTATAGGTGGATACATTATCACAGTCACACTGAAAGCGCGGGCAACTCGATTCGTGTATATCGCGATATATTTGATTGTTTGTCTGATGGCCAAGTAAGTTATTATTATAATGATCCGCACAAATATATAAGTGTGTTTGAGGAAAATTAATTTTTTTTTTGTATATCATTACAATTAATCTGGGAACCCTATGATGAGCAAGCTGAGGAGACCTCGAGTCTTGGACCTCGCTGTTTGACCCAAAATTGGAGGTCACAATGTCCGCTGATCAATATTTGGATAGTGGAGCTTCATTATCCAAATAGGGTGTTAAGACAATTTGGAATGGTCCAAAACATTCCGAGTGATGTTGAAAGTAGAGACTAGGACTTGCATAATCATACCCGCCAGGGAAGATCCGGCTGCGATTGGACCATTAAACATCAAAAATGGATTACTTATTGGAGGAACAGACGACCATTCATGTCTTGCACGCCTATCAACAATGGTAATCCGGTCTCGAATGACTATATGCAGTGGTACTATGGAATTACACGACGATTGATTTCACCAGTGGAGTATACTACAGTGGCCCGAGGTTTCCAACCAGCAAAAACATCTACTCGAGATCTTTTGGTAATATATATATCACAAACTTTATTTTATAATGTTTGAAAATTGAAACATGAATAACACTCATTTTTTTTGGGTTACAGGTAGGCTGGTTTCGGAAGCTCAAAATTAGTAAAAGACAGTGCAATATTGATGATAGAGCATCAATAGAAAGTCATTTGGAGCTCACTGAGAATTACATCACTGAAGTGGAACCTTACATAGAAAACCCTGCTTATCTACAAGATGTGGCCTCAGATGAAAACGTAGAAGTTGAGGAAAGATCTACAAGACAAAGAAGAAGGAGATCCATAGGACATGAAAATGCGGGTCCTTCAACGTCTAGGAGTCGGAGAAGACATTCCTCAGCAATGCCATTAGAGTCCCCTTTTCCCCGACAAGGTATTCAACATGGGGTACCTCAGTCTGCTCCACGCACGCAGTATGGTGCTGGAAATGGTATGCAATTTACAAAATTACACTTGTAAATATGATCTTAAGTGGATTTACATTTATTTAGTTATTATAATTTTTTTATAACATGTGACAGATGCTTCCACGTCTGAATTTTTGGGTAACACACAACCAACTGCATATGGTATGTAATTCAATATTAAGAAATTATATTATTTATTTTATTTATTATATATGCATATCACTGTTAATTTGATAGCAGCCTGGCAATCAAATGAGGGGGCGTCTCAGCCTACGCCTCACACACATTATGGGTTACCCTCATTTGGACATGGAGCTTACACACAACCTGCTGGAGATGGTATTTGAGTTACTAAATCCTGAAATTACACAAATAAATAATATTTTTTAAGAGATAATGTTTATTTATTTGTATTATATTATTGTTAACTTGATAGTTGGTTGGGGTAGCTATGAGGGGGTGCATCAGTCTGCTTCTGCATCGACGTTTCAACAGGAGGTGCCTCAGCCGAGTTTTCACACACCTTATAATGAACAAGGTATTTAATATCAATTTATATAAGTAAATGTATATATTGTAAAATATATTATTGATCTAAATTCATTAAATGTGTGACAAATTTTCTTACATCATTGGGTGGTTCATTTACTGAGATGTTAAACACGGGTATTGATTTGAATACCTATTATCAATCTCAATTCTCACAAGAACAACCAAATTACACTTCAACGCATATACCATTTGCGGGCACAAGTGAAAATCCTGGACCAAGCCAAGATGAACAACAACCTCGTCGTGGTCATCGTGATAGACGCCGACACGATGTGGCACGGGTGGTAATTTACGTCGTCACTAATTGTATGATATTTTGTATATATATTTATTTTTAATTGATAATTTTTTTATGTATGCAATTTTAAATACCGCTACTTGTGACATTTTTTTAAATTAATTTTAATTCCTTAAAAATTATGTCCAGTAAAATTTGATCCCATATAAAATTAAATTTATTCATTAATATAATTACACAAATAATTTAAGTAGTACTACCTCCGTCCCAATTACACAAATAATTTAAGTAACACAAAGAAAATGGGAGAAGGAAGAAGAAGAAAGCATCTGTGTTATATGCATATTAGCCAACAAAGAAGGACAAAATAGACCACCGCGTGGGAAGCAAGCAGCAGGGGGTTCAGAACATCAATGCGAAGGTCCAGCTCTATCTTGGGCTTGGTACTGTTGTCTAGCGCGGGTTTGGGCCCAATCCATCTCATTGTGAATCCTGGACGTCACATCTCGACCACGACGCCTTATCCTGCGATCTGGATTATGCCTCAGTTGGAAATTGGGTTCATCCCACTCCTCAGGATCCGGCAATGGCTCAAAAAACCTAGATGTGTAAGTCGAAGTATACACATTTGTACTGTAACAGTCGGGCACATACACACTTGGATCAATCCTGAATTGTCTACACACCTCCAATGCATGTGAGCATGGGATACCATCCAACTTCCATAGCCCGCAATCGCACTCGCGTCTCGATAATGCAACTCTGTATGTGCGATACTGTACTGAGCCCTTAATACGAGTAGAAACTCTGGCTGATCCCACCTCCTGATTAAAAAGGTCTACTCGATGTTTCATCCCCTCTCGTTGCCCTGAATCAAACCTGTCATGAACATATTTAGGCCACATCCGATTTCTCAACACTAAAATCCCTGCTTCTTTAGCACGTTCCATAAATGAATTTTTGGATCGTGTGAAAGTTGCACTGACGATGGCTGTGATTGGGAGGCGTCGTGCACCCTTAAGAACATCGTTGATGTATTCTGAGATATTAGTTGTCATAACACCGAAACGGTGACCTCCATCATGGCAAAATGTCCACTTGGTAGGATCGGTATTTCGTAGATACTCATGACCTTCTTCACTTAAAACTCATATTTCGTTCATCCTTATCTCAAAATGTCTTACAGACAATGCCCTTCCCACAACATAACACAAGTCCTTCAGCTTTTGACTTTTGAACTGAGTATTGAAATTTGAAGCAACATGTCTTAAACAATAACGGTGCACTCCTCTTGGTGGTGAAAATGCTGGGACTTCGTCCACTGCCTTTAGTATACCCTTATGTCTATCGAAAATAAGGCATACCCCCTCCATATCACCGACAACATGTGTGGCTAACATATTAAGAAACTATTTCCAAGACTTATAACTTTCATCGTCAACAATGGCATATGCTACTGAAATGATCTTCTGATTGGCATCAAGGGTGTTAGCAATCAACAATTTGTGTTTATACTTAGTGTAAAGGTGAGTACCATCTACACAAAGTATTTTGCGACAATGCATGAATGCTTCAATGCATGGCTTGAATGCCCAGAAGACATAGCCCAACGTGTGCACATTCCACTCAATCGTTGCCTTGTGCTTCCACTCCACAATGGTCTCGGGATTGTATTTCTGCAAGGCCCTCATATACTTGGGCAAATACTGACATGAACTCTCCCAAGTTCCGAACACATTCTCTCTAGCACGTTTCAACACTTGCCATGCCTTTTGATATGAAATAGTGTAATTATATTTCTTATATGCATGCTCCACGACACATTTAACGTCGTATGCTGGTTCAACTTGTATGAGACTCTCCAAGTCAGCTGCAAGCAAGTTTTTACGTAGATTTGAATGACTGCGTGAGTCAATATCCATCAGACAGGTATGTGGCGGTCCCAACCTGGTGATTTCCCAATGACCAGATCTTTTACGGTATGAGGCGTGCAAATGCCACTCACAGTGTTGCAATGTCGAGCAATTGTCATATTCACTTGCATAGTTCTGTTTGCACACCAACTTCATTGACTTCGAGTTGCTCTCTTCGACTCTGTACTCATGTCTTGCATGTTGGACCGAGTAATTCTTCACGACATTGATCACGGTCTCTTTGTCTTTGAAGATCATTCCTAACCTCAAAACTCCATCATCCGCATCGTAGCCCAGATCACCACTTGGAACGCCTACTGAATCAACAGGTACATCATCACATGACCTATCAAAAAAATGGCACTCCAACCAAATTTGGATGAGGTCTCACTCTTGGCATTAGAGAATTTGGTACAGCAACACTTGGCATCCAAGGATTGTTAGTGGTATCATCCTCATCAGAAGGCCCCTCGTCCTCAGAACCATTATCGCTTGGTTCAAAATTACAAGTAAAGTCTGGATATAGATCACCTTCTATATCAGCTATGGAGGTGCCGATAGGGGCCATTATCTTAGTGATACCAGAAGATCCAACATTAGGATCTGAACCACCGGCATGACTAGACCCTAAACGTTGGTAGGGTTCATCTTCCCAAGCACCCCACTCATTATGGTTCACTTGCAGGGCCTCGTATGCAATGTTTGAAGGTCTATCCATATTGGCTCCGCCACGACCTGACCCTTCAGAAGGATAGTATTGGTTCTCCCACTGACCATGGGATGCTGGGTACTGCACCTTCATTTCAACCTCCACTAATAGCTCAACTGAATTGAGCCCCGCTTGTGGATGGAAGAAAAATCGAAGGTCGTTGTTGTTCCTAATAGGACAACTAGAGGAGGCATTCCCATTATTTATTATGCAAGACACATTCAAAGAATACACTCGCAAATCTAATCCCGTAATCTCAGACAACACACGTAATAGACCATAGAAATCAAGCATACGATCAACTCTTCTTGTTCCAATAACAGCTCCACAAGAGCGCACAAGGATTCCAATATCGCGAGAGATTGGCATATCTTCAAAAACACAACACACTTATAAATTTTAATGCCTAATTATACAATATACGGAAATGATTGCATATTAGCTAAAAAACACTTAAATCTATTTTTTTTATTACATGTACTATATATAATAAAATAAATATAAATAGACGTATTAATCATTGTAATTATCCCTATTAATGAATTGAATATTCTCCTCACAAAAACTTTTTATATATAATAATAAATAAACACTAATTCTCCATATAAGATATCCTCCAAATTTACTTGTAGATCTTTCTTGTCTTCGAATTCAATAATTTAAATTAATAATTAACACTACAATAAAACTGACTTTTAAAGTAGATTAGAGATAATGGTGGGATTAAACTATTAATGCATTAAATAACTTTAATCTATATTGCACAAAATTTGCAACCGTTTAAAACAATTTTTTTTTGTTGCTACCGTTTAAATTTGCCAAATGTCACGAATTTTTGAGTAATTATACTTGTATATCCAACTTTTGCTATAAAGCCAAATGCCACCATTTAAATTATAAGCAAGGCAACAGTGAGTTTATTAAATTTTAATATATTTTGTGAGTAATATTTATCTTGAAATTTATTTAAAGAGTATTAATCGTTTCATTAAATGATATTAGTTGTTTTCACTAAAAATATTAATTGGAGAAGTAATATTGTTTCATTAAATAATACTAATTGTTTTATTATGTTAATAAAATTGTAGTTCACAGTTATATAGTTAACATGAATATCATTAAAATAATATATTCTCAATTAAATATTACAATTTTTTTTTTCAAATCAATTTTCTAAATTTCAAACTAGATTTAATATTAAATTTCAAAATTTTCCTTATTTATTTTCGGTCAAAAGCCGGTCATGCAACATATATTCAAGTCTCCATTATGATAAAAAGAAATACTCCCTCCTATCCAAAACTTTTGCTGCTTTTGGCCTCAAATCTTATTTCAAAATATTTGTTATGTTTATATAATTTTTCTCAACTTTTATTTATTTATTTACACCCTCTAAAATAAAGTCTTATAATTATAATGTAAGTTTGACCCACTAAATTAGCACATCCTTATATGGAAAAAAGGAGTGAATTTGTACAAATAATTCATTTATATCCATATTTAATTGGGTTAATTGGAAAAAAAACTCACGAACTTAATAATATTTATCAATTACAACATAAACTCAATATCAAGATTTAAAACCTTTAGAACCAAGAATAAATACTATGTGTACAATAATTGCAATTTACATATATATACTGAGAATTTTTCATCTAGTAGCATATTTCCTGTGCACCGTTATTTAAAAAAAGAAAGATAATATATGCATGCAAATAAATTCGAAAAATATTATTAATTATTTTTTGAAGAATTTACCTTTTGATAGTAGTGTCTGTACTCCTCAGGTAGATAGCAAAATACCAACTAGCTTTTATTTTTGTGTATATGTGAGACTGCAAATTGAGAAAAATAAATTTTAGAATAAAATAAAAAAACTGCAAAAAATTTAAAAATATCAAAATACTTACATTTTTGTGGAGATTGGTTTGTATTTTGGAAAAAATGGTTATTTTCTCCTTGTATTTGGCTAAAATTCGGACAGAATAAAGAGGGGAGAAGGAATACTAAAATGATGGATGAATTTTGAAAGGAGTACTAAAATTTTCGGTGCAATGTGGGTAGAAAGAAGAACAAAACTGAAATAGTAGTGAGGGGAGGAAGAAGAAATTTTCGTGTAGCAGAAGAAGAGGGGGAAGAAATTTTCGTGTAGCAGCAGAAAGGTGAGGAGGAAGAAGAAGGAAGCATCTGTTATATGCATATTTGTGATCGAAAAAAGACAAAATAGAGGTCGTCAACCGCGTGGGAAAGCTAGCTGGCCATGTGCGTGTTGCAGGGCTTGTCGAGACTCGCCCTTGCGGAAGGCGATCTACGACGTGGCATTTTTTTGTGTTGATCGCGCCTGGGGAGCGCGATCTACTCCTTTAGATCGCCTCTCTCAGGCGCGATCAAGAGGAGAAAATGAGGACTTTGAAGCATCGCGCTTGGGGAGCGCGATCTACTTAGTTGATCGCCTCTCCCAGGCGCGATCAACCCTATTTTCGTAAAAAAAATTCAAACCTCCCTATTTTTGCAATCAATATTAAGGTTTGGCCTAAAAAAAAAAAAATTGCCTTATTTATGATTTGAGAAAGGGTGACTTTCAATATAAACAAAGGTAATTTTTCAGTAAGATCAGGGACAACTTTTAAAATAAGTATTTGAATTGTATAATGCATCTGATGCATATAAGACTAAACTTTGTTGATAATACAATTGCTGGAAATAATTAAGTAAATAAGACTAAGCTTCGTTGATAATACAATTGCTGTAAATAAACTAAAAAGATTCTTACAAGGCTTTCAGATCAAATTATTTATTAAAAAGTACATACTAAATCTCTTAAAAAAAATCTATGATAGGTAATAGATCTGGCTTGGTCCCTAAAATTAAATTAGGTAATGCCGTCAAATGAGAAATCTATCTCTGATCTGGCCTACTCGCGCCACCAAGGGGAGATGTTTCATCCGAACTAAAAGATGTATTTCTTTAATTCAAAATTCAACTTCTATTATATAATACTATCTCATTGTAGAAGGAGTTACAAAACATCTAATTTTTTTAGGAGCTTTCTTGTGAAATGTTTCACATGTGAAATATATTTAAAATAGATAAATATTAAAAACATCATGGGTCGGGTCGCTCCAAATAAAAAAATTGCGGATCTTGATCGGGTCGGGTCGCTCCAAATAAAAAAATTGCGGATCTTGACCGGGTCGGGTTCGGTGGGTCTTTTCCAAAATCTCGCGCAAGTCAAGTTTCAAAATTTTCGCTCCCAAGAGAATTGGAATTGGGGTGGGGTGGAAATATAGAGGCGGCAAAGGGCGATGGTCGCGTGAGAAGGGGAAGCACGTGAATTGATATGAGATCCATTTTTTGAATATTGATTATTCTAGATCCGTATAATATTTTTCATATAACAATTTGCGAATTTTTAAAAGAGAAAAAAAAAAAAAAAAAAGTCACCCACTGCTAAATTGCGATTCTGGAAGTAATTTCGAGCATTAAAAATTCCTGTTTTTGTCCCATCAAAATTTCGGAGCAATTGAGCAGAAAATGGACGATCAATTTTTTTCCATCAAATTCTAGGAGGTGTGCAAATTGGTTTCCCTTGATGAGAGCAATTTGTTCGATAATTTCAAGTCTCAGGTTCGAAGTAAATGAGATGAATTGCATTTGGTTCATTTTTCCCTTTCATGCTCAGCTTGAAGTTTCAGTAAATATTATTTGGATTCCGATAATAATTTGAGGAATATTTTCATTCTTTACAATCATGCTTCATCGAAATTAATTGTTGTTGATTTATGCATTTGTGTTGGGTAACAAAAAAAATATTGTTATGGATCTATTTGGTGTAATTTAAATATGATTGTTATAAATTTATTAAGCATGAAATAAAACAATTTAAATCAATTAAAACCATTTAATTCATATATTGAATATGGTAAATGATACATAACCCTAAACTTGCGGAACTAAGGGATATCGTATTTACCTTCGATCGAAGAGACATTGTTGAAAAAAATAATTTTTTCAACCCAAACACCTTCTTAAGTATTTCTTAAGTCCAAACTCGCAAATCCGGTGGAGAATCGTCACAAACTTTCAAATGAAAGTATTTTTTTTCTTCTTTAGTTGCTCTAATTTTGGAGACCTGACACTAATAATTAGGGGTGGCAAAATGAGTCCGGCCCGATGGGCCGGTCCGGTTGGCCCGCCTTTAAGGACAGGCTGGGCCTAAAAAATAGTGGCCCGAAAAGAACCGTGTTGGTGATCGGTTCTAATCGCGTGGATTAGTGGTTGTTTAGTCTGTTTTTAACCGGTTTTGGGACCACCAAACAAGATCGTGTGATTGATTACTATCGTTTATAGTAAATACGAAAGATCGGGTTATGAAATCGTAAATACGAATATTGAATTCGTATTTATTTCGTGTGTGTGCATTTTTAGGTGTATGAGTGTGTGTATTGGAGTATTTGTGAATTTGAACTTGTTTTTATTGAAGGAGTATAAAGGTGGCGTACATGACTCTTGAACTACCAAGGTTGCATGCTTGACATGTGTCCTTTGACTATATTTGACTCTATCTAAGCTGAAACTTAGTTACAAAGTCTTCTTTTTTGTCTTATCACGTCTTTAAAGTTGTTCGCCATTGTGTATGTGGTGATTCTACACTTTGCTTATCTTTTGTGCTTCTTGTTCGCCTCCCGGTTGAAGGTCTTACAAGTTGTTCGCTAGTTTATTTTTCATAAATTTGCCTCTGAATCTTTATACTTGGAGTTGCTCGTCAGGGACCTGTTCGCCTTGATGGACAAATAGATGCCATACACTCCATAAACTGGTTAGTGCACCACCTTCAGTGATAGTTGTTCGTCATCAATGATTTGGCACAATGTTCATATTCGGCGCCAGGCCCAGGACCTGTTCGCCTATAAGTTGTTCGTCAGTTTGGTTGTTCGTCGTGCGATACACGACCCGGGTTGATTTGTGCACCTTTGTTTGATTATTCTTGCTAGTTATCTCTGGTTTAATTGATTTGCTCCATTATCCTCATCTAGGCATTAATACTTGTTCGCCTAGCTTTATTTGTTGTTCACCTATCAACAAACCGGGCCGACCCGGCACCGGAACTTTTGGTTGGCCCAATTTTTTTTTAATTTATATATCAAAATGTAGTTTGGTTTAATATGTCAAGTGTACCTATTAACATGAAAAGAATTTTATGTGATGTTTAAAAGTGTTTGTTGAGTTAATATTACTATTTTCTTGTTGTAATAGTTTTTTCTAGAAATTAATATAAGTTATTTATTGAAAATAGATAGTCAAATCCATATCATAAACTAATATTAATAGTCATTATGATTCATATATTGTCCACAAAAATAAGACTATAAGATTTATTTAAAAATAAAATTATTTTATTGAATATAAATGATTTATTTGACAAATTTAATTTTTTTAAAAGACGTGCCATTTTGGCCCGGTGGCCCGCCTAGGACTAGGTTGGGCCTTTAAAATAGAGGTCCAGTTGCAACCGGGCCAAGCCCGGCCTGTAAAATGAAGGTGGCCCAACGGCCCAGCCCGGCCCATTTGCCGCCCCTACTAATAATGAATACTTGGGATTTAAAAATCAGCCCCTATAAATAGACAGAAAGTGGCCGAAAATTTTGACCCTTCATGGGCCAAGATTGTATCTTTTTGGAATCCAAGAATCCAATATATGTAAAGATTTAAATCCCAACAAAATAGGAACAATTATATATATACTAGTGCTGAATCCGCGATTTTCGCGGAGCTATACATAAAATTTATAGTAAAATTATTAATCAATTTTTTGTTTAGTTTTATAAATGTTGTTACTATTATTATTTTACTTATTCAATATTTTTAATGTATTTTTAAAAATGTTTATTTAATAATTCTATTGCAAGGACAATAAACTATATATTCATGACATTTATTATTAACCAAATGTTTAGAAAGCAATGCTTATAAATTGCGGAAAATCTCCCAATAAAAAATATTTGTTGCATATTTGGATGGTATTCCTTTAGAATCAAGTGATAAATTTTCAATCCTCTACTCGATCCAACTCTGGATACTGCAACATTAAGTTGACCATGAGTAAAAAACAGGCTTTGGAAGATACAATCCAACAGTAGAAAGTGGTTGTCCTTGACTTTTATTTATTGTCATGGCAAAACACAATAGAATTGAAAATTATTGCCTTGTAAAATTCACCGGCATTGAAGGATCAAAATTTGTCAATGTCATTCTTGGGATAAACACTTTATTTCAATATTCCTTCCAGATATTATTTCAGCCTCGAAATTGTGGTTGCCAAGTTTGGTGACAATCAATTTTGTTCCATTGCACAAACCGGATTTGTAATCAATATTTCTTAATAACACTATAGGCATTCATTCTTTCAAGATCAGATGGTGATTTGGTATTCCGGAACACCTAATATAATTTAAAAATTCAATTGTAACAATTTGGCCATTACCTCCTTCTCGAAATTCAGAGGCACAAACACTATTTGAACTCAAGTATACTTTTATATCACACCTTGAATCATAAGTAGAATCTTATCATTTATACACTCCACATCTCAATGCGTAGGTGCAAGTATTGCCCTATCCTCAAAGTATTTATGTGTCCTTAAATATCAATTAGGGGTGAAAAATACTTTCTATTATAGATGCAATTGGATCACCGACATCATAAATCAAATTATCTTCTGGAATCTCAATCTCAGCGAAATAATCTTGTCTATTTCCAATTTTTCTATCACCAACTTCCAAAATCCACCTCAAAAAGTTAACTATATCAACATCAAATGAGGACGTATTGAGATCAGAACTTCGTATTCTCATGTTCTTTGTCAATCTTAAAACCTTAAAATTGAAAATAAATTAAATGTATTTAGTTTTTCAATAATTAATTCTTTAAAAATATTATTATTTAATAAAAGATGCAGAAAATACCTTGCAATGATCCCACAAATATGAAGCATAAATAGTTGAATGCACAATATCCTCTTGACTTCCTGTTGGTATAACAAGAAGTATCTGTCTGAAATCTTCTCCAAACACAACGATTTTACCACCAAAAGACATATCATTCATGATTGCAATTGGAGATCTAATAATATCCCTCGAGCCTCCAAAGCTTCAAAGTTATATATGTTAATCATTGGTGCCTCATCCTATATAATAAGCTTTCTCTTCAATAATAGTTCGGACAAATGTGTCCCCGACTTTATGTTACACATGGAGGTCTCATCAATATTAAGTGGTTTTATATGCATCATACAAAGAATCTCAATTCTTAAAAATAAGTCAACAACACATGAAATATATAAATTATAAACTCTTAATTGTAAAACATTAGTTTTCCATGATAATAAATATAGGTTGAAAGTCACGATCTGAAATTTCACGTGTCATTTGATTTGTAGACCACCACATACTCCTATAAATGATTATATCTTTCAAAGGAGTTGTTTGTCATAACTCTATTCAACCTAGCTTTAGTATATTAAATGTATTGTATTAGTATGATATTAAGAAAAGAGAATTTATTAAAAAAATAGATTATAAACATTTCATTAAATATCTATAATAATTAAGGCATTACAATACTAACAGATTGTCAAACAAAAAGGTACCACTACAATGAAAGAAAGGGGAGCCTGCCCTTAAAATTGCTATTATATACACCTTTTTTCTAAACCACTATTTTGTTAAAAAGGAAAATAGAAATTTAATTAAAAAAAAATAACAGCTTAAATTATGACAAATTGTTCTTATGTGAGTCTTTTCTATAAAGTTTTACTCAATAGGGAGGTGAAAAATATAAATAAACACCATTATAAGTTGAAGTTCATCTAACTGAAAAATATCTAAATACAAATATTTATCTTCTTATACATGGAGAAACCTTAAAATATTACCTTATACATTTTGATGTAAAAAAACATCAAGCACAATTCCTATATGAAAAATATATTATATGTATGTTAGATTTTTTTTTATCTACTAATTGCTAAAAATGTTCACTTAAAGGTAATATTTGTTTTCTAAATACATTCAACAATGTCACTTTAGAAAAAATTCATAGTAAGAATATCGAGAACCTAACTTAATATTGTATATGCATCATATGAAAAGTATTCATAGCTTCATGTGAGGCTTCAAGCATTAAAAAAAAATTGTTTATTGTATATGCATCATATGTAAAATCACACGTCTTAAAAGTAAGTCAATCACACATGATATATATAAATTATAATCTCTTAATTGCAAAAAATTAGTTTTCCATGGTAATAAATATAGGTTGAAAATCACGATCTAAAATTTTACATGTCATTTGGTTTGCAGATCACCACATATTCATAGGAATAAATATATCTTTCAAAAGAGCTACTTGTCATAACTCTATTCAACCTAGTTTCATTATATTGGATACGCTGTATTAATAAGTGTAAGAAATTAAGAAAAAATATTTTATTGAAAAATCTTAGAACATAAGAATTGAGTACAACTATATATAATAATTAAGACATTTAACACTAAAATATTGTCAAATAAAAAAGACATCACTTCAATGAAAGCAGGTGGAGTATGTGTCTTTAAAAGTGTTCACGTTACACTTTTTTTTCTAACCCACTATTTTGTAAAAAGAAGAATTTCAAAAATATAATTAAAAAAATAACTTAAATTATGATAATACATGCCTCTTCTTACTTGGGTGTTATAAAAAGAGGCTTATTCAATTCGGAGGAGGAAAATATTAGAACAAATAAACACCATTAAAAGTTGAATTTTATCTGAATGAAAAAAAAAATCTAAATACAAAGATTTGTCTTCCTTAAACCTAGAGATGCCTAAAAAACATTACCTTATGCATCTTGGTGCAAACAACATCAAACACAATTTATAAATGAGAATATTATATATGCTAGAGTTTTTTTTTATCTACTAATTGCTACAAATGTTCACTAAGAGGTAATTTTATCTATAATTTTACTTTAGAAAAAACTCATATAGTAAAAATATTGAGAACCTAACTTGATATATGTATTTGTAGCTTCGTGTGAGGCCTCAAACATTAAAATAAAGTTTAATTTTTTTTATTTTATATGCATCGTATAAAAAAATCTCATGTCTTAAAAATAAGTTAATCACACATGAAATATAAATTATAAATTTTTAATTGTGTAATATTAGTTTTACATAATAATAAAAATATATTGAAAATTATAAATGTTATTTAGTGTGTAGACCACAACGTACTCATAGGAATGATATTATCTCTTAGTGAACATTTATAGCAATTAGTAGATAAAAAATCTAGCATATATAGTATTATTTTTAATTATATAAATTATAAACTCTTAATTGTAAAATATTAATTTTCCATGATAATGAATATAAGTTGAAAATTATGATTTTAAAATTTACATGTCATTTAGTGTGTAGACCATTACGTACTTATGAGAATCATATTACCTCTTAGTGAACATTTGCTGCAATTAGTAAATAAAAACTCTAGCAAATATAATATTCTCATGACATATATAACTTACAAACTTTTAATTGTAAACATTAGTTTTCATGGTAATAAATATATATTGAAAATCATAATATAATTCATTAAGATTAGTATTAGTATATAGAGGACTAATATAATACGAATTTTGTTTCTATCTAAAATATGATATATATATATATATATATATATATATATATATATATATATATACTATAAAGATTTAGTTCCTGTTAAAAATAATGTGTATGTATACAGAATATTTATTTGATCTTCTATATGGAAACTTATATTTGTATAATAATCCATTTTAATTTATATACATGATAGAGAATAAAAAAAAACAAAATTTATGTCATTATATGTAATATACATCCATTAAAATCAAAACTATATGAATATTATTAAAAAAGAATCAAATTTTTTAAAACCACACAACATGTTAATTAAACCACATGTTTTAAAAAGAGAGTATTTTTTCTAATAAGAAAAATTATATCTTAATATAAACTATATATTACTTAAATTAAAAAAATAATTTTTTTTTTAGATTATGCATAACATTTTTTTCGAAATATTTTAAAAGATATATTTTTTTGGAGTATAAGATATATTATTACTACAATATGGGGACTCAAGATACGCACCAATGGTGACTTCAAAATTCATTATATATTACTCAATATATAATTATGCTACTTTTTTATAAGAGTCAAATTTTCTTAATATACTAAGATTTTTATTGAATGATATGGGATATAATAAAATATAGTCAACTATAAATTTGATCCTAATAATGATAATCACATATATAGATTGGTATATGACTTGTGAACTAAATCACATGATATAAACACATGTCAATTTTTCCTAAATTATATGATCAGTATTGAATGTGCCATAATATTAAGCTACAATTAACCATGTAATTGAGTTATATAAGTCAAGTAAATATTTAGGAAAGTTATAGATGGATTGATATATGACTTATTAATTCATTCACATGTTATTAAAAAAAAGTCAATGTTTCTTAATATAAAAAAATTTACAAAAAAATATTGTTTGCATGCATAACAAAAAATCATATCAAATTTTTTTAATAAAAAATCGTGTACATATATACATACAAAAGAAACCCGTCTAACTAATATGTTTGTTAACCATATTTTATTTTTACTAATATAATAAAAAGTATATCAAAAAATATTGTGTGCATATATACCAAAAAACCATATTAATCTTTTTTTTTTAAATAATCATGTGCATATATACCAAAGATCGTGTGCATATGATTTGTTAAAAATATTTTATATTAATTAATTTTATTAAAGGTAATAAAAATATCTTAGTTTTTTAACAATTCTTAGTTATTTATAGAATTGTAAATAATACATTGAATTGTAAGTAATACATTACAATATTTAAAAAAAAATCTAATTTTTAACATATAACCAATGATTCTTCATCTTCACAATAAAGGAATACATGTGGTTATATTATTTTATACAGTGTCAATCAAAATATGCATCTTCAATCCCAAAAAATAATAATTCAACGTGGGTATATTACTTTATACAAAATCGTAGTTTTAATTAGACACCAACTAACCAAGAGATTAGGAATATGAGATACACATAAAATTAACAAATAATCTACATATACAACGTGGGTATATTAATTTATACAGTGTCAAACAAAATATGAATTTTCAATCCCAAAAAATAATAATTCAACGTGGGTATATTACTTTATACAGTGTCAATAAAAATATGAATCTTCAATCCAAAAAAAAAAATCCCACTAACCAAAAGATTAGGAATATGAGATACACATAAAATTAACAAATAATTTATTTAACAAAACTATCATTTATATTTAATCGATTTTTCCTAATATATTTAAATTGAAATTTAAAACTTATAAAATAAGTAAAATTAATAATTAGTATAAATTTATTTATTATTCCTAATATAATTTAAAATTTAGAAATGTGGGATAATATAAAATTGCCAAATATATTATCTGAGCAAATTATCATTTAAAATATGACAAAATTAAAAAAAAAAGTTTCAGACGGAAAGCTATATATACCTTCTCTATGAAAATTTACAGTTCTTAAGTAAAATAATTTTTAAGCTATATATGATGTTGATCTCTATAAAATTTTCATATTTAGATATGAAGATGCATGACACTGTTGCGTATATTCTGGTACCCTGCATATATTTAAAAAAACATTAAATACAAATTTTTTTTTTTTATAAAATTTTAGTAGTTTTAATTACTTTATACAAAATCGTAGTTTTAATTAGACACCCACTAACCAAGAGTTTAGAAATATGAGATACACATAAAATTAACAAATAATCTACATATACAACGTGGGTATATTACTTTATACAGTGTCAAACAAAATATGAATTTTCAATCCCAAAAAATAATAATTCAACGTGGGTATATTACTTTATACAGTGTCAATCAAAATATGAATCTTCAATCCAAAAAAAAAAAAATCCCACTAACCAAAAGATTAGGAATATGAGATACATATAAAATTAACAAATAATTTATTTAACAAAACTATCATTTATATTTAATCGATTTTTCCTAACATATTTAAATTGAAATTTAAAACTTATAAAATAAGTAAAGTTAATAATTAGTATAAATTTATTTATTATTTCTAATATAATTTAAAATTTAGAAATGTGGGATAATATAAAATTGCCAAATATATTATCTGAGCAAATTATCATTTAAAATATGACAACTTTCCTAATATATTTAAATTGAAATTTAAAGTCAATTAAATAAGTAAAGTTAATAATTAATATAAATTTATATATTAGGAATAATATAAACGTACATATACAATGTGAACAAAAAATAAATCTTGGAATGTTAGACCAAGTCAAAAACTTGCTTTATATGTGAACAAAAAAAAAATCTTTGACCGAAACCGAATTTTTAATATATATAGAAATAAATTTGTGTCAGTTTATTTTGAATATATGATTTCATCTATGTTTCCAAAATTTAATTAATTTATCTTTTCAAACTGATACATACGATTTAATTTTCATATGGTCTAATATCTAATTATTTTTGTACTGTTAATATTTGACTTATACATAGAGTGAATATATATTAACATACTAATATATAAACAATAACTAAAAAGATAAAACTGAAAAAAATTAGACGTAACCAATAATTTAATTTAATTAATACATTACAATAATATCAATAATAGTAACAATATTTATGATTCTACATCTTCACAATAAAATTGATATTCCACTTCATCTTCGTATGAAAAAATTGATCATCCACTTCATCTTCATTGCTGATGTTCAATTCTAAAAAAAATCAAACAATAAAAATTATACGAATAAAATAAAATAATAATTAATAAAAAAATAAAAACAAACATCATATATGTAAATAGAGTAAAATCATTGGTACAGGAGATAAGGCAAAATATGAAGATTAAATTCATACACCAAATCTATAAAATAAAATAGAAAACAAAAAGTAAATACCTTAAGATGAAGATCCTACAAAAAAAAAAAAAAAAAAGAAATATTAAGATTGAATATATTGGGATGAACATCCTGCAAGAAAAGAAAAATATGAAGATTTAGACGAGAAGAAGAAGAAGAAGAAGAAGAAGAAGAAGAAGAAGAAGAAGAAGAAGAAGAAGAAGAAGAAGAAGAAGAAGAAGAAGAAGAGAAGAAGAAGAAGAAGAAGAAAGAAGAAGAAGAAGAAGAAGAAGAAGAAGAAGAAGAAGAAGAAGAAGAAGAAGAAGAAGAAGAAGAAGAAGAAGAAGAAGCCCCAATTGCCTATGTACCCTTAAAATAAAAGGGATCAAGTCGATCGAAGAAGAAGAAGAAGAAGAAGAAGAAGAAGAAGAAGAAGAAGAAGAAGAAGAAGAAGAAGAAGAAGAAGAAGAAGAAGAAGAAGAAGAAGAAGAAGAAGAAGAAGAAGCCCCAATTGCCTATGTACCCTTAAAATAAAAGGGATCAAGTCGATCTAATCTAGGAGGGGCATCCTCATACCGAGATGAGCTAGTGTCTGGAGAAGACGAACTGGTGTTAGGAGATGAGTCAGTAGGCCCCGTCGGGGTGAAATAGTAGCACCTTACTTTTCCACTTAGGAAGGTCAATGTTAATAGATAGGATATCCTTTTTGTACTTTTTCATTCTGAAACGAGGCGTAGTAAGACTCTATAAGACTCAGAAGAAAGAAAGGAAGAAG
>OX344730.1:34049684-34235008 GCA_947034835.1 Ballota nigra
AACTATTGACATAGTGCCCGTGTGTCACACATTTTTTTAATATTTCATATAATTAATATTTTATTATAATTGTTATTTAATATTATTTAATTAATATAAAACTTAAACAATACGAATATACAATTCATTAATTAAATTATATATATATATATATATAGTTAAAATGATAATTATATTAAAAACTTGAAAAAAATATGTAGTTAATTTAGATAAGATACATTATTAGAATATGTATGATAATTCATGCATATTATAAATTTCTAGAAAGAAAAAAAAAAAGGAAAGAATATAGATATGTTTGGATAAAAAAAAGTTTTAGTGTGTAAAAAAAATAATTGTATTATTTAACCATTTTAAAGAGATAGAGAAAATTAAGTATTTCATTCGTTCACCGAAAGTGTGCCTACTTTCTTTATTTAAATGTCCACCAAAAGTGTATCTATACCTTAATAGTAGACAATCACTTTATCTTCACTTGTCTACGTCATTCAACTATCACTTAATTACTTAAATTGTCATTCTCTTTTACTCACAAATAATCACTTTATTCATAATAGACCCCACAATTTGATTTATCTATTTTTTATACTTACCTTATCTATTTTATTTATTTTTTCTTAAAACATGTGCCAAACATTTATGCACAATTTTAGTGGACGGAGGAAACATGTAAAATTATAATAAAATATGCATTTTTATTTAAGTTGCATTAGATTTAAAATCTAATGTTGGATAAAAGCTAATGTATTGATCAAAAGTTTTAGACAAATTTTTGTATGCACTAGTTGCATGTCGTCAATGATTAGGCGTGGAATTGTCATGATTCGTAGCTAGAAACGCCCTAGTTTTGGTCGAATTTATTGAGTTTTTAGAGTCAATTGAGCATTCTTTCTACACATTGATGAATTTGTCTCTTTGATGCTAATAGGTGAATAGAGGACGAAAAATGGAGTTCGTAAGAATTTGAATCGACTCAAACGGATGCCCGGATGAGAAGATATTGAAGAAATACGATTGATATTAGTGCGGACGAGGAAAAGTGTTAGTTGGATGAGTTGGAAGTCACTCGAGTGACTAGGTCGAGCGCCACCGCTCGAGCGCATTGCTCGAGCGCCCAAAACATACAGTGCAATTTCAGCGCACGACCGGCTCGAGCGAAACCGCTCGAGCGATTGTGTCATTCGAGCTACACTACTCGAGCGGGACCGCTCGAGCGTTTTGCTCGAGCAACTTCGGATTTTTGCCTCCGGATGCGTATTTTCGGCCCATTAACTCCCGTTTCGACCCGTGCCTATATATACCTCTTCCAAACACGTTTTGAAGGACCGTGACTTGAAGCGACTACACTAGCTTCTACTAGTAGCTACCCCGCAAGAGAACGGGTTCACTGTAGTATGGGCAAGTATAGGGACCAAGTATTATCGAACCCACGGGATAGTGTATATGCGAATAGATCCCTGAAGATCTACGCGTCGTAGTTAATATGAGTGTAATGTTTTTTGGGTTTTTGAAAGATTAATTAAGCTAACTAAATTATCCTACGAATGCAAAAGAAAAATTAAACTAAGTATCTAAGGTGTATATGCAAGTATGAGATGGTGATGCTCAGGATAGGAATCCCTACGTATACTAACGGAGCAGGTACATAATCAAAGTAATCGTGACAAACAAGAATTAACCTAAGTAAAAGATCGTAGAATGAAAGTTCAAGATTTTATACCCTAATACTTTATCCTAGCAATCGACTTCACTAATCCACTAACAAGTTAATGGATTGTGCTCAATTAATGAGACCCTAATTTAACTAAGGTGATGCGGTCGTCCTCCTTCGCTAAACCGGTAGATGAATTAACCTTTCCTAAACTCTCTCGTTAAGTCTACTCGTTGTTAAAGAGTGATGCGGTCGTCCTCTCTCTAACACTTTCGTACAAAATTCAAAGGTTGAGTTAAGATTAATTATAATAATTCATTAATTAAGAGAATTAAAACTAACGTCACGAATTACTCTAATTACGTACCCACATCCTACTTCTACGAGTTCATCCTAACCCAAGCATGCAAGGGTTTTAGCCGGACATGGTTATAACAAAAATAAAAGCAATAGACGAAACAACGAACAAAAACATAATGAATTGAACGAAGAAAATAAGAAACATGAACTAGGGTTTTAAAAAGAAAATAAATACGAAGAACTGAAATTGAATTAACTAAAACGAAATTAAAAGCGTTTAAAGTAATCAAGCTAATGAAAAGAAACTAAGAAACGAAAAGAAATTAAGAATTCGTATGAAAAACCTCAACAACGTAAAAGTAAAGCTTGCTCGTTCTTCTCCTCTTCCTCTCTCTAAAAACTAAGTCTAAAAGTGATTTCTAAAGTTCGGGGGTCCTTCAAAACGTGTTTGGACGAGGTATATATAGGCACGGGTCGAAACGGGAGTTAATGGGCCGAAAATACGCATCCGGAGACAAAAGTATATGGGCGCTCGAGCAAAACGCTCGAGCGGTCCCGCTCGAGCTGTGTAGCTCGAATGATGCATTCGCTCGAGCGGTCGCGCTCGAGCTGCTCGAGCGCTGAATCTTCTCTGTATGTTTTGGGCGCTCGAGCAATTCGCTCGAGCGGTGGCGCTCGAGCTGCTCGAGCGGTGGAATTGTTCTGTACGTTTGCGCGCTCGAGTAAGGCGCTCGAGCGGTGGCGCTCGAGTAATGCGCTCGAGTGACTTCAAAGCTCCTCCCAAGTGATACTTTTCCTCGTCCGCACTAATACCGATCGTATTTCTTCAATATCTTCTCATCCGTGCATCCGTTTGAGTCGATTCAAAGTTCTACGAACTCCTCTTTTCGCCCTCTATCCATCTATGAAAACCAAAGAGACAAATTAATAATTTTATAAAAATGATACTCATTTGACTCCAAGCACTCATCGAAAACACTCAAAACATGAGTAAATCGGGCACCAAAACATAACAATTTCACGCCTAATCAGACCGCCGAACTTTAGAAGTAATTTTAGACTTAGTTTTTGGAGAGGAAGGAGAGGAGCAAGCTTTATTTTACGTTTTGTTGAGGTTTTGCATACGAATTCTTAGTTTCTTTTCTTTCTTAGTTTTTTTTAATTAGCTCGATTACTTTTAACGCTTTAAACTTTGTTTTTATCAATTCAAATTTCAGTTATTAGTATTTATTTCTTTAAACCCTAGTTCATGTTTCATATTATCGTTCTTCAATTCATTATGATTATGTTCGTTGTTTCTTCTATTGCTTTTGTGTTTGTTAACGTCATGTCTAGCTAAAACCCTTGCATGCTTAGGGTAGGATGAACTCGTAGAAGTAGGTTGTGGGTACGTAATTAGGGTAACTCGTGACGTTAGGTTTTAATTCTCTTGGTTAATGAATTCTTATAATTAATCTGAACTTTACCTTTGAATTTAGTACGAAAGTGTTAGAGAGAGGACGACCGCATCACTCAATAACAATTAGTAGTCTTAACGAGAAGGTTTAGGAAAGGTTAATTCATCTACCGGTTTAGCGAAGGAGGACGACCGCATCACCTTAGTTAAATTAGGGTCTCATTAATTGAGCACAATCCATTAACTTGTTAGTGGATTAGTGGAGTCGAGTGTTAGGGTAAAGTATTAGGGTTTAGAATCTTGAGCTTTCACCTTGCATTCTTAGACTTAGGTTAATTCTTGTTTGTCACAGTTATTCTGATTATGTACCTGCTCCGTTAGTATACGTAGGGATTCCTATCCTGAGCATCACCATCTCTCATTAGAACACAACCCTTAGTTAATTTGCTTTCTTTAGTATTTAAGTTTACTTAGTTTATTTCAGTCTTTAATTTATTTTTCCAAAAATCCAAAAACATTTCACTCATATTAACTACGACGCGTGGATCTTCAGGGATCTATTCGCATATACACCATCCTTTGGGTTCGATAATACTTGGTCATTATACGTACTTATACTACAGTGAACCCGTCCGCTTGCGGGTAAGCGACTAGTAGAAGTTAGTAAAATCGCTGCAAGTCAATGGCGCCGTTGCCGGGGATGGCGTTGTATGCTTTTGAATAGGACTTGTAGATAGCTTAGTAGTTAGTAGTGGGTGATTTATTTTCTGTTTTTATTTTTTATTTGTATTCAATCGGCAGTTGCATTTTGACCCTTCTGCTAGTGTGTCAGGTTTATGAAAATACGCTCACAAGGCAATACGAGCGAAGAGAGAATACCGTTGGACCCTGAGACAATAGCCAGAAGGAACCGAGCCTTCTTGAGAAGGATGAACGCTGCCGACTTAGGAAAGAAACCAATGGATATCAATAATGAGTTGGACGATGCTGCCAACGATTTCAATCAGGCAATAGACCGAGTTGAAGGCACTGGAGTTAGTGGTAGCCATAATCAAATTCCATTAGGGGATAGCCAGAGCCTAAACCCGGATACACTAAACGTAGGGAATCCAGCTCAGAACCTTGTCCATAATCCTCATAACAACCCTGCTTACCCACAAAACCCAAATAACCCTTTTAACAACCCAGTATACCAACATTACCCATACCCACCTTATCCTTACCCACCATATCCATATCATCCACCTCCTGTCTACAACCAACCACCTGTTTACCAACCACCACCCCAACAAGTGCCCGTACCAGCTGCAAATCCTCAACACGTTCCTCAGAACGTAGATCACAATATGGCTATTCGAGGGAGGTTTGCAGCGCAGCCACAGCGGTACTATGATGGAGTGGCTTTGCCTCCTGTTGAGGCAAACAACTTCTCGATATCCCCGGGGATTTTAAAGCTGCTTACCGAGAATCAGTTCAAGGGGGTGATCGGGAAGGAGAATCCTCATACACATCTGAGGAGTTTTCTCATGATAGCCTCAACATTTAATTACAATGGCATGTCTGAAGATGCCAAGAGACTTAGGCTGTTCCCATTCTCATTGACGGGAATAGCTAAGGAGTGGTACGATAATACGCTCCCACGGGGAGGTATTACCACTTGGGCCGAGCTCGAACGTCTGTTTCTCGAGCGATTCTACCCTCCATCTAGGATGATCAAGGCTAGAATTGAGATCTCGTCCTTTCGCCAGAAGTCTGGAGAAGATTTACGCCAAGCGTGGGAGAGATACTCAAACATGCTGATTGAGTGCCCGCAGCACGGGTACAATGAAGGAGACATTATGGCATTCTTCTATAGTGGTGCCAACAAGGCGGGGCAAGACCATTTAGACGCCTGTGCGGGCGGAGCATTCCTGAATCAAGGCATAGAGAGGTGTAGGGAGATCGTGGACAACATTGTCACGAATGCCGGTGCTTGGGGTGTGGATGCAGATTTTCAGAGAGTGCATCGTGTTGAAGAGGGAGAAGGAACGAGAAGGCTATTAATGGCCATGATGGAGAAGATCAACAACCTCGAGTTGGGGAAGAGTTTGGTTGGAGAGCATGCAGTAGAGAATGAGAGAGTAGACCAACCAAGTGGGCAGCAAGAGGTAGCCAATTACATGGGAGGTCCGTATTACAATCAGCATGGCTACCAAGGTGGAAATCAGTATGGAAGACCTTCTTATGGTCAACCATTTGTACCTCCAGGCCCTCAGCCACTTCAAAATCAATGGAGGAACACACAAGGAGTTCAAGGAGGCCAGCAGCCTCCTCAAAACACATGGAGGAAAAATGAGAACTTTTCTTATGCTAACCCAAAAGTTGGTATTACTGTTCCTGCAGGTGTTGATCCAGGTTCAAAGCCTCCGGGTGGAGAAGGCGGTGCCTCAACCGAAGAGATGTTGAGAACGATCCTTCAGAAGGTTGAGGAAGGTAGCAAGAGATTGTCATCCTTGGAGTACGATGTGAAGGAGTTGCATAAGAAGGGTGATCATCGTGATCAAGAGCTCCAGAAGATGAATGTTGAGTGGACTAGAACTCAACAAGAGAACAATCGAAGGTTCACTTCTTTAGAGTTCCAGATGAGCCAGATTGCAAAGACAGTGAATAGAATGCCGGAGGGGAACCCGAAGGAGCATTGCAAGGCTATCCAGTTAAGAAGTGGAACCAACTATGAAGGGCCTTAGATGCCTGCTGATTCTGAGACGCCCCAAGTTGAGAAGGGGATTGAAAGTGAAGGGATTGAGAAGCATGAAGATATGGATAAGTCCCAGAAAGGCAAGGAAAGTGAGGAGGTTGAGAGAGTTCCTAAGTGGAAGAAGGCAAATGAAGCAAGGGAGAAAGTGAAAGTGACCGAGCGAGATGAATGGGGGGTACCCAAATCTGTGATACCCGTCCCGTATCCACAACGCTTTATGAAGAAAACGCTTGATGAGAAATTCGCTAAGTTCCTTGATATTTTTAAACAATTGCATATTAATATTCCTTTTTATGATGCTTTGGAACAGATGCCGCACTATGCGAAGTTTTTGAAGGACTTGATCGCGAAAAGACGGCGAGTGGATGAGCCGAAGTTGGTGCAGCTGAACCACGAGGTGAGTGCATTAGTGCACAAGGCGCTTCCACCGAAGCTGAAGGATCCCGGGAGCTTCACGATCCTATGTGATATTGGGAACGGGATCAAGAAGGGAGCGTTGTGCGACCTCGGAGCGAGCATAAATTTGATGCCCTTATCGCTTTTCAAGAAGTTGGAAGGTGGAGAACTTCAACCCACGATGATGACGCTCCAACTTGCCGATCGGTCTATCACTCGACCTCAAGGTGTGGTTGAAGACGTCCTAGTGAGAGTTGAAGATCACATTTTTCCAGCCGACTTTGTAGTGCTAGAGATGGAGGAAGATGAGCACGTGCCCCTGATCTTGGGAAGACCGTTCTTAGCTACAGCGGGAATGGTGCTAGACGTGGCAAATGGGAAGATTACGTTGAAGGTTGATGATCAAGAAGTGAAGATCTCCCTATATGAAGCCATGAAGCACCCAAGGGAGGATGAGAGCTTGTATTGCATGGATGCAATTGATCCTTGTGTTGAAGACACACCTCCTATCCCTAATCCTTTTCATAATCATGATTTTGTTAGTCCTTCACTTGATTATTTAACCCATAAGCATTATGATCTTGATTCTTTTGATAGGGATAAAGTGAAGAAATTGAATGATGAAGAGGTGAAAAGTGTGGACGTGATCCAGTTGAAAGGAAAAGGAGGAGTTAAGAAGAAGAAGTCAAAATCCAAGAAATTGATTAGTAAGACTCCTCCAGATAAAGGTGTGAAGGAGTTGAGACCCATAACACTTGGGGATGAGAGGAAAGCAAAGGAACTCATAATGGAAGGGCATCAAGGAAAGGAGTTCAAACACCACTCTTATGAGAGTAAGGGAGGTAAAGTTGAGTATGATGTCCCATAAGCTCCTTTGAGCTTGGTCCGGCATGAGGACCTTAAAAATAGCGCTGAATGGGAGGCAACCCATTATTTTTATTTTTTATTATTATTTGCTTTTTTTTAGTTATTAGGGAGTTATTTTGAGTCGTATGTTTAACCTCATATTTGAGTAAGTTGCTTGTAGGCTTGACTCTAAAGGAGTAGAGGTATCATGGAGTTATTCAGATTGAAGGAACCAACTTGAGACAAGGAAGTGTGCAAGCTATTGAGAGAAACGGAATTATTTGGTTGAGGTAACCCACAACCCCAAACTTAGACCTCTAGCAAGGTCGAAGTTTGGGGGGGTGGAGATTTTTATGTTTCTTGTTACATTGCACATGCATGCACGCCCTTATCTTTGAGTTGAGTTTGATTGATTATTAGATTGTTGAGATACTCCTTGGGGTGATTTTGATTTGACTCGCTATTGCATATTTCATGCCTATCAATCATCTTATGCTTATTGATTGCTATCTTTGAGTATGATTTGATGAGTAGAGTGAGTTGTAAGGGTGAGTTAGAAATTCTTTTGTGTGATTGTTCGAGTTTGAGCTGATTAGAGAGAGAACTTGTATGCTTATGAGTTTTTCTTTTGAGTACTTGTGTGATGAGAGTGAGAATGCACTAGGACTAGCATGGATGTGAAAGCCGTGAGCTTTTGAGCCTTACGAGATTTAAATGTATGATTTAATCTCTTCGTTTGTGAGTGGATCGTCACCTTAGAGGATGCTAGAACTTGTGTGTGCTCTTACTTCTTGATTGTGTCCAGTTTGATATGCCGAATGTGATCTTAGGCCATCTTTGTTTTTATTGAGTCACTTAGCCAAAATTTTCCTTATCAATGACATGTATTCCTTGCTAGCCCCTTTGAGCCTAAAGCTTATTTTATTTGCTAGCACATTTAAACACTATTCCAAGTCCTAAGCCTTTTTGTCCCAATTTGAGTGGATAATAGGAAAAGCGTGAATGTTGAAGGGATTGAGTTGAGTTGAGACAAGGAATTATGATGGTTGAGTGGTGATAAAATAAGGGTGTGAATGAGATTTGAGTTGTGGGAAAGAAAAAAAAATTGAGAATGAGCAAAAGGAAAAAATGAGCTCATGTGTTTGTGCGAAAAAGAAAAAAAGTGAAAAGAGTTAGAATTTTTTTTTTGAAGTGTTGAGAAAAGTGGAGTTGAAAGAGTGTTGATTGAATATGTTTGAAGTAGTCTGTTCCTAATCTCGAAGTGCCAAAGTTTGATTTTCTATTCTCCATTCACTTAAGTCACTTACCCATATTGTTATCCCACCTGTCCAAAGAGCCGACATTACAACCTTGAGAAAAGTCCTTTTTGATTCGGCATTGATTTCTAGAGTATGGTCGAAGTTAAGAGCACTTACAAGCCTATGGCTGCCAATTTGTGTGATTGATTGTTTGAGTGAGTCCCTTGACCATTGTTATACACTTGTGAGGGAGCGAAACACATCGTTGAGTGCACATCCATGCTTGATCTTGGTGTTTCTTGTTATTGTTGCATGAGTATGATGAAGGAAAGTGAGTGAGTATACGTGTGATTGATCTTTGAAGCTCGAGTTCATTTGCTTGCATGATTGATTCTTTGACTCATTCCTAACAATTTCAATTGACTTATTATTTCATTGCTTGAGGACAAGCAATATGGTAAGTTTGGGGGGGTTGATTAGGCGTGAAATTGTCATGATTCGTAGCTAGAAACGCCCTAGTTTTGGTCGAATTTATTGAGTTTTTAGAGTCAATTGAGCATTATTTCTACACATTGATGAATTTGTCTCTTTGATGCTAATAGGTGAATAGAGGACGAAAAATGGAGTTCGTAAGACTATGAATCGACTCAAACGGATGCCCGGATGAGAAGATATTGAAGAAATACGATTGATATTAGTGCGGACGAGGAAAATTGTTAGTTGGATGAGTTGGAAGTCACTCGAGTGACTAGGTCGAGCGCCACCGCTCGAGCGCATTGCTCGAGCGCCTAAGCTTACAGAACTTTTCTTGCGCTCGAGCGCCCAAAATATACAGTGCAATTTCAGCGCACGACCGGCTCGAGCGGAACCGCTCGAGCGATTGTGTCATTCGAGCTACACTACTCGAGCGGGACCGCTCGAGCGTTTTGCTCGAGCAACTTCGGATTTTTGCCTCCGGATGCGTATTTTCGGCCCATTAACTACCGTTTCGACCCGTGCCTATATATACCTCTTCCAAACACGTTTTGAAGGACCGCCGAACTTTAGAAGTAATTTTAGACTTAGTTTTTGGAGAGGAAGGAGAGGAGCAAGCTTTATTTTACGTTTTGTTGAGGTTTTGCATACGAATTCTTAGTTTCTTTTCTTTCTTAGTTTCTTTTAATTAGCTCGATTACTTTTAACGCTTTAAACTTCGTTTTTATCAATTCAAATTTCAGTTATTAGTATTTATTTCTTTAAACCCTAGTTCATGTTTCATATTATCGTTCTTCAATTCATTATGTTTATGTTCGTTGTTTCTTCTATTGCTTTTGTGTTTGTTAACGTCATGTCTAGCTAAAACCCTTGCATGCTTAGGGTAGGATGAACTCGTAGAAGTAGGTTGTGGGTACGTAATTAGGGTAACTCGTGACGTTAGGTTTTAATTCTCTTGGTTAATGAATTCTTATAATTAATCTGAACTTTACCTTTGAATTTAGTACGAAAGTGTTAGAGAGAGGACGACCGCATCACTCAATAACAATTAGTAGTCTTAACGAGAAGATTTAGGAAAGGTTAATTCATCTATCGGTTTAGCGAAGGAGGACGACCGCATCACCTTAGTTAAATTAGGGTCTCATTAATTGAGCACAATCCATTAACTTGTTAGTGGATTAGTGGAGTCGAGTGTTAGGGGTAAAGTATTAGGGTTTAGAATCTTGAGCTTTCACCTTGCATTCTTAGACTTAGGTTAATTCTTGTTTGTCACAGTTATTCTGATTATGTACCTGCTCCGTTAGTATACGTAGGGATTCCTATCCTGAGCATCACCATCTCTCATTAGAACACAACCCTTAGTTAATTTGCTTTCTTTAGTATTTAAGTTTACTTAGTTTATTTCAGTCTTTAATTTATTTTTCCAAAAATCCAAAAACATTTCACTCATATTAACTACGACGCGTGGATCTTCAGGGATCTATTCGCATATACACCATCCTTTGGGTTCGATAATACTTGGTCATTATACGTACTTATACTACAGTGAACCCGTCCGCTTGCGGGTAAGCGACTAGTAGAAGTTAGTAAAATCGCTTCAAGTCAGTCAACATGTGCAAAATGTGCAATTTTGAACGATATTAATTGATTTCACTGAATATTATATATTAGTTGATCAATATTAGACCCTAAATAATATTAGTTGTTTATATTAAATATGATTCAGTGCCACTGTTGTATGACATGCAATTAAATATTAAAACTTAACTTTTTATAATTTTTTTAAATTTAATTGATTCATTAGTAGTATGATTTTTAATTTAATTGAATATAATTAAGTCCTTATTATGGATTATCCACAGTTTCAAAATATATGATTTTCTAAATTAGGGTGAGATTGAAACACCAAATGCATCATATTTTTTTTGGAAGAATTTCATATCGGGGCCCAAATTTTAGATTATGTCTCAATTTAAGTACTTATTTTAAAAGTGTCTCAAATTAAGTCTCAATTTTTACTTTTTTCTCAATTTAAGGTCTGTTTTGTATTCTTGTGTCTCAATTTAAGACCCAACAAACAATTATTTTTTAAATTAAATTCATTCAATATAAAAAAATAAAAAATTAGAGACATCCGTTATAAAAAAATAAATTAACTAATTTTTAAAAATATTAACCTTTTATTAATATAATGAATAATTTTATTTTTTTTATATCATCGTGTTAATTTAATTTAAAATTTTAATTTATTGTTTAAAAAAACTGATAACTAGCATTTTGATATTAAAAAATAAAACTAACATTTTTCATATACGTCGGGAAAGGATTATATGAAAAATGTTAGTTGACATATTTTTTAAAATATTAAATTAATACATGATGATAATAAATAAAAATTAGAAATATATATTATATTAATACAAAAGTAAATATTTTATAATTAAAGTCTTTTTATAATTTAAGACGAATGTCTCTATTTTTTTTTTTGAATGTCTCTAATATATTTTTTGTATTGAATGAATTTAATTGTTTGTTGGGTCTTGAATTGAGACACAAGAATTTAAAACAAGCCTTAAATTGAGAAAAAAGTAAAAATTGAGACTTAATTTGAAACACTTTTAAAATGAGTACTTAAATTGAGACATAACCTATAATTTGAGTCTTAATATGAAATTCTTCCTATTTTTTTTATATTTTGATTTGATTGCAAAGTCGATATGAGATACAAAAATAAAATAAAATAAAGTCTACACATAATTATAGGTCTAATTCTTATTACTAGGCTATGCTTAAATAAATCAAGATTCCTTATTGTGTCTTCTAGTAATAAGAAATTAAGAATATAGTATTCAAATATTGAATTTCACAAATTAATTTTTTTTTAATATTTATTAATTATTCATTAATATAATAAATATACTTAATTCACCTGTTTGAAATGCTTATAATTTAATACTCCCAACGTTCCTCTTTAAGTTTAACATTTTGCCAAATGGACGTCCCATTTTAAGTTTACCATTTTTTTTTAATTAAAAACTATATATATTTTTTCACTCTTTCTCCACCTAGTTTTTTTTTTTTTTTTAAATCTGTGTAATCCCACAAATAATAAACTCTAAGGGGAACGGAGAGAGTATATCATAAAATTGGATTTCCTCAAATATAATAAGATAAAACATAACATTATACAACGACAATGTTAAACTTACTTTTAAAAAAAAGACTACTTACTTAATATTTAATTTTCCTAACTCTATGATGAGAGGAAAAGTGACAACGAAAGCATAAAAAATTGACACGTAAGCGAAATACATCAATATTATAATATTAGTTAGTCCTAATTGCATTAAACCCACCAAACTATGTACGATTTTACATTTAAACTACCAAACTATATATCTTGACACTAATGCATACAACACTATCAAATTTTGACATATAAACCACTAAACTTATTTTTGATCAATTTTTCCCGAAAAATATATTATCTCGCATGTTCCTTAATGATTTTTTAAAACTCTTCATAATTTCATTATAATTGGAACGAGAAATGCACATAACTCATCATCACTTCTGTCTCTACTGCTTTGCGTCTTCGCTCTGTTATACCCAACCTCATGTGTCCGTCCCTTGACGTCGTTCTCCATCTCACGTGTCACCTTCTTGTGCTATTGACCATCAATTGAATATTTTTTTTTTTACAAAAAAATACCCCTCATATGTTGAAATTGAAGAAATTCTTGGCTGAAGGTTTATGTGCCAAAATTTCATAGTTTGTATGTATTAATGCTAAAAAATATAATCTAGTGGTTTAGGTGCAAAATCAAAGCGATTTCCAATATCGTGTGAGAAAGCGAGCTCGACTCGATCCAAAAACAAATCTAACAAGCTTAGCGATTTTATCGAGTTGAGCGGAACCTGACAAGTCTACTGGAATTATTAGAAATATTTCAGTTATCGAGGCTAACAAGTCGAGCGCGAGCCCGAGCCAACTTGAGAATAAATCGCGTATCAAATAAACTCGAGTTCGGTTCGTTGGCTATACGAGACGCCGATTATTGCTGGTGAAACTATTTTAAGGTTCAATCACTTGTTTTTTGTTTGTATTATATACCTAACGTTTAATTCTGTAGCACATGTTTTGGTTAAACTACTCACGGGTAGTTTGGTTCGCTTAATTGGGTGGGACTAAAGTTTTAGTCCCACTCAATCCCATGTAATATTGCTTTTGGTTCGCAGGTTTACGACCCGGGATAAAATTGAGGCCCGAGTCATAAACCTACCTAATCCATCAAATGAGGGACTAAATAATCCCTTAGGGATGGTGGGACTCCATAGTCCCATACTTTAAAAATGGTATATTGCACTTTAAACCCACTTAATCATTCAATCCAAACACACATTCCTCCTCAAATAATCCCATCTAATCCAATTCCTCTAATCCATTCCTATCTAATTAATCTCATCCAGTCAACCAAACAACCCCTCAAATTTTAGTTACTCTCATGGTTGGTTCATACCTTCTCATTTTGAGAAGAGCCTGCTCGATAACATTTGTTTTTATTCTTCCTAGCAATAAAGGATCTTGTTTCCCAAAATAAAATAAAATAGAGTTATACGAAATTAATGTATTTATGTGTAATTAACGTTCTTGAGTCATGGAATTATTTAAAAGATTAAAACAAATCTCACTTTGCGTGAATTATTATATTATGTTGTATTAGTATATATAGTAAACAAAATATAAAATAGAATAAAAATAATATTAATTTCCTAAATAACAGATTGCTTACGTAACTATTTATTCAATGTCTTGACTAAATTAGTGTTTTCGAGTGTTGTCACCATCCTTTTCTTTCACGAAACGCTTGGTCGCAGTCTTAACAATGTCCACGTAACGCCCGAATTCCCTATTTCTGTCCCCAATATGGGCCGGGTCCTCTGATTTCTTCCCGAATTCATGTTTGCACCTCTTCAATTCCTTCTTAACATCACTCACGCTATCCTTAACTCTCCTATAATCATCCGAATTCAACTTCCCCTTCACTATATCCAGGCCGTGGTGAGCGTCGTTGTAATTTCTCCAACACGATAGATACTTCTTCTTCAATGAATTGTCTCCCGAATCCTGGTAAAGTTGGTTCAGTTTATCACAGATTTCATCCGATTTTTCTATGGCTAGGTCAATTACAACGCCCACAGCGTTCCGACTATCTGTGTTGGTGAACCTGTTTATCTCGGGTTTGATAATTTTCCAGCACTGGTATGGTTTTTTGGTGTCAGAGCACATATCTCTCAGATAACGCCCAATTGCTGAATCGTCTATGTCGTCATTTCCGAATTCTGGATCATGAATCTCCCAATCACTATCAGGTCCCCAATCATCTTCCCAATTACTTTTATATTCTGAATTTTCTCTGTGGCCAATTGAAATTGGAATTGCGATCGAGAGAATGAGAGCAATTAGAACCACTCTCTGCAAATAAGAAGCCATTAGTGTTTCTTCTAGTAATTGAATTCTATGTTGGTTGAAATTGTATCTCTTGCACTGGCGTGTTTACTTAAAATGGCTTGTTTATATAGTAATTAATATTGTTCTAATAATTTTCAGTTTCACTTATGTAAGATTATTAAGTGTAGTGCTTTATAGCAATTAATTATCTGCGTTTTAGGAATAATAAATAAGATGCCAGTTTCATTCTTTTGTTTTGTTTCATATTCATATTCTTTTTTCACTATTCTTTTTGGAAAATGATACAATAACAATTTGTTCTACTTAATCTGTGGCAGGTAAAATATGGTACAAAAAACTGTGGGTTCGTTTTTTGGTTAAATGAAGTTGAATATATCTTTTTTTTTCCTGTACATATTTGTTCGTTGTTCAAAATCATTTTTCACTTTATGTGATGCGTCTCTTGTGAACATCTTTTTTTTTCTTTTTGAACATGATTTTTTTTGGGCTTAAAAATGTGGAAAATATTTATATTCACTAAAAAAAAAAGGGGTTTTAGCGATCGATTTCCGGTAATAAAACGTGATTAGCGACCGATTTCTGACCCGAAAAAATCGGTCGTTAAAAAGCGGGTAGCTAATATTAGCGACTGCCTTTTGAAATCGGTCGCTAATCTGCGACTGTCAAGGCGGTCGCTAATATCAGCGACCGCCTTCAGTCGGTCGCTGAATCAATCGGGTCCGACCCGGCCGGGTCAATATTTAACGACTGACATCAGGCGGTCGCTAATTTAATTTTTAAAATAAAATTAATCTTTTTTATTTTATTTCTGATTAGCGACCGACCTCCACTGAATAAGCCTTTTGTGAGGCTTGTAGAAATAATAATAATAATAATAATAATAATAATAATAATAATAATAATAAATGGACAAATATGCGCCCAAGGGGAATCGAACCCACGACCTCCGGGTAGACTGGAAGAGGTGTGAACCACTAGGACACATGCTATTCTTGTTCGTTTATTTGCATTTAATTGTATATAACCTCAAATTGACTCTCGTTTCTTTTAAAATTCATCAAATTCAATCATTTTTGTTTCTAATTCGTTTATATATATGTATTTACTAACCTTTTTTTATTACTTTTATAAATTTAATATTTTAGATTATTCTAAATTATTAATTTATTCGTTTTTATTTATTTAATTGTATATAATTCCAAATTGGCTCCCATTTTTTTTAAATTCATCAAATTCAATCCTTTTTGTTTCTAATTTGTTTATATATATGTATTTACTAAATTTTTTATTAATTTAATATTTTAGACTATTCTAAATTATTAATTCATTCATTTTTATTCATTTAATTGTATATAATTCCAAATTGACTCCCATTTTTTTTAAATTCATCAAATTAATTTTTTTTGTTTCTAATTATTTTATATATATATTTACTAACTTTTTTTTTATTAATTTTATAAATATAATATTTTATACTATTCTAAATTATTAATTAATTCGTTTTTATTCATTTAATTGTATATAATTCCAAATTGACTCCCATTTTTTTTTTAAATTCATCAAATTAATTTCTTTTTGTTTCTAATTCTTTTTTATATATATATTTACTAACTTTTTTTATTAATTTTATAAATTTAATATTTTAGACTATTCTAAATTATTAATTCATTCATTTTTATTCATTTAATTGTATATAATTCCAAATTGACTCCCATTTTCTTTAAATCCATCAAGATAATTATTTTTTGTTTTCATATTTCAATGTGTGTCTCATTTTTTTTGTAAATTCATCAAATTAATGATTGTCACGAACTACAAAAAGATTAAATAATGAATTTAATCATCATCCTCTTCATCTTCGTCTTCATCTTCTTCCCCTTCTTCCTCTTCCTCTTCTTCATCATCTTCTTCCTCCTCCTCCTCCTCCTCCTCCTTCTTCTTCTTCTTCCACATCGTCGCTCGCTCTCAATCATAATTTTTTCTGGATTTGCTACTACCAAGTCAACTACGAGACTGACACCTTTTTCAAGGACCACTGTTTGAGCTTCTTGGACCTCAGTCTGAAATGCATTTTCAGGTTGTACAGTGTTTTCCTTGGATGAATTAGAAAGTTCCACTAAAGACCGAGCCTTGACTTTACAAACTGTCCTTAAGTGTGGTCTACCTGACTCCGGGTATTTGCAATAATATACCTGAGATGCTTGAGTTGCAAAGACGTAGGGTTCGTATGCGGCAGCATACTTCCTGTTGACATGAATATCAACAATCTTGTAGTTTGGGTCGATTCTCTTTCCTGCAGGCCCTGGATTAAACCACTCACACAAGAATAAAACTATTTTCCTCGATGGCCACCCCGGATATTCTATTTCAATCACTTCCTGCAACACTTCGTAGTAATCAATCGGTGCTTCGTTGCTACTCCCACTTGAAACATAAATACCACTGTTTGTTGTTCTTTTCGTTTAAGCATACGCATCTGTATGAAATTTGTATCCATTTACGTAATACCCTTTGTATGATGTCAACTGTCGTAGTGGTTTTTTACTGAGAGCATCCAGATGTGGGTTGTGAAGTTGGTTATTTAGACCCTGTAAATATATAATGCATTATATAACATGATCAGAAGCTGAATTAAATAATAGTCATATAATTGTATATATTAATTTTAACTCACGTAGGATTGGAACCAATATAGGAATTGTTTGGAAACCAACTGATAGACTGCTTCATCCGTGATGCCTGATACTTCTTGTCGAGTGTGGTCACAAAACACCCTTACATGAAGAAAAAAAATCACAATTATACAAAGTATTGTGTATAACAACACATATCTAAAAATAAAGTACTTACTGGATGTAAGGTTGCACTTCAGGAGTATTCATCAAAATGTAAGATTGTATTGTCTCCTCTTTCAAATTGCTCTTAAACCACCATTTGACTCCCTTACCCAGTGGTCGACCTGCGTGCAAGAATACGGATAACATACCTTCAAACTCACGAAGAGGATGTTCTACTCCGCGACCATCGTAGTTGCGAGGTTCAATTCTGATCTTGGTTTGAACTTGGTTGCCGAAGTAATAGGAACAAAATATTCCAACCTCTTCGGTAAGATATGCATTCACAATGGATGCTTCAATGTGAGCCGTATTTCCAATATTCTGTTTCAAATTGTGTAGATTCCTAAATATATAAAAGCATTCATCCTAGTGTTAATTATACGGTTTCAAGATAAATAGAAAAATATTAGATATCTAAGTATAAAATATGTTGACCTCTCAAAGGGATATATCCATCTGTACTGCACTGGACCACCAATTAAGGCTTCATACGCTAAGTGAACGGGTAAGTGCTCCATCGAGTCAAAGAAGCTGGGTAGAAAAATTCGCTCTAGTTTGCACAGTATAACAGAGATGTTCCTATCCAAACGCTACATGTCTTCGACAGTAATCATTGAAGCGGTTAAATCTCTAAAAAAAGACTTAACTCTGTGATGACACTCCATACAGCCTTCAGAAGTGAATATCAAAAGGCAATCGGTAACAACCCCTGCATGATCACATGACAGTCATGACTCTTCATCGGATTCACCTTTCCTGTATCTGGCTCAAACAACCGACCCAAATTTGAAACGTAATTGTCGGGAAAGCTCAACTCTGTCACCCACTTAAATAATAGCTTTTTATGTGCTTTGGTGATTGTGTAACTGGCTTGTGGATACGCTCTTGTCTGTGGATCTTTAGACAGACCAGAACGAGAACAGAACAGAACAGACACAACTCTTCTCTGGATTTTGAAGTGTCTTTGGTCTTGCCTTCTATATTCAAGATTGTGTAGAACATGTTATCAAACACATTCTTCTCTATATGCATCACGTCTAAGTTGTGTCGAATCAACAATTTGCTCCAGTAAGGCAAATCCCAAAAGATACTCCTTTTTTTCCATCCACCCTTGATACGCTTGTTGTGCTCCATTGCACCCTCCTCAGTGGTTTTCATCAAATCAGTGACTGTAAGCTCATACAACAACGACTCACCTGAAATATTTTATATATGGTTAGTCATATTTATAGGAGACAAATAGATCACTGATTAAGTACTGTTTCAGACGCATACCTTTTCGAATCCATGGTTTTGGTCGACCTACTGCATGTTTACCCTTAAGGAAGTTTACTTTGTCCTTTCGGAAGGGACGATCAACAGGTAGAAACTTCCGATGGTTATCGAACCATGACATCTTTTTACTTAACGGAAGATAGAACACATCAGATCCATCCATACAGTACGGGCATGCTTGTTTTCCAGCAGTTGACCAACCAGACAACATAGAAAATCCTGAAAAGTCGGCAATGGTCCACAAAACAGCAGCACGCAACGTGAAGTTCTGCTTCCGATGCACATCGTAGGTCTCCACTCCCGTATGCCACAGAGATAAGAGCTCTTTAATCAGTGGCTGAAGATAGACATCCAACTTATGCTTAGGGTTCTGTGGACCAGACACCAAGATAGTAAAAAAGATATGTTGTGACTTCATGCACAACCAAGGCGGTAGATTGTACGGAGTCAACAATACAGGCCACAACGAGTACTTCTTTCCGTGCATTCCGAATGGAGCAAAACCGTCGGTGCACAAACCCAACCTTACATTTCTATTCTCTCTCACAAAATCTGGAAACTCTCTGTCAAAGTGTCTCCATGCCTTCGAGTCTACCGGATGTCGCATCTCTCCAGATTCTGGATCACACTCATCAGCGTGCCATGTCATATTTTTAGCAGTGGCACTAGACTGATACAATCTCTCTAAACGAGAATTGATAGAAAGGTAATACATCGACTTAAATGCCTTCAATTTTTCTTTCTTCTTGTCCTTCTTACGACCAGATGGTTTGTACCTGAGGTGGCCGCACATCCTGCACTGATCAATACTCTCATCCTGTTCCCAAAACAACATGCAACCGTTTGTACAACAATCAATCTTCTCAAACGGTAGACCCATCTCCTTCAAAAACCTTTTGCTTTGATAGAAATTTTCAGGCGCAGTGTTCTCTTTAGGTAGGGTCTTTTTGAACAATTTTGCAAATTGATTGAAGACTTTTTGATTGACTTTGCCTTCGGATTTGATGGACAATATCTGCGCATTGAATGACAACTACATCTCGTTATCACAGTCAGGAAACAACTTTTGATCAACGGTTGTTAGCATCTCAAAAATCTTCTTCGACCGATGATTTGGTTCCTCTTCCATATACACCCAACACAGATTCATTAACCATCATGTGGTACCTATAGGCTTCATCCACCTCCTCCAAAGGTCCGAACTGATGAGTAAATGGAACATGGGCCTCCTCCATGGGTGGTTCCTCCCGAGTATACGGATCATGACTTGAACCACCAATCTCAAATCGTTCACCAATATTCCACTGAGTATAAAAATTTTCAAGTGTGTCTATATCAATATTCCAACGCTCTTCACCGTGACTGGTCCAATTGTAATAGCGGAAAACAAAACCAACCCTAAAAATATGAGCTTTAACCTCATCAATGCTCAAGTATTGCATATTCCCGCATTTTCTTCCATTACATGGGCATCTAAGCTGATGGAAACGATCAAGACAGTGTGGATGACTATATGCAAACTCAATAAATTCTTTAATTTTACGGTAAAATTGAAGATTCATGCCCCCTCCTATCATACGAGGCATTGAGTACATCCAACTATGATCTGGAAATTCCATCTGTTTCAAATTAATAGTAAATAACAAGTTAATTATAAAAAAATGGCAGAATTTCGAATGTAAACAAACATATATCCATCAAATTAACATAATAAATTAACCAAATACAACATATTAATTAATTCCAAAAATTTGGGCAGAGTTTTGACTATAAATAGACATATCCATATTTATTTTTCACATAAATTCAACATAACAATCATATATACTATATCACAACTATACATTTAAGCATGCATACTAAAAACTTACAAAAAACAAAAATATATACAACAAAAGAATTAATTAAACAGTAAAAGTGTGAAAAACGTACGGTGAAGTTGAAGCAACAAGCACAATGTGATATAGAACCAGTCGATTCCTACCACCACTTCAAAAAGACCTTCGTCGTAGATTAAACGCATGAAAAATGAGTTTAAAAAAGTTTTTTACGTAAAAAACTATGAATGAAAACGAGCAGAAACAGTTCTGTAATAAATATTTAGCGACCGCCTTTACGGGATTAGCGACCGCCATGGGCGGTCGCTAAACAACGGACCGAAACCGGGTCATTATTGCCCACCTGCCAACTTCGGGATTCGCGATTAGCGACCGTCAGTGACGGTCGCTAAATTTAGCTCCAAATTAGCGACCGATTTTGAAGCTCTCCGTGGAACTCATCTGCTGCTACAACAAGGAGGTCAGGATAACTAGGCCGTTAGATTTTATAATTGTAGATCAGCCAAGCTCGTATAATGGCTTTCTGGGTAGGCCCTTTTTAGAAGTTTTTGAAGCTGTTGCTTCTTCCTACTATTACTGTATCAAATTTCCCACCCCCGAGGGGGTGGTCGGCACCATTAAGGGTGACCAGGCAATGGCTAGAAGGTGTTTGAACTATTCCAAATCTCATTTATTTTCAATTAGCAACGACCAAACATCGGACGGGCCACACCCCGACTCCGAAACGGCCACTCCGGCCGCAGAACCCATCGCGGAGGTCGGATCCACATCCGCCGACCCCCGGCCTATGCAGATCGTCGATCCCGAGCCAAGGATTGGTTTCGAACCATCCGAGCTTGATCTCGATCCCAGATTCGATTCTTCCGACCGGCGGAGCTATGAGCAGGCTACGGCCATGGAGGATTTGGAACGCATTCCGGTCGACCCCTCGAGGCCGGACTTGGAAGTTCTGATCGGCTCTCGCATACCGACCGAAATACGGGGGGAAGTGATCGAATTCCTCAAGGCCAACGTTGGAGTCTTTGCCTGGTCTCACCAAGACATGGTCGGGATAGACCCAAAGCACGCATGCCATCGCCTAAAGATCGACCCCGACAGGAGGCCGGTCCATCAGAAAAGAAGGAAGTTCGGTCCGGAAAAATACGAAGCTTTGGCTGAAGAGGTCAAGAAGTTGCTAGACAACAAGCTGATCGAACAAGCCCGGGACGAGCCCCAATGGGTCGCAAACGCCGTTCTGGTAAAAAAGACGAACAATACCTGGAGGCTATGCATAGACTTCACCGACCTCAACGCAGCATGCCCGAAGGATCATTTTCCGATGCCGCACATTGACAACCTGGTGGATGGCACGGCCGGGCACGAGATGATGTCCTTCATGGACGCTTTCGCCGGCTACCATCAAATCCCCATGGCCGTCGATGACATCAAGCACACCTCATTCCACACGGAGAAGAACATATTCTCTTTGCTCCGGATGCCTTTCGGTCTGATCAACGCCGGCGCGACCTACCAACGCCTAGTCAACAAGATGTTTGCAGATCAGATCGGAAAGACCATGGAGGTCTACATCGACGATATTGTGGTGAAAAGCTTGAGGAAAGAAGACCATCTCAGGGATCTCGAAGAGACTTTCAAGATCCTCAAGGCCTACAATATGAAGCTGAACCCGAAAAAATGCAACTTTGGGGTGGAGGCCGGCAAATTCCTGGGACACATCGTCAGCCAGCGCGGGATCGAGGCCAACCTGGCCAAGATCAAGGCCATCCTTGACATGCAAGAGCCCAGGACGATCAAACAAGTGCAACATCTGACCGGATGCCTCGCCTCCCTCAACAGATTCATAACCCGGCTCGGAGATAAAAGTAAGCCTTTCTTCTCGACTATTAGAAATGGCAAATTTTCTTGGAATAGGTAAAGTCAAGTAGCCTTTGCGAAAATTAAGGAATATTTGGCAAACCCACAAATCTTAGTCAAGCCAGTCCCAGGGGAGAAGCTTTACTTATATCTTGCGGCCTCCGAGGTCGCACTGAGCGCGGTACTAGTCCGGGCGGATGGTCAGAACCACCTTCCGATCTACTTCGTGAGTCAAGCCTTACACGATGCCGAGCTCAGGTACACTCCGCTCGAAAAACTAGCATACGCTCTGGTCATGAGCGTAAGGAAGCTAAGGCCTTATTTCTTCGACCACCAAGTAGAGGTCCTCACCACTCTACCCCTTAGGCAAGTCCTACACCGGCCAGACACAAGCGGCAGGTTGTTGAAGTGGTCTTTAGAGATAGCTCAGTACGGGGTCTCTTACGCCCCAAGGACGGCCATCAAGGGCCAGGCCCTGGCCGACTTCATAGTAGAGTTAACTTTCCCACCCAAGTTCACAAGAATCAACCACCCCCCTTGGAAACTCTATGTGGACGGATCGTCAACCAATACTTGTGCCGGGGCCGGTATCGTCCTGATCGGTCCAGAGGGCCAAAATTTCACCCATGCAGTCCACTTCAGCTTCCCGGCCACCAACAACGAGGCCGAGTATGAGGCTCTGGTCGGGGGCCTTGAACTCGCGATCGCCATCGGAGTTTGCCGACTGCACGTTTTTATGGACTCCCTACTCGTGGTCAACCAAATCAAAGGTGAATACGAGGTCCGGGGAGAGCAGATGATGAAGTACCTCGACCTGGTTACAACCTTATGCGGGAAATTTCATCAAGTTTTCATTGAGCAGATCCCAAGGGAGCATAACACCCAGGCCGACGCTCTTTCCAAACTTGCAACCGCAGAGGGAGCTGCCGATCTCGCCAATATTCAACTTTCCACGCTCGGAATGCCAACGGTCATCCGAGCGCAAGTGGCGACCGTTCTTAGCACGGAAGAAAATTGGATGACGCCGATCGTAAAATATCTCAAGACCGGCGGGCTCCCCAAAGATAGAACTCGGGCCCGGCAACTACAACTCCGGTCATCAAGGTACACCCTCATCGACGATCTTTTATACAAGAGAAGCTTCACCCTCCCACTCCTAAAATGTATAACCCCGGAGCAAGGCCAGACCATTCTGGCCGAGATCCACAAGGGGGTATGTGGAAATCATGCCGGAGGCCGGGCCCTTGCCCACAAAGTGATCAGACAAGGATATTTCTGGCCGACCTTGAACAAGGACGCCGTCAACTTTGCGAGGTCGTGCCACAAATGCCAAGTCTTGGGACCCAACATCAAACTGTCTCCCGAACAGCTCTCCTCCATGTATAGCCCTTGGCCTTTTGCCCAGTGGGGCATCGACCTGATCGGACCGATGCCCACTGCGCCCGGGGGCCACAAATTCGCCTTCGTGGCCGTCGACTATTTCACAAAGTGGGCCGAGGCCGAGCCACTCAACAAGATCAGCCAGACTCAAATCATCAAGTTCATTTGGAAAAACATCATCTGCCGTTTCGGCCTACCTCAAGTGATCATCTCCGACAATGAGAAACAGTTTGACGGTCTCCAGATGATCCAGTTTTGTGAAAAATGGAATATCAAGAAGGTTTTCTCCACCCCCTACCACCCGCAAATGAACGGCCAGGTAGAGGCCGTAAACAAGATCCTCAAGCACACTATCAAAGCTAAGCTTGAGGACAAGAAGGGGAAGTGGGCGGCCGAGCTACCCGACGTACTTTGGTCATATCGAACAACCACAAGGAACTCAACGGGCGAAATACCTTTCGCTTTAGCTTTTGGGACCGAGGCCGTCATTCCTTCAGAGGTCTCCCTACCAAGTCATCGGACGGCCCAGACGATCACCGGAGATAATGACACCGCCCGGATGATCGATTTGGACATGTTGGAGGAGAGGAGACTCAATTCCGACCTCCGAAATGCGGCCTACAAGAAGAAATCCGAAATTTTTTTCAACTCCAAAGTGAAGGCCAGACAATTCCAGGTCGGGGACCTCGTCCTCAAAAATGTTCAGGTACCAAAAGGGGTATTCGGCCCGAACTGGGAGGGTCCGTTCAGGATATCCAAATGGCTCTCCAAGGGAGCTTACGAGCTGGAACTCATGGATGGAACCCCGGACCAATACCCCTGGAATGCAACTCACTTGAAGAAATACTACCAATGATCTTGTACTATGTATTCAAAGTTCTTATCAATACAAGGCTCTTAACACAGCTCAATCTTTTCCCAAGCACCGGGCTCAGTTCAAAATCATATGCCGGCCGTATCGAGGACGGCATATCACACTTGAGCCCGGAAAAGCCACTCAAGGCCATCCAAAAACCGAGCCTAGTTCAAAAGAGTACGCCGACCGCATCGAGGTCGGCGTATCACACTTGAGCTCGGAAAGGCCACCCTAGCCACTTTAAAAGCCGAGCTCGGTTCAAAAGCATATGCCGACCGTATCGAGGCCGGCATATCACACTTGAGCTCGGCAAGGCAACCAAGGCAATCCTAGAAACCGGGCTCAGTTCAAAACATATGCCGACCGTATCGAGGCCGGCATATCACACTCGAGCCCGGGTCAAAATCTCATTCATACTTATGAAAATTTACTTTAACAAGTATAAGAAAGAGCAATAACAAAACAATAAAGTTCAAGGAAAGACTGAATTATTTAAAGTCAAAATCGGTCTGAAAGCCGGGAAGTACAACGTTTTAAAAATAAGATAAATCCGGTCGGAAGCCGGTTATATTCAAAAGCAGTAAAAAGGAGCTAAGGCAGAAACAAAAATTCAAGATTCGCCCTCGCCTGCCGCAGGGTTCGCCTGCCCCCCATTCCCGGCCGCCAAAGCAACCTCGACACCACCTCCACCCGGCACTTGAGAGTCAACCGGAGGAACCTCCTCTCCCTCCTCTGCCTCCTCCTCTTCGTCACCGACCGGGGGATTCTGACCCGGTAGGAGCAGCCTGTACCGATGGGGGAACCATGAGAGGTCCACCCCATGGACGGTCACAAGGTCGAGGATGGGGAACCAGTAGCCCTCATTGACCGGATTCTTGGCGGCGTACTCCCGGAAATATTCCTCCAAGGATTTGGTCTCAAGGCCGGCCTGGCGCGCAACCCGGATCATGCTGGCAGCGGCCATGTAGAAGCAGAACTCGGAGAAGAGCGTCGGGTTGGCGGTCGGATCCTCCGGATCGTATGCCGGCCGGCTAAGGGAGGCAGCCAGTTCTTCAGTTTTCTTTTGGAGCTCCCTCTCCAACTCAGCCTGCCGGGCAAGGGCCTGATCGGCATCCCCCCGGGCTCAATGCGCCTCCAGCCGCAGATCGGCACTGACGTCCTCCATCTCGGCCACCCGATTCCGGGCATCCTCCAGCGCTTTATACGCCATCTCAGCCCGACCGAGAGCGTCATCTTTTTCCTTTAGTACGGCCTCCATCTGGCCGACTGCATAATCCCTCTCCCTTTTGAGCACGGCGTTCTCGCTCTCGAATCCGGCCTTCTCCTCCCGAGCCCGGGTCAAGTCGGCCTCCAGCCTCCGCACGGTGTTGAGGGCACCGATGAGCTCGCTCTCCACAAGATTAGCCATGATGGTTGCCTGGCTGACGAGTGCAACACAGGCCCGACCGGCGTATCGAGGTCGGTGCTCGGCGACATCGGCTAACTCCCGCGTCCAAGCTTGGGGCAAAGAGTTCACCGACCGGCTCATATACTCCGGCATATCCACGATGGAGCCCGGGAGGAAAGGAAATCCAACACCAATGGAGGGAGACCCGAGTTGTTGCGCGTCAGTCTGCATAGAAAGGAAACGGCGATCAGGTACAATTAAAATTTGACTTAAAGAATCTCGAAATTAGAAGACTTACACTTGGAAACGAGCGGAATCATGACTAAAATAGGTCCTGTCACCTTCCGGGCCAGAAGTTGGCGCCGCATGGGCCGCATTCTCCGCCCCGACCGGCCCCGGCGGGGTATCATCAGAGAGGACGATAGGGGCCGGACTCGACCCACGAAGGCCGGTCTCCTCGCTCTCAGTTTCCTCCCGACCCCTCTTCCGGCCGGAGAGGCGGGGGGATGCAGGGACCTCAGTAGCAGCGGTCCCGACGGCCGGAACCGACTGAAGGGGGATGGGCTCTTCGATCACGACCAGAACCGTCTTTCTTCTTCTTCGCCCCTTTGGCCGTCTTCTTCACTGTGCAGGCTCCAATCATAGAAAACATCTCCGGGCAGCTCTCAAGGAGTTCTGGTGGGCACTGCCTCACGATCGGGAAGTCGGGCACTGCAATGACGAGACACGAAGTGTTAAAAAAAAGAAAAAAAGAAAAAGAAAAAAGAGGGCAAACTAAAGGCCGGGACCCGCCTGGGTACTTACCCGTCAATCTCAGGTGACGCGGAAACTGGAAGAAACGGCCGAAAATCCGGGATTGTCGGGTCCGGAGGACGGCTTGATTCCTTTCCGCAGCCGACAAGGACAGAATCTGCTCTCTGACAACCGCAAAGTCGAAATTCAGCTCCCGGTCGGAAGGACAAGGATAACCTACAAAGGAAAGTAGGAAATTAGATCAGTACTTTTAATCCAAATATAAACTAAAAATTCCTTACTGGGATTCTTAAGACGGATGTCGGTCGGAACGTCGATCTCCATCCCATCCGGATACCCGGTCTTCCACGCCCCACCGACAAAAAACCACTTCCTCCGATCGTTTCGACCCTTGCTCGGTAGGCCGGTTACCAACTTCTGCCCTTTAGTTTGAATGTAGACCTCACCGGTCCCGCTCTTTTCACTCTGGATTCGGTAGAGGTATGTCATTTCCCCAGGGGTCGGCATCCGGTAGAGCCGATTCATGCCAAACAAGGTCATGACGCTCACAAGGATCATCCATGTATTCGGGAGCAGCTGGATGGGCGCCTGGTTCCAGTAATTCAACAGGTACGATACGGCCGGATGGAGCGGAAAACGAAGTCCAACCTCCATCATATCTTGGGTCACGGCCACCATCCCTCGAGGAGGCTGATCCACCCGTTCATTTGGTTCGGGGGCGTAGAGGTGGACGTCGTAGGGGATTTCCCAGTCGGACCGGGCATCATCAAGAAAATGCTGGGTCATCTTGCTCTGAATCTGTCCAATGGTCCACCTGCGAGACTCCTCCAGGTCGGCTATCCGGATGGTGGCCCGATCACGAACGGTCGGCCCCCGCGGGAAATGTTCCGAATACTCCTCAAAGTCGAAAGAAAGGGAATCGACCTCATCTTTCATTTCCACGTACTCCGACCACAAGCGAAAGGCCTTCCGGACCTGTTCTCGCCGATCCCGGCTAACGCTCCGGCCAGCTGCAGCCGGCCTTTCGGCCTCTTCGGTCTCAAATCCCGAGACCTTATTCGCCATCCCGAGCCTTTGCTTGATTTGTTCGGCCGCGAGATTCTGAAGCATCAAGTTGGTCCCCAGGTCGTCACCTTCGCCGCGGCCACTTTCCTCTTCGTCTTCTTCCAGGAGGTTGTCCAGTGGATCCCTTTCCTCCACTGGTCGGGCCGCCTCCTCGTTCTGGGATCTTTCCGAAGCCAAAGGAACCCCCTCCCGGGCACTTTCACCCAACAGTGACCGTCCCGGGCGCGGGAATAGGGCATCCAAACCGTCGTCGTCGTGAGCCCAGATCGAGCCCGCTAGACGAGAAGGAGAGGCTCCACTCCCTCCGCGAGAACTTCCTCCCTCTTCGAACAAACGACGATTAGCTCCGCCACCACCGCCGCCACTTGAGGAAGCGCCGCCCCTTTGCCCAGGCTGAGGACCAGCCCACCGCCGCACCATTGTGAAAGATAGAGTTTGGAATAGCAAAACTTTAAAAAATTACCTTCTGAAAAACCACCGCACCGCCGTTCGAAGCTCGTCGCCGCCGTGAAGAACTCGCCGGAAATCGCCTAAGAGCAGCTGCAAATCGCTACAGAGTGAAAACCTTTGGAAATGAAGTGAAACCCCTATTTATAGGAAATGGGTGAGGGCCTATGTCGAAATAAAAACCTAGGTTTAGGGGCCTAGGTGCAAGAAGATGAAGAGACGGTTTTGGCGGCAGACGCCTCGTACTTTGCACGCATTAAATGCGCGAGATTCGAGGAGATCAAATCATGTCACGCACGTCAGCTTTCAATGCGCATAATCCGAGGTGTCGCCTGACGTCATGCGCACCTTATTAGGCAAAACAAGTACAACGCCCATCCTTCCAGTCATCGCATAGCCGTAAGCCGGTCTCCGACCACCCCGGGCGAATCAAGGTCGGCACCAACACAAAACGGCAAACGACCACCTCGCCCCACACTAACTTTGAGCGACGAGCTGGGGGGCAATTGTTGTGACCGTTTCGGACCACATGTTGGATCCGACCGGGAGAAAGCCGGAAAAGGTAAGAAGGTACCCGGAGGTCGGGGCCGACCTGGCCGGCCTGAATCCGACCTCAGTGGGCTCCGACTACGAGTTTCCGGCCTCGAAAGGCTAGGCCGGAAACCCGCTTGGGACGCCCGTTCAAGTTCATCACAGCCACGTTGAAGTCCTGCCATGGTCAGACAGGCCCGGCCAGGTTCATTGAAGTCCAGCAGAGGTCGCCCGGATGCGACCGACTGGCTGGAGCAATCTCCGACCTCGCTGTCCGCCAGGAGGCCGGTCTCTGATCACTCAAGGCCCCCGGCCGGCAAGAGAGATCTGGAGCACGTGACAGAACCAAGCAAGACCCTCTCCCAAGGGGGAAAAAGGCCGCCTCCGTACCCAGAGACTCAGAGAATATTCCATCCAAATGAGGAAATTCGCCAGAGAATTGTCCTTTTTGGACACGCGTCAACACCCTAGTGGCCGGCCACCTGCACGCCCTGACATACCAGAGCCCGCGCGTCCTCAGAGGCAGGAGACATTTAATGCACCTGTCCCCCGAGAGGCCGGAAATGACCAACATACCCCTGTAGTGAGAAAACTATAAATACCCCAACACTTGTAATGTAAAAGAAGGTTCAATCTTTCTCAGTATAATCAATATACATACTCATTCAAGTTCAGGGACTCACAACCCCTGGCAATTCTTGGTGTTTTTAGTGTACTTATGCATTTATTGCTTTTCTTCATTCAAGCATTCATTCTAGCATTTAAGAACCCAATCATTTGATGTTTTTACCAAAGCTTTTATAAATAACCATTCAATCCCAGCAAGATATATTTCGACTCCCGCTTAAATTTATAATTCGTTCATTTGTACGCAATTAATTGTATATGTATCCAAATTGACTCGTTTTTTTCTACAATTCGCCAAATTAATTCATTTTCGTTTCTAACTTGTTTTTATAAATATTGGGGCCATTTAATTTTTATTATTTCTGTAAAACTATTTATTTCGACTCCCGCTTAAATTTATAATTCGTTCATTTGTACGCAATTAATTGTGTATGTATCCAAATTGACTCTTTTTTTTTCTACAATTCACCAAATTAATTCATTTTTGTTTCTAACTTGTTTTTATAAATATTGGGGTCATTTAATTTTTATTATTTCTGTAAATTTATTTATTTCGACTCCCGCTTAAATTTATAATTCGTTCATTTGTACGCAATTAATTGTGTATGTATCTAAATTGACTCATTTTTTTTTCTACAATTCACCAAATTAATTCATTTTCGTTTCTAACTTGTTTTTATAAATATTGGGGCCATTTAATTTTTATTATTTCTGTAAATTTATTTATTTCGACTCCCGCTTAAATTTATAATTCGTTCATTTGTACGCAATTAATTGTGTATGTATCCAAATTGACTCGTTTTTTTTTCATAATTCACCAAATTAATTCATTTTCGTTTTTCACTTGTTATATATACAATAATTTAGTAATTCTAATCGTCGTCTTCGTCCTCGTCATCCTCATCATCATCTTCATCCTCTTCCTCATCTTCATCCTCTTTCTCTTCCTCTTCCTCTTCCTCTTCCTCTTCTTCTTCCTCCCCACCGCGCTCTTGTCCATCACCCTCATGATCACTTTCAATCATTATCATTTCTGGATTTGCAGCAAGTAAGTCGACAAAAATATTCACACCTGCTTGATCAACCTCTGTTTGAGCCTCTTGTATCTCTGTTTGAAATGGATCTGTTGGTTCTACACCGTCTTTGTTTGACGGATTAGAAACTTCAACCAGTGATCTTGCCTTTACTTTGCAAACTGTCCTCAAGTTGGGCCTACTTGATCCGGGGTATTTGCAATAATATACCTGAGATGCTTGCGTTGCAAAAATATAAGGATCGTATGCCGCCGGAAACTTCTTTCCGGTGTTGATATCAACAATCTTGTAGTTTTTGTCGACTCTTGTTCCTTGGTTCCCTGGATCATACCATTCACACAAGAACAACACTATCGTCCTGCTCGGACAACCCGGATATTCTATTTCAACTACTTCTTGCAGCACTCCATAGTAATCGATGGGTTCTTCGTTGTAGTTTACACCGATAACGCAAACACCACTGTTTGTAGTCGATTTCGTTGAAGCATACGCTTCAGTATGAAATTTGTATCCATTTGCGTAATATCCGTGGTATGATACCACACTACGTAGTGGTCTTTTGCTCAGAGCTTCAAGATGTGGGTTGTTATTAAGTAGGCCATTTTGTCCCTGTAAATATTAAATTATCATGTATAAAAATAATAACATATTTATTATAAGGTAAAAATCATATAATTATGTGGTACTCACGTAACGTTGGAACCAAAACATAAAATCATTGCGGATGGATTGAAAAACTGTTGCATCTGTGATGTCTGGTTCTACTTGACGCTTATACTCACAGAACATGCTTATATATCAGAAAAAAGAAATTAATTACTTTTCAGATATCAACAGTATACATATTGTAAAAAACTCAACTATAAAATTAAATTACTTACTCTATATACGGTTGGACTTCAGGACAATTCATCAAAACATATGAATGTATTGTTTACTCTTCAATACTGCCCCTGAATGGTCGTTTGGTGCCCTTACCCATTGGTCGACCCGGATGCAAAAATACAGATAATATACCTTCAACATCACGAAGGGGATGGTCTACTCCACGACCATCGTAGTTGCTAGGCACATTTCTGATTCTGGTTTGAACTTGATCGCCGAAGTAGTAAGAACAAAATGCTCCAACCTCTTCAGTAAGGTATGCATTAACAATTGATGCTTCGATGTGGGCCGCATTTCCAATATTGAGCTTTAAATTGTGCAAATACCTAAAACATTCTTGTGTTAGAAAATTTATTCAGTATTGATCTTAAAAGTCGATTTAAAAAATGGTATAGAATTACCTCTCAAAAGGGTACATCCATCGATACTGTACGGGACCAGCAATTGAGGCTTCATACGCTAAGTGTACGGGTAAGTGCTCCATCGAGTCGAAGAAGCTGGGTGGAAAAATCCGCTCAAGTTTGCATAGAATAACAGGGATCTCCTCATCCAAACGCCTCATGTCCTCAACTGTAATCGTTGATGCCGTTAAGTGTCTGAAAAAGAGACTTAATTCCGTGATGACACTCCATACATTCTTGGGAAGTGAGTACCGAAATGCAATAGGTAAGAGTCGTTGCATGAACAAGTGACAATCATGACTCTTCATTCCAGATACCTTTCCGGTTTCCGTGTCAACTCTGTCTCCCAAATTCGACACATAATTGTCAGGGAAGCTCAACTCTTTCACCCATTTACACAAATTCTTCCTTTCTGCTTTACTAATTGTGTAAGAGGCCTTGGGATATGTTCTTGTCTGCTCATCCTTGTGTAGGGAAGCACGAGAACAGAAGAGCCTCAACTCATCTCTGGATTTTGAAGTGTCTTTGGTCTTCCCTTCAGTACCCACGACCGTATGAAACAAGTTGTCGAAAACATTCTTCTCTATATGCATCACATCCAAATTGTGTCGAATCAACAACTTGCTCCAATAAGGTAAGTCCCAAAAGATACTTCTCTTCTTCCAACCACCCTGGATACGTTTATTGTGCTCCATTGCACCCGCCTCAGTTGTCTTCATCAAATCAGTGACTGTAACCTCATACAACAACGAATCACCTGAAATAATTAATTTATATATGGTTAACTTATATATATGAGACACATAGACATCAGTAGTGATTCAGTACCCAGACACATACCTGATCGAATCCGTGGTCTTGGGCGGCCTACTGCATTTTTACCCTTTAGAAAGTCTGTTTTGTTCCTCCGAAAGGGATGATCAGGAGGAAGAAACTTGCGATGGTTGTCGAACCATGACACTTTTCTACTCAACGGAAGATAGAATGCATCAGAACCGTCCATGCAATACGGGCATGCTAGTTTTCCTGCTGTTGACCACCCAGACAACATAGAAAATGCTGGAAAGTCACTAATGGTCCACAAAAGTACAGCTCGCATCGTGAAGTTCTGCTTCCTATGAACGTCGTAGGCCTCCACCCCCGTAGACCACAAAGATTTCAACTCTTTAATCAATGGCTGGAGATATACATCTAATTTATGCTTGGGGTTGTGTGGTCCAGGCACCAAGATACTAAGAAATATATGTTGAGGCTTCATGCACAACCAAGGAGGTAGATTGTACGGGGTCAACAGCACAGGCCATAATGAATACTTTTTTCCGTGCATTCCAAATGGGGCAAAACCATCCGTGCACAAGCCTAACCTCACATTTCTCGTCTCCCTTGCAAAATCTGGGAACTCCCTATCAAGATGTTTCCATGCCTCCGAGTCTACAGGATGCCGCATCTCTCCAGAATTCTCACCAGAACACTCCTCAGCATGCCATGTCATGTCTTTAGCCGTGGCACTGGACTGATACAACCTCTCTAGACGAGGAGTGATGGGAAGGTAATACATTGCCTTATAAGCCTTCAACTGCACTTTCTTCTTACTTTTTGTACGACCAGATGGTTTGTACCGTGGGTGACCACACATCTTGCAATGATCCTCATCCTCATCCTCATCCCAAAACAACATGCAACCGTTTGTACAACAATCAATCTTCTCAAAGGGTAGACCCATATCCTTCAAGAGCCTCTTGCTCTGATAGAAATTATCAGGCGCCGTGTTGTCTTCAGGTAGAGCTCGTTTTAACAATTTAGCAAATTGATTGAACACTTTTTGACTGACCTTGCCTTCAGTTTTGATGTTCAACATTTGAGCATTGAATGACAATTGCGTCTCAGTCTCACAACCAGGAAACAACTTTTGATCAACAGTTTTAAGCATATCAAAAAACTTCTTTGACCGGTGATTTGGTTCCTCCTCCATAGGTGTTTCATTGAATTATGGTTGACCACCCAAAACAGATTCTGCAATCATCATCCGATATCTATCAGGTTCATCCTCTATTTGTGGTTCAAATTGAGTATACGGAACATAACTTGAACCACCAACATCAAAATTTCCACCACCGCTCCACCCAGTATACCAGTATTCTACGGTTTCGATGTCAACATTCCACCGTTGTTCACCGTGACTGGTCCAGTTGTAATAACGGGGAACAAAACCGGAAATCACAAGATGAGTTCTAACCTCATCAACACTCAAGAATCTCATATTTCTGCATCTTCTGTCTTTACACGGACACCTAATATTACCCATACAATCCATACTGCATGGATGTTGTAGTGCAAACTCAATAAACTCATCAATTTTATTGCAAAAGGCAGAGTTAATGCCTCCTCCTATCATTCTAGGTATTGAGTACATCCAACCACGATCTGGAAATTGCATCTGTTACAGATTAAAAGTAAATATCACGTGAGTTATAAAAAATTGGGCAGAGTTTGCCTAAAAATAAGGATATACAAAATTTTCTTTCACAAAAATCAATCCAACATAGTAAACCAATCAAATAAACAAATATCACACAATTTATCTAATAGTGTACATAAAAATTGAGCAGAGTTTCGACTAAAAATAGGTATAAATATCACACAAACTAAAATTAACGTACCCATCAAATAAACATATATCATCAATAATACCTAAACCCATCAAATAAACATATATCATGCTCATTACCTAATAGTGTACTAAAAAATTGAAACAATAAAAATATGACATTTAAACGGTTAAAAATGTGAAAACGTACGGTGAGGTAGAAGGCAATGACAAATACGTACGGTGAGGTTGAAGGCAATGACAAATACACCAATTATACGTGAAGAACATATGAAAACCGCATCATTTCTTATTTTTTTCGTGAGTGAAAGTGAAAGGGAAAGAAGAGTGAAAGTGAAAGGGAAGGAAAAGGAAGGGGATTGTTATAAATCTGCACAAATTTGCGACGGACTGATTTTCCGTCGCAAATTCTATATTTTGCGACGGCAATTCCGTCGCAAATACGCTTTGCGACGACCCAGGTCAATTATTGGTCACCAACCCCTCTGACGAGCTTCAACTACTCAATTTTGCGACGGAAAAGTGGCCGTCGCAAATATGAATTTAAAATTTGCGACGGCCATTCCGTCGCAAAACAGGCAAATGGGTCATTTTCCGGGTGGCTACTTTTAAACGGGTCGTTTTGCGACGGAAAATTCCGTCGCAAATTTCAATTTTGACTTTGCGACGACATATCCGTCGCAAATGAGCAGGAGTACAACGAAGGTGGTGGGCCCTAGGATTTGCGATGGACATTTCCGTCGCAAAACACTAACTGTTGCGACGGAATTTCATATCCGTCGCAAACCGATATTTTTTACGACGGCTTGCCCAAATCCGTCGCAAATACACGAAATTTGCGACGGATATTTGGCCGTCGCAAATTTTCCGTCGTTAAACCGCGTCTTTTTTGTAGTGTATCATCTTTCAGGTCTTGAATTGACATTATTCCAAAATAAAATCGAGACAAATTCTTTTGCTTTTCTCTTTCCAATTTTTTATTACAACAATTTTTAAAATTAATTTCTCATTCCCACATTTTCCAACAAGATATAGGAGTAGTTTTGATAATTTCCAAACAATAGACATAAATATTAAATTTTGAAAAGAGCAGAACGGAAAATGAGAACGAGAAGACAAAGTTAATACTGCTTAGTTAGCACAATCAATTTATAATAAAAATAATAATTCACGTAATTTCCCAAAATATTAATATATCAGAATAACAATTCCACGTAACTATTTATTCAAAGGTATTAATTAAATTAGTGTTTTCTGGCGATATCATCGTCCTTTTCCTTCACGAAACGCCTCGCCGCAGTCTTTACAATGTCCAGGTAACGCCCAAATTCCCTATTCCTGTCCACAATATGGGCCGGGTCGTATGAATTCCTTCCAAATTCATGCTTGCACCTCTTCAACTCCTCCTTAACATCATCCACGCGATCCTGAATTCTCCTATAATCATCCAAATCCAAGTTTCCCTTTGCGATATCGAGGTCGTGGTGAGCATCGTTGTAGTTTCTCGAGCACGATAGATATTTCGCCTTCAATTCATCGTCTCCGGAATCCTGGTACAGCTGGTTGAGTTTATCACTGATTTCATCCGATTTTTCTATGGCTAGGTCTATTACAACACCTGCGACATTCTGACTATCCGTGTCGGTGAACCTGTTTATCTCGGGCTTGATGATTTTCCAGCACTGCTTTGATCTTTTGGTGTCTGAGCACAGATCTCTCAAATAGCGCCCAATTTCTGAATCGTCATTTCCGATTTCTGGATCATCCAAGTCGTCACAATCAGCTTCGTCTTCCCAATCACTTTCGTATTTTAAATTTTCTCTGTGGCCAACTGAAATTGGAATTGCGATGGAGAGAATGAGTGCAACTAGAATCACTCGTTGCAAATAAAAAGCCATTTTTTGTTACTTCTAGTAATTGAATTCTATGTTAGTTGAAATTGCTTCCCTTACAACGGTGTGTATAATTACTCCAGATGGCTTGTTTATATAGTGGTACTGTTGATCGTTACTCATGCTCGTATTAGTATTAGTATTAGTTTCAGTTTCAGTTTCATTTTTGTAGGGTTATTAAGTGTAGTGTTTTATACCCATTAATTATATGCGTTTTAGGAATAATAAATGAGACGGTGTCTCTTTTACACTTTTGTTCTGCTTCATATTAGGAAAATTATATATTCACCATAAAATATGAATCCGCGGCAAGTAATGCCGTGAGCATATAACTTTATTTATATATAAATTATTTTGTAATATATGTAATTGGGTTAATGACAAATAAAATCACAATCTTTTTGCAAAATAAAACCCCAACTTAACATTTGGTTGCAATTCGAACCAATAAATAAATTTTTTATTGTCCGAAAATAATGTTTCACTTACCTAACATTGAGTAATTAATTGTATTAATATGTTTATATTGATTGGGGTGACAATGCATACTTGATCATCATTTTCGGGTTGATTGAAATTTAACTTTTGGTTAGAATTGCAACCAAATGGTAAATTGAAGTTTTTGTTTGCAAAGATTCAAAAGTTTAGATTAGATTGCAATTTGCGAAAATGTTATGATTTTATTTGCAATTAATCCTATTTAATTTATACCCTTTACCCTTGGATAGAATCCTTCAATTTATATTTTTTAATAAAAATAACTGGTACCCTTTAGTAATAATAATTAATACTTTTTTGTAACAAACTCATACTCTGTGTGATAATTTGAACTAATGTGATTATATTGCTGAGACCGTTTTACCATAAAATTTGTTTTGTATTATGTTATTATGTGTATGTTTTTAACAATATTAATTGTTTTATTAAAATAATTAGTTTGATCGTACAATGAAAATAACTAAATTACAATTGAGTTGCACGTATGGATTCTAGCCTAGCAAATTTACTCCTATTAATTTATTTTCTCATTTAGAAACCATGAAAGTATTTAGAAATGCAAAACTTGAACTATAGACAACATATATTAAATAATTTTATCATTAGTCATATAAGTACAATTTAAAGCTTGATCATTTATATTCAGTTCTTGTTAATAAAGGTAAATTCTAGAATTTGTTCACTACAAAATACTGTTGAAATAAAGAGGGATATAGGGAGGGATTTAAAGAGGGGGAGAGGGTTAAAGAGGGGTTTAAAGAGGGGGGGAGACCCTCGACAAAATAGGCCTCGTTAGGGTCCCCCTCGGCTCGCCCCTCTTTAACTAACGAGGGGAAAGAGCCCTCGGCTACTAACGAGGGGGCTGCCCTCGTCTGGTTCAAAAACGGGGCCCTCGTGTAAGCCCTCGTTTGTACACGAGGGGGAAGCCCTCGCCTCAGTTTCCGTGGGCCTTGCCCTCGCCCCACGGTGCTGGAGTTTGGCGAGCACGGCCGCCCTCGCCTGGAAGCGCCCTCGTCTCGCCCCTCGTCCATGCACGAGGGGGCCTGCCCTCGTCTACCAGGGCCCTCGTCTCGCCCCTCGTTTGTTCACGAGGGGGAGGCCCTCGTCCAACACAATTTAAAAAAAAAATTCGCGGGCCGCATCAGCGGGGCGGGCGCAACCTGACCCGACCCGCGCGCGACCCGCGAGAGACAAGTTTCGAACCCGTGACCTCCCACGCATGGAAGATCTATTTCCCTTCTCCTTACCGTTTGGGCAAGGCTTATCATTCGAAATGTTTTCTGTTGTAATAGTATATATATTATTTCTTATTTTGTTTTCTTTGTTACTTAACAGTCCTATTTTATTTATACCTTTAATTAATTAATATATTATTATAAATCATTTTATTTACTATAACACCTTAAAAAATTAATTAAATTAATATATCATTTTAAATTACATACATTTAATAATTTCTATTATGATTACACTTTTAATTAATTATTATATATCATTACAATTATGGTAAATAACTTAAAAATGAAATTTATATTATTCTCACATATAAAATGAAATTAACACTTGCAAAATTATATTTTCACTTATGTATATATCTTTTTAAATATAAAAAATTAACCCCTTTGTGAATATATATATATATATAATATATATATTATTTTAATTAAAATATTTTGAATATATTATGGTTAAATTAATCAAATATTACTTATAACTAAAGCACATACACAGATTAACCTAAATAATTAATTAAAAATCTTTTTAAACACGATATATAGCTCCGAATTTCACAAACATTAATGAAAATAAACATCACAAGCATAATAAAGACGATGCACAATAATTCATACTCTAAGAAACATTCATCAAACATTCATGAAAATAGTTAATTCATACTCCAAGCAATACTCTCAAACATCAGGATCTCGGTCCCTTGCCACGACTCGAACCCGGTCCTCGGGGTGGGGTATACTCATCGGATGGAGGCGGGGGTGGTGGTCCTCCAGATCCCTATTGTGATGCCCGCATCCACTCGGTAAACTGGTTTTGGAAGTTCTGGGTCATCTCATCACGCAGTTGCCGTTGTCTCTCTTCCACTTGCTCCAGCAATCGTCGATTCTCATCAGCAGCCTCTCTGCGCGTTCTCTCACGCTCCTCAGCGAGTAGTCGGTCCACATCAATTTGGCTATAGGCTCCAATATGAGTCCCAGCTGATGTCCCACCTGGGCCGGAGACTATGCGTCTGGACTTTCCCAATTGTCCGAGCCCACGAACTTTACCGTGCTTTTTCCCCACAGTCTTGACGTACATCTGAGATAACTCTGGAAGACTGGGCTCAGGAGGTTGCTCGTCAGAGTCAGAGGTAGCATGCAGTTGGGAGACTCTCGCTTGTACATCAGCCTGCACATTTTTTTAGAGAATTATTTTTCTAGATATATAAATATTCTTAAATATTCATATTATATTTTAAAATGTAAAAAGAATACTTACCAATGTATCAAATATAAGGCCGTATGTATACTATCCTGAACCACGGTAGTGGAAGTGCTCCACAATTTCCTAATATATGGCGGGGCGTCCCTTCTTCCTCTCCTATAATTTAGAACATGATGATTAAAACTTAAAATATGTATACATGCATATTATAAAACTTTACCGAATTTGGTATCAACAAATGACTTACAATATCCAGAGCAACCTCGACGGCACCACGAGATCCACCTTTATGGGTGGAGATGCCAGTACCCGGGCCAGCAGGCTCAGATAGTCTGTTCCGTCTACATTGTGCGGATTTGGCTTTCACGTCATCTCTGTCCCAGTACGCGAGCAAGGCCTTCCACACTTTCGTATCCCACTGTGGCTTCTTACCCTTCAACTCCCATTTTCTTTTCACAGAGTTCAAAAGATCTACACATCTTTCAGCAGCCCTTTTCAGGAACAAGTGATGCACATACTGTGTTGAAGTGACAGTAGGATCCCATCTAGCCTCTTTCTGATAAACAAAGATGTTATTATGTCATATAATATCATTATAAATCAAATGAATATATACCTGAAATGTCTTCCAGTACTCCTGCAGCCTTTCTTCGGATATCATCCTGAAGGTGAAGGCGCCCAACTCCATATGTCCAGCCATGATACGTCTGATCAGCTTGGAGACCGGATTCGAAGGCATCAAGCTGCAAAACAAATTTGTAATACATAATTAATATTCAAGGATATATATTCCTCAAAATACCTGAAAATAGTAAGTCTAACATACGTATCGTAGGCAATATACACATCTAGTCTCTGTCCGACCATTTGTGAATCCGACTGTTCTTCAGAATCCGAGTCGGTATACTGCTCAGCTTCCTCGTCATCAGTCGTGGGGATCAACGGAACTGGCACTGGTATGTGTGGTATAGGCACTGTGTTCCGCGCCCCACTAGACCGGCCTCGACCCCCGCGACCTGTACTCTGTCGCCGTCCCCCGCTAGAGCTACGATCGGATCCGCTCATCTGTAAAATTTTAAACACCGAGATATAAATGAGCAAATAGTCAAAGTTTAGGTGTACACATTATAATTTATAACACCGAGATATAATTGAGCAAATAGTCAAAGTTTAGGTGTACACATTATAATTTATAACACCGAGATATAAATGATCAATCAATCAAAGTTTAGGTGTACACATTAAATAATTTCTAACATCGAGATAACAATTACTAAACTACTTAATCATCATCATCATTATCATCATCATCATCATCATCATCATCATCATCATCTTCTTCTTCTTCTTCTTCTTCTTCTTCTTCTTCTTCTTCTTCTTCTTCTTCTTCTTCTTCTTCTTCTTCTTCTTCTTCTTCTTCTTCTTCTTCTTCTTCTTCTTCTTCTTCTTCTTCTTCTTCTTCTTCTTCTTCTTCTTCTTCTTCTTCTTCTTCTTCTTCTTCTTCTTCTTCTTCTTCTTCTTCTTCTTCTTCTTCTTCTTCTTCTTCTTCTTCTTCTTCTTCTTCTTCTTCTTCTTCTTCTTCTTCTTCTTCTTCTTCTTCTTCTTCTTCTTCTTCTTCTTCTTCTTCTTCTTCTTCTTCTTCTTCTTCTTCTTCTTCTTCTTCTTCTTCTTCAACTTCTTCTTCTTCTTCTTCTTCTTCAACATCATCATTCTCAATTTGAATTAGTGCACCACTGACATCTGCCAACACGATAGGATCACTGTCTATTTGCACATTATTCATTTGTGAATTAATCTCATCATTTTGGAACGGGGGTAGCTCTTGTTCATTCCTTTTATCAATTTCCACTAAGGATCTCGGTTTAACTTTGCAAACCGCAAGCCATTCATGATTTCGCACCCCCGGGTATTCGCAATAGTAAACTTGAGTGGCTTGATTTGCTAATACAAAAGGATCATAACGGCCATATACTCTTCTCCGATTAACATCCACAAGTTTGTAGTTAGGATGTATTCTTGTTCCATTTGGCACGGTAGGATCATACCACTCGCACTTGAACAAAACCACTTTTTTCTCAAATCGTCCAGGGTATTCCAACTGTAATACTTCTTCAAGGATCCCATAGAAATCATTCTCATCTGAATCATAGTTTGTCCCCTTGATACAAACTCCACTGTTCACATTCGATTTTGATTCACCATAAGTGCGTGTGTGAAATTTGTATCCATTTACGTAATACCCAGGATATGTGGTAACACAACTTACAGGACCGCTGGAGAGATCACGTATCCACCGGTTCTGAATATTGTTTACCTTGACCTATAGTTGACAAAATATTTAATCCTGAGTCTATGTATATATTTTATTATTTATATAATGTTATCAACTTGACTTACAACTTGTTCAAACCATAACGCAAACTGATGTTGATGTTTATCGTCTTGTTCAGCCCTAGATAGATTCGGTTGAACACTTTGAAGTTGATGCATGAACATACTACAAGAGGGAAGTTGTACAATATTATCATTATAAGATGTTTTGTAATAATTATAGATGGCCAATGTTGAATATTAACTTACTCAACATATGGTTGCACCTTGTTACAATTCAGTAACACGTAGGTGTGAGCTGTATTTTTCTCTTCGGCTACAATATATCTTGTATTCTTCCGTCCAAGTGGTCGTCCAGGAGGTATAAAAATTGACGGAGTACCAGGTTGGGGTTCTTCGGCGCCACGACCATCGTAATTACGAGGTACATTATGACGCCTCGTCAGAACATGATCCTCAAAGTAGTGGGAACAAAAAATTGATGCTTCTTTTGTTAGATATGCATTTGCGATCGAAGCTTCAACATGAGCTTTGTTACCCACACTGAGTTTTAAATTATGAAGATACCTAACCAGAAGCATCAATAGTGAGTATAATAACCGCTAATTATTCAAATATTTGAAAGTTGTAGATTACCTCTCAAATGGATACATCCATCTGTATTGTATATGACCAGCCACTCGTGCTTCGTATGCAAGGTGTACAGGTAGATGCTCCATCGAATTAAAGAAGCTGGGTGGAAATATACGTTCCAACTTGCACAAGATCAACGGAATATCTACTTCCAACCGAGTCATATTCTCAACTGTAATCGTCGTAGAAGTCAACTCCTTGAAGAATAAACAAACTTCAGTTATAGCTTTCCACACGTTCTGTGGAAGAATTTCAGGGAAAGCAATCGGGAGTAGCCTCTGCATAAACACATGACAATCATGACTCTTCAACCCAAACATTTTCAATTTTGTCCAGTCAATAGTTCGAGACAGGTTGGACACATAGTTATCAGGAAACTTTAGCTCATCTACCCATCTGCACACAACATCCTTTTGTCTCTTATCAAGTGAATAGCAAGCTTTGGGGTACTTTCCTGTACGTGGACATTTCACAAGTGATGGACGACGACAATATTCATTAAGTTCATCTCTGGACTTATTCGTGTCCTTTGTTTTCCCTTCCACATTCATTACAGTGTAGAATAAATTATCAAAGAAGTTTTTTTCAATGTGCATCACGTCCAGATTATGACGGATCAACAAGGTACTCCAATACGGCAAATCCAAGAAAATACTTTTCTTCTATCAACCAGTTTCCAATCTCTTGTTGTGGGCCTCGGCACCATCTTCTGTCAATTTTCGATATCCCACCTAATTGATTTCATTTAGGAGTGATTCACCTGATCGAATGGGTTCTTTCTGAATGCAGTCTTGTTTCTCCGATACGGATGGTGTCTAGGTAAGAATTTACGATGGTTATCGAACCACGACTGTTTACGACTGAGCCTCAGAGTGAAAGCATCAGTGTATTCTCCACAGTAAGGACAAGCTGTCCGTCCAGCAGTGCTCCATCCAGACAACATTGAGTAAGCTGGAAAGTCACTGATGGTCCAAATTAGGGCAGCTCGCATCAGAAAATTTTGCTTTGTAGCAACATCGTACGTTTCCACCCCAATTTCCCATAAATACATCAAATCACGGATCAACGGCTGTAAAAAAATATCCAATTTATCCTTAGGATTTTTAGGACCAGGCACTAATACCGTAAGAAACATGAATTGATCTTTCATACACAACCACAGAGGTAGATTGTACGGTGTCACTATCACTGGCCATGAAGAATATTGTTTCCCAGACTGTCCGAATGGTTGAAAACCATCGGTGCTTAGGCCCAACCTTATGTTCTGAATCTCGGAAGCAAATTCAGGATACGAATTATCCAGGTGTTTCCAAGCCAATGAGTCTGCAGGGTGACGCATAACACCAGAATCATCGTTAGAGCAACTTGCATGCCATGTCATATCTTTTGCAGTAGCAACAGACTGATACAATCTTTGCAGTCGAGGAATGATAGGAAAGTAGAACATCTCCTTGTAAGGTTTTTTCTTTTTCCATTGACCATCAACACCACGCTTACGGGGTTTAAACCGTGGATGACCACAAACCTTACAATGTTCAAGTTCACTATCATTACCCCAATTTATCATACAATTATGTGCACAACAATCAATCCTCTCTACTGGAAGACCCATCCCACTCATTAGTTGTTTGCTATCAGAAAATTTCCTGGGCACTAGATTTTCAGGAGGAACAATTTCCCGAATCAATTCAACAACTTGATTATAACCCCTCTCAGACAGTCTATTTTCAGTTTTAATGTTCAACAGTCGGGCGTTGAATGACAATTGTGAGTGTGTTTCGCAACCAGGATACAAATCCTGGTTTGCTGCACGAAGCATGTCATAAAATTGAGCAGCATGCTCATTTGGGGGCTCCTCATTAACGGGTTCTTCCACATTTCCAAAATGAAGGTTAGGACCAGTTAGATCTGTGATCATGTCATGGTACGAGGTAGACCCTGCAGTATCATCTACTCCGTACGAAGTCGACTGATCATAGTTTTGGTGTGGTAGATGACCCCAATTTTGTTCACCGTGTAAAATCCAATTGTGATAATTGGGCATAAACTCATTTATATACAAATGTGTTTTCACGTCAATTGGTGCTCTAAACCTTTGGTTCCTACATCTAGATTTCGAGCAGGGACACCTAATATCTCCTTCACTCATCCAATCAGGATTGCTAGTTGCGAATTGTATAAACGATTCAAGACCACTAAGAAAGTCGGGAGCTATCATTCCATTAATTGTTCTTGGACCATACATCCAATTACGACTTGAATAACTCATATTATAATCTGTTTCAAATTAAAGAATATTCAAAATTTAATAAAAAATTAATATATAAATCCATTATAATTATCCTATTGTTAATTTAATATAGTTATTCTAAAATTTTCGGCAGAGTTTTGTTTATTATTATCGCATTCTCCAGTTAACTAAGATCCTATAGTGCATCCATTTCCGACTTAATTAAAATTAATCAAGTCGGAACACACATTCTACAGCTAGCAAACAACCAACAATATTATTCATCAACCCCCTCCGGCCACTCCAACATAATTAATTAATTATACTTTAAATATATATATAACTATATATACATCATTCATCAAATAAATAATTAATGTAGATAATCGAACACATGAATATTCATCACATATAAAATTAATTAAATATATCATGCAATTAAAATTAAATTTAACACAACAAATATTTATATAATTATTTCTAATTCATATAAATATAATTATATTATCAAATTTATAATTAATTACATACTAATTAAATTAACAAGTTAAACACTACATAATTAGCAACTAATTAAAAACTATACATACATATACATACATACATATAAATATATATATATATATATATACATGAATTTGCATTAATTTTACAAACAATTTAATTAACAAATTAGCCGATTAAAATGAAAAATGTTACCGTAGAAATGTTCACGGGGACGAGTAGGCCAAAACCCGACCGGTGGAGTGGCGTTTCCGGCGACGGCGGCGCGGCAGGGAGGGGCGGCGGCGGCTGGAAATGGTGGAGGAAGAGGGTTTTTCGCTGAGGTTAATGGTGGGTGGAGTGTATTTATATTAAACTTTACCGAGGGGGTTAAAGAGGGTAAACCCCCTCGGTAACTACCTGGATTTTAACGGGGACGAGGGGCAGGCGCTCGCCAACTCACGAGGGCACCGCCCTCGCCTACTCACGAGCGTAGAGCCCTCGGCTCACTGAAGCGCTGAACCAGGCGAGGGGCGCGCGCTCGCCAACTCACGAGGGGCCCTGCCCTCGCCTACTCACTAGGGGCCCCGCCCTCGGCTTGCTGAGATTTGAAATGGGCGAGGGGCGTGCGCTCGCCAACTAAAGAGGGGGCCTGAACCCTCGTCTACGCCCTCGCCTCGCTCTAATTTTATTTGCCCTCGTCTCGGCCCTCTTTAAGGACGAGGGCAATTTTTCCCCTCTTTAAGTGCCCTCTTTATTTAAGACTTTTTTTGTAGTGGTTGGACAACTATTATATTAATATTAAATATTCTATCGGTTCTTGAACAACTTATTAGTTCCAGTGCTCTGTGCTTCGCATTAGGGTTGTAAACGAATCAAATCGAGTCGAATACAACTGTTTTAAATTCGTATTTGTGAAATTATTCCGAATATCGAATCCGAATAGAATATTTTTCGAATAAAAATATGAGTTATATTTGATTTGAAACTCATATCGAATTATTAGAAAATATACGAATACTCCAGTCGAATATTCAAATCGATTTTTTTCTCAGGCATGTTCCAAACAAATAATATTTAAATATTTATTTTAAAATTGTCATTGTTTGAATTCACAAACGATTTATTAATTTAAAGTTTTGCATAACATAATCAAGTACGTAAATGAAAAGAAAAAAGTTGATTATCAAATTCTTGAAAAAACACTTTAATAAACAAATGAAGAGTGTAGACCTACAGTTCTTTTTAAATTTATTAGAGTTTGTTTTTATAATTAAATTATATTAAATGTTTTTTAATTAAAGTATAAAATTAAGGACTATCTAAAAGTTCGTTTGTTGGGTAAAGTTATAAAAGGTTAGTCTCCCTAAACAAATTATAATGGACTTAAATTTATAAATAATTATTTTATTATTACTATAATTATATAATATATTTGTAATCGAATATTTACGAATATCAAATCGAATATCATAGTTTTGTATTCGCATTTGATAACTAATCGAATAAAAAATTTATTTATACTTGAATTCGAATTATAAAATTTCGAAAATATCATGTCCAACTAAAATTATTTGATTAGTATATCGCATGAGAATGTGCAATGATTTATTTACAGTTTCAATTTGTTTTTACCCTATTTTATTAAAATCAGAAGCTACTGGAACTGCAAATTTATACCTATATAATAATAATTTATCACGGGTGATTCTAATTTCCTTTCTGCTCATATTTTGGGTACTATTATTGTTTGACATTGAAGGCGATTTGACTATTTAATTTAGGTAAAGCAAAATTGCCCGTAACTTAAATTACGAGGACATTGAAGGCGATTTGACTATTTAATTTAGGGAAAACAAAATTGCCCATAACTTAAATTAGGGGGGTGTTGTGTTTTTAGGATAATAGTTTTTCGTTTATTATAAGATATTATGTTTTAAAAATTATAAACGTAGGACATCTCAATCCAATTTAAATTTATTTATTCAGGCTCAATTTTCTTACCTTTACAGATTTTTAACATTATTATGTCCTACATCCACAAGCTTGAAAAATTATTCTCTTTAAAACACACTTATCTTAAGTTACGGAGGGTTATTGTTTTTGCCGAACCCTAGCCTTGATTTGGAGGAAAAAAAAGAGGTCGGCTTGGCCGTTGCCTGGGGCAGGTTTTTTTAGTGGCGACGATGGGTTTAGATTTTCATAAGGGTTGTCTAGAATATGAAAAATGGTGATGTCACCTCCAAATTAAAAACTGTTGGAGAATCGTTGGTATGTGTGAGCGATTGCACGGAGTTTTAGAAGTAGATTTTTTTTGCTGAATTGATACTGAAATTGATAAGCGAATTAAACACAATTTGATATGGGAATTAGTGTGGCGTCTAGAAGCTAGCTTTGTAGATGTAGGCCTTTCATTTAATTAATGGATGCCATGAATGAATCTATAGTGGTGTCCATGTTTTGGAATTATGTTATTGCTTGTGTAATGCTAATTTTGTTGCACATGCTTTTACGGGGAAAGTTTCACTCTTGGTAATAAGATAATAGGTTCAAAACACTTTTGGTACCCACTTATGTTTAAAATATAAAATAAAAAATGTCGAAAAAAGGACGGCTTTAAATTGAACCCAATCTTTTGGAGGAAAAAAGTGCAATTTACCCTAGTTCTACAAGACTACTCAATTTTTTAGTACTAACTTTTATTATTAGGTCGAGCCTTTGGATTTTGCGGAGTCTTTTTATTGGAATGCCTTAAACTCTTTGCACAGAGTTGGTCGGGAGTCTCCCTGTATTTGAGTCTATTTTTTAAGCCCAATATGTTAGAGGTTCATAAATAGCGTACCATTCCTCTTCCCAACAAGAAAATAAATAATTGCCTACAAAATCTATAAATATGGCTACAAATTTTCCTACAAAAAATTCCGTAATGGGAATTGCCTACGACTTGCGCACATACAAAACTTTCTAATTATATAGACATCTTCATTCCTCACCTATAATATAATCTGCCTACGGAAATTTCGTAAGCAAATTGTTTGAGGGTAATTTTTTATAGACAAATGACTTGTAAGTAATTAATTATCTAAGAATTTTATTTTGAAGACAAATTTAGATTAAGAAATGAAGATGTCTACATGAATAAAAGATTTCGTAGGAAATTCCTTATTTTTTTTTGTAGTGTTTTCTACCCCTAGTCACAACTAACACAACCTTTGTGAAACACGTAAATTTTGTGTCGTTTACTTTCTCTATAATATGTCCTTCTTGTGTCTTGATTTAAACCTTCTCCACAATATTTGTTCTTATTCTTCTTGGCAATAGAGGAACTTGGCTCTAAAAAACACGAGTATACCTGATGTATTTCATGTGTAATTAAAATTCTTGATCTATGAAATTATTTAAAAGATAGAGATAATAAAAAGTTATCCGGTTTTATTGTATAAGTATGTTGTATTAGTATATAAAAAAAATCACAATTCTTGCACGCAATTAGATTTTAAGTTCAATTTTAACTTTAATTTTGATTTTTTTCAAAACACATACAAACCACCGAACTATGTGTTTTTTTCAGTTAGTGTATTACTGACCATTTTTTGGAGTATCACTGATTTCTGTTTGAGTGTGTTTTTTTTTTCTTCAAAATTCAAGTGCATATCATGCATTCAAATGCACACTAAAACTACTCTAAAAAAATATTTCAATAATATTAATTTCCTAAATAACATATTTCTTTGGAATAAATTATTACACTTAAATATTTTTCCAAAGAATTAATTGAATTAGTGTTTTCGGGCGCTATCACCGTCCTTTTCCTTCGCGAAACGCTTGGTCGCAGTCTTAACAATGTCCACGTAACGCCCGAATTCCTTGTTCCTGTCTCCAATATGGGCCGGGTCCTTTGATTTCTTGCCGAATTCATGCTTGCACCTCTTCAATCCCTTCTTAACATCACTCACACTATCCTGAACTCTCCTATAATCATCTGAATCTAACTTCCTCTTCACGATATCGAGGTCGTGGTGAGCGTTGTTGTAATTTCTCCAACACGTCAGATACTTCGCCTTCAATGAATCGTCTCCAGAATCCTGGTGAAGCTGGTTCAGTTTATCGCGGATTGCATTGGATTTTTCGATGGCCAGGTCAATTATCACACCAGTGACATTCCGACTATCCGTTTCAGTAAACCTGTTTATCTCGGATTTGATGATTTTCCAGCACTGCTTTGAATTTTTGGTGTTGGAGCACAGATCTCTCAGATAACGGCCAATTGTTGAATCGTCTCTGTCGTCATTTCCGATTTCTGGATCATGAATATCCCAATCATTATCAACTTCCCAATCATTTTCGTATTTTGAAATTTGTCGGTGACCAATTGAAATTGGAATTGCGATTGAGAGAATGAGAGCAACTAGGATCACTCGTTGCAAATAAGAAACCATTTTTCTGTTCCTTGTAGCAATTGAATTCTATATAAGTTGAAATTGCTTTTCTTGCAATGGTGTGTTATAGTTCAGAAAGGCTTGTTTATATAGTGGTGTACTTTCATGTCCAGTTTCAGTTTTGCAGGGTTATTAAGTATAGTGATTTATACCCATATTGATTAAGTGCTATTAAGGAATAATAAATAAGGGCAGGGTGGCTGTTCAATTTTTTTTTTTTTTTGCCTCATAGTCATGGTCATATTTAAACTGTTCTTTTAGGAAAATTATATATTTACAAGTTTTAAAGCACATTAATGTCCAAATCAAACTCTCGAAAATTCAAAATGATCTTTACTTTTTAGGTTATTTTTTTTGCCTAAGTGTTATATTACTAATCCCATCCCACCTCCCAATTTCAATCCCACAAATCTTTCATCAAAACAAGGAATTTTTATTTTCATATGATTAAAAAAGAAATCAAATTTTGATAATTATACCAGCAACTAACTCCGTTCTCTGAGCTTTAGAAACAGCGCACCCTTTTTTCAAAAAAGGTGGTGTTCCGAAAGCAACGACGGGCGGCGACAATATTAATTGCTTCCATTCCATTTGTATCTGCTTCATTCAAAACACACCATTCTTTAATTCCTTACGAACACCGGTAATGTATCTTCACACGTGATTTCCACGGAAATTCTGTTGCCTATTGTCTCCATTGTTTGTGATGCCGCGGAAAATCAAAACTATTGTTAAGATGTGGGGCAAGAGCCCACAAATTAAAATAATATGAAAAAAATTAGGGGCCGCTTGGTTAACAACTCTTCAATGGTAATGGGAATGAGATTGAAAATTAATGTAATTAGTATGGTTCATGAGAACAAAATCACCACCTCTCCTCCTAAATAAGGTAATCACTACTCCATTTTGATTACCATATTCTCTTCCTACAACCATCCTTCTCAACCACTCCCCCATTACTCCACCAACAACCATTTGTTGTCAACTTCTATTCCAAAATTAGGGCATGACACTAGCAATAGTGTCACAATTGGAACACTTCTTCCCCTAACATATCATTTTTCTTATGAGGCATAAAATTGAAATCAACGAAAAATGAAGAACACCAGATTTCCGTGGTTCGGAGATGAATACTCTTACGTCCACGGGATCAGAGAAGATTGATCTTTCACTAAAATTGGAGAATTTACAATTCACTCTAGCTCACACTCTCTCTCTGTGTTTTGCACTCAATTTACTGTTTCTTACTCTCACTATTGATGAATCACACACTTCTCTCAGTTAGAGAAGTACCCCTTTTATAGTTACGGAGATTGAGATGAACCCTAGATTTAATTCAATTGTAACAAACTCAAATGTGAGGTAGTTATCCAGCTAGCTAACGACTTCAATAACCGCTTCAGTTGATTCAGTTAGAACCGTCATCGCGCTAGCTTCAATTTGGTGTAATTCGCGAATAATGAACTTCGGATCAGATGACTTGACCTCCCCTAGTTCTGGTCACTTCCACCAGACTTCTCTGGTCAGACTCCACTGGTAGACTCCTCTGGTCAGCCTCACCTGCCAGACTCCTCTGATCAGCCTCATCTGTTCCAACTCCTCTGATACCCCAAATTGCCTAACTCCCAAGGCTAACACTTTAAAAACATAGTTTTCTATTGAAACTCAAGCTCAGCAGATTAGATACTTCACATATGACACTTCACAATTCTCCACCTCAGATGAGAAGTATCAATCCTCTCTTCCTCTCCTCCACACTCCAGCTTGGGTCAAGGAACATCCCATACACTCATCTTTACCAATTCAATACAGAATTTGAACTTCGTACCTGGTAAAGACTTTGTACACATATCTGCAGCATTGTCCTCTGTAGATATCTTCTGGATCAGAACCACTCATTTTTCAATGATTTCCCTTACAAAGTGTAACCTTACATCAATATGCTTTGATCTCTCATGGAACACTTGATGTTTAACCAGATGAACAACACTCTGATTATCACAATGAATGACCACAACCTTTTGATTTATTCCAAGATCCTTGATAATGCCTTTCAACCATAAAGCCTCCTTAACAGCTTCAGAGACTGCAACAAACTCTGTTTCTGTAGTAGATAATGCAACCCCACTCTGCAGAACAGATCTCAAGCTAACATCAGTATTATAAAGAGTAAATATATACCCGGTTAAGGACATTCTGATATCCAGATTAGCAGCAAAATCAGAATCAACAAATCCTTCTAGTGGACTCTTCTAGTCAGTCATCCTTTCAAACATCAAACCTAGATAAGATGACCCTTTAATATATCTGAATATCCATTTCAAAGCTTCCCAATGTAATTTCCCTGGATTAGACATGTATTTGCTTACCATAGTTAATGAATAAGCTAAGTCTGGTTTGCTGCAGACCAGAGCATACATCAAGCTTCCAACCCCATTTGCATAAAGTACTTTCATCATAGTCTTCTTTTCTTCTTCAGACTTTGGTTCCATCTCCTTAGATAATTTGTTGCCCCAGAGGAGTTGACACAGACCTACTCTCATGCATGTTAAACCTCTTCAAGACCTTCTCAATGTAACTCTTCTAGGATAAGAATAGTCTTCCAGCTGCTCTATCCCTAAGAATATCCATTCCAAGAATCCTTTTAGCATTTCCCAAGTCCTTCATATCAAATTTGGCACTTAGCTTTCTTTTGATACTCTGAATTTTCAACAGACTCTTACTAGCAATAAGCATGTCATCTATATAGATCAGAAGATAAACTATCACATCACTTCCTTACTTTTCCAGATATACACAAGTACCATACTTGCTTCTTACAAACCCAATGGATAGAATAACTTCATTGAACTTCTTGTGCCATTGTCTCGGACTTTGCTTGAGGCCATACAATGATTTTTTTAGTAGACACATCTTTCCTTTTCATCCTGGTTCAACAAACCCTTCTGGCTGGTGCACGTATAACTTCTCAATAAGATCCCTATGCAAGAAAGCTGTCTTTACATCAAGTTGATGTAGCTCCATGTTGTGACCGTTTCGGACCACGTGTTGGATTCGGCCGGAAGAAAGCCGAAAAAGGCAAGAAGGTACCCGGAGGCCGGGGCCGACCTGGCCGGCCTGAATCCGACCTCAGCGGGCTCCGACCACGAGTTTCCGGCCTCGAAAGCGAGGCCGGAAACCCACTTGAGACACCCGTCCACGTTCGTCCCAGCCACGTTCAAGTCCTGCCGTGGCCGGACCGGCCCGGCCAAGATCAGTGAAGTCCAGCAGAGATCGCCCGGACGCGACCGACTGGCTAGAGCAATCTCCGACCTCGCTGTCCGCCAGGAGGCCGGTCTCCGATCACTCAAGGCCCCCGGCCGGCAAGAGAAATCTGGAGCACGTGACAGAATCAAACAAGACCCTCTCCCAAGGGGGAAAAAGGCCGCCTCCGTACCCAGAGACTCAGAGAATATTCCATCCAAATGAGGAAATTCGCCAGATAATCGTCCTTTTTGGACACGCGTCAACACCCTAGTGGCCGGCCACCTGCAAGCCCTGACATACCAGAGCCCGCGCGTCCTCAGAGGCAGGAGACATTTAATGCACCTGTCCCCCGAGAGGCCGGAAATGACCAGAATACCCCTATAGTTAGAAAACTATAAATACCCCCACTTTTGTAATGTAAAAAAAAGTTCAATCTCTCTCTCAGTATAATCAATACACATACTCATTCAAGTCTAGGGACTCACAACCCCTGGCAATTCTTGGTGTTCTTAGTGTTCTTATGCATTTATTGCTTTTCTTCATTCAAGCACTCATTCTAGCATTTAAGAACCCAATCATTTGATGTTTTTACCAAAGCTTTTATAAATAGTCATTCGATCCCAGCAAAATATATTTGGTAAACAACATTTGGCGCTAGAAGGAGGGTATCTAACCCATCAAACGCATATTTTCTTCACCTCTCTTTGAAGAACACTCACTGTTCTTCAAAGCTTCACATCCTCAAACCTTCAAATCTTCAAACCTCAAACTCCTCCTCTCCTGAAAGCAATGGATCCCCAGAGATCATCCCATGCTCACGGGAAAGCCACACGCGTGGCCTCCCCGATTCGTTTTCTGGAGGAACCCCTCCCATCCGGGGGTCGAGGTTTCTTTACTCCTGACCAGGCCGGGTCAGGGAGACGCCGCCAGGCGGAAGAGGCGAGGGGGTGCCGGAGCACCACCTCCGCCTCCAAGAAGAAGGCCCAAGCTCGCGCTCTCAAGGGTAAGGCGAAAGCCAGGGAGCACCAGGGTGAAAGCCAGTGTCGGGCAAACTCCATCTCCACCCGTTCTCGAGGTTCCGCCCATCCGGTTTTCAACCGTTTGGGCACGACCGACCCGTCGTGGTATTTTTAGCCGCGTTCCCAGTTACGACACTGGGTACAGAGATACTGAGTCCGTCTCCAACTCTGGGAGCACGGCCCAAATGCCCCACAAGAGGGCAGCCGAGGTTAGCCTGACCCCGGCAAACTCCGCCAGGCGCAAGCTAAGCTTCGCCCAAAGTGGGCTTTTGGGACGCGGAGTCCCCCGAGCGGCCGTTTTCGACCGAATCGGCCCCCTAGCCGACGGAGGAGACCAGCTGGTCGAAACCTCCAATCCTGAATTCGCCAAGATGCAAAAGCAACTTGACGAAATGAAGGCGCTCCTCGAAGCGCAAGGCCAAACTAAGGCCCGGCCAGTCGCCAGCGAGCCCCTGGCGGTCGATATTGAGCTCGCGCCGATCCAGCTCAAAATCGTCCCCCCGCCGGCCCCTCTCTACGAGGGGAAAACAGATCCGGAGACTCACCTGAGCAAGTTCCGGATCTACATGACCGGACGTGGCGCTACCGACGCCACAAAGTGCAGGCTCTTCCCACTCACCCTGGGCGACCTCGCCCACAGATGGTACGTATCTCTCCCGGCACGGTCCATTGACTCATTCGCCACTTTAAGCGCCCAATTCTCATCATACTTTGCGGCCAAAATTGCCAGGCCGGAAAGCTGGCATCGCCTGATGCGAATCCGCCAAGAGAAAGAAGAGTCCGACGAGGACTACGTGGCCAGAGTGGACGAGGTCATGCTGACCGGCGAGGCGGTAAGCGATCAACTGGCTTTGCACGCAACTCTTGGGGGTTTCCACGGCCGGTCTCCTATGTTCAAACACCTCACCAAGGACTTCCCTAAAACCTACGCCAAATTCCGCGCCCGAGCCGGTGACTACCTGGCTCGGAGGAAACTTCTGGCACTAAGGCTGGGGGAGTCCGAGCCAGCCCCAAAGGAGACGGAGGCCGTAGCCCAAACCTCCCCCAAGAGCGGCCCTAAGGCCAGAAGAGTGGCCAAACCGCCCGGTAACTTCAAGTCCTTTGAGGACGTTGAGGTTCACCTAACCCAGGCCATGAGGCAGTCCCCCGCGCATATCTTCAATGCGATTCAGCACCGGGACGTGCTTCCTAGGCCAAGGCCCTATTCTGGAGACCGGTCCCGGCTGGACCCTAAAAAGTTCTGCGCCTATCACGACTCTATTGGCCACAATACGAGCCAGTATCGTGATCTCCTCAAGCAGCTTTGGAAGCTGTTTAACGAAGGGCGTCTGAACGACCTCCTTCAGAGGCCAGCCGGCCGGCAGGACCAACAGCAGCAGCAGCAGCCCCAGCGCCACCCTCGGAGAAACGAGGAAGGCGGCCGGCCTCTCAGGCCGGTCGCTGCTTTGGAGGAGGATGATGACGAGGATGACCTCCTCCCACCCATGAATCCCGGCGGTCGGGTCAACATGATCCAGACCGACGGAGGGAACCTAGGTGGCCTCACCCCCATCTCGACGCAGTCCAACCGGAAGCGGAAAGCAGAGGTCCGGGCGGCGACCAACGTCAACTTGGTCACGCCCCCAGAACCAAAGATTCACAAGAGCTTGGAGATAACTTTCTCCAACCAGGACAGGACCGGGGTGCTGTTCCCGAAGGGCGATGCGTTGGTGATTGCCGCCCGGATCCTGGGCAAAGAGGTTCAGCGCATTTTGGTCGATAATGGGTGTTTTTGCAATATCATCTTCAAAACAGCCCTAGACCAGCTCGGAGACCTCGTCAACTTCATCAGGCCAATCGACCTTCAACTGAAGGGATTTGGGGACGCAACAGTCGCTGCGTACGGGAGGATAAAGCTCTCCGTGGAACTCATCTGCTGCTACAACGAGGAGGTCAGGATAACTAGGCCGTTAGATTTTATAATCGTAGATCAGCCAAGCTCGTATAATGGCTTTCTGGGTAGGCCCTTTTTAGAAGTTTTTGAAGCTGTTGCTTCTTTCTACTATTACTGTATCAAATTTCCCACCCCCGAGGGGGTGGTCGGCACCATTAAGGGTGACCAGGCAATGGCTAGAAGGTGTTTGAAATATTCCTACTCTCATTTATTTTCAATTAGCAACGACCAAACACCGGACGGGCCACACCCCGACTCTGAAACGGCCACTCCGGCCACAGAACCCATAGCGGAGGTCGGATCCACATCCGCCGACCCCCGGCCTATGCAGATCGACGATCCCGAGCCAAGGATTGGTTTCGAACCATCCGAGCTCGACCTCGATCCCAGATTCGATTCTTCTGACCGGCGGAGCTATGAACAAGCTACGGCCTTAGAGGATTTGGAACACATTCCGGTCGACCCCTCGAGGCCGGAATTAGAAGTACTAACCGGCTCTCGCATACCGACCGAAATGCGGGGGGAATTGATCGAATTCCTAAAAGCCAACGTTGGAGTCTTTGCCTGGTCTCACCAAGACATGGTTGGGATAGATCCAAAGTACGCATGCCATCGTCTAAAGATCGACCCCAACAGGAGGCCGGTCCATCAGAAAAGAAGGAAGTTCGGCCCGGAAAAATACGAAGCTTTGGCTGAAGAGGTCAAGAAGTTGCTAGACAACAAGCTGATCGAACAAGCCCGGGACGAGCCCCAGTGGGTCGCAAACGCCGTTCTGGTCAAAAAGACGAACAGTACCTGGAGGCTATGCATAGACTTCACCGACCTCAATGCAGCATGCCCGATGGATCATTTTCCAATGCCGCACATTGACCACCTGGTGGATGGCACGGCCGGGCACGAGATGATGTCCTTCATGGACGCTTTCGCCGGCTACCATCAAATCCCCATAGCCATCGAAGACATCAAGCACACCTCATTCCACACGGAGAAGAACATATTCTCTTGGCTCAGGATGCCTTTCGGTCTGATCAACGCCGGCGCGACCTACCAACGCCTAGTCAACAAGATGTTTGCAGATCAGATCGGAAAGACCATGGAGGTATACATCGACGACATCGTGGTGAAAAGCTTGAAGAAAGAAGACCATCTCAGGGATCTTGAAGAGACTTTCAAGATCCTCAAGGCCTACAATATGAAACTAAACCCGAAGAAATGCAACTTTGGAGTGGAGGCCGGCAAATTCCTGGGACACATCGTCAGCCAGCGCGGGATCGAGGCCAACCCGGCCAAGATCAAGGCCGTCCTTGACATGCAAGAGCCAAGGACGATCAAACAAGTGCAACGCCTGACCGGATGCCTCGCCTCTCTCAACAGATTCATAGCCCGGCTCAGAGATAAAAGTAAGCATTTCTTCTCGACTATTAAAAATGGCAAGTTTTCTTGGAATAGGGAAAGTCAAGTAGCCTTTGCGAAACTAAAGGAATATTTGGCAAACCCACAAATCTTAGTCAAGCCAGTCCCGGGGGAGAAGCTTTACTTATATCTTGCGGCCTCCGAGGTCGCACTGAGCGCGGTACTAGTCCGGGCGGATGGTTAGAACCACCTTCCGATCTACTTCGTGAGTCAAGCCCTACACGATGCCGAGCTCAGATACACTCCGCTCGAAAAATTAGCATACGCTCTGGTCATGAGCGTAAGGAAGCTAAGGCCTTATTTCTTCGACCACCAAGTAGAGGTCCTCACCACCCTACCCCTTAGGCAAGTCCTACACCGGCCGGACACAAGTGGCAGGTTGTTGAAGTGGTCTTTAGAGATAGCTCAGTACGGGGTCTCATACGCCCCAAGGACGGCCATCAAGGGCCAGGCCCTGGCCGACTTCATAGTAGAGTTAACTTTCCCACCCAAGTTCACAAGAATCGACCACCCCTCTTGTAAACTCCATGTGGACGGATCGTCAACTAATACTTGTGCTGGGGCCGATATCGTCCTGATCGGCCCGGAGGGCCAAAATTTCACCCATGCAGTCCGCTTCAGCTTTCCGGCCACCAACAACGAGGCCGAGTATGAGGCTCTGGTCGGAGGCCTTGAACTCGCGATCGCCATCGGAGTTTGCCGACTGCACGTTTTTATGGACTCCCTACTCGTGGTCAACCAAATCAAAGGTGAATACGAGGCCCGGGGAGAGCAGATGATGAAGTACCTCGACCTGGTTACAACCTTATGCGAGAAATCTCACCAAGTCTTCATTGAGCAAATCCCAAGGGAGCACAACACCCAGGCCGACGCTCTTTCCAAACTTGCAACCGCGGAGGGAGCTGCCGACCTCTCCAATATCCAACTTTCCACGCTCGGAACGCCCACGGTCATCCGAGCACAAGTGGCGACTGTCTTGAGCACGGATGAAAATTGGATGACGCCGATCGTAAAGTACCTCAAGACCGGCGGTCTCCCCGAAGATAGAACTCGGGCACGGCAACTACAACTCCGGTCATCAAGGTACACCCTCATCGACGATCTTTTATATTAGAGAAGCTTTACCCTCCCACTCCTAAGATGCATAACCCCGGAGCAAGGCCGGACCATTCTGGCCGAAATCCATGAGGGGGTATGCGGAAATCATGCCGGATGCCGGGCCCTAGCCCACCTTGAACAAGGACGCCGTCAACTTCGCGAGGTCGTGCCACAAATGCCAAGTCTTGGGGCCCAACATCAAACTGTCCCCCGAACAGCTCTCCTCCATGTATAGCCCTTGGCCTTTTGCCCAGTGGGGCATCGACCTGATCGGACCAATGCCCACTGCGCCCGGGGGCCACAAATTCGCCGTCGTGGCCGTCGACTATTTCACAAAGTGGGCCGAGGCCGAGCCACTCAACAAGATCAGTCAGACTCAAATTATCAAGTTCATTTGGAAAAACATCATATGCCGTTTCGGTTTACCTCAAGTGATCATCTCCGACAATGGGAAACAGTTTGACGGTCTCCAAATGATTCAGTTTTGTGAAAGATGGAATATCAAGAAAGTATTCTCCACCCCCTACCACCCGCAGACGAACGGCCAAGTAGAGGCCGTGAATAAAATTCTCAAGCACACTATTAAAGCTAAGCTTGAGGACAGGAAGGGGAAGTGGGTGGCCGAGCTACCCGACGTACTTTGGTCATATCGAACGACCACAAGGAACTCAACGGGCGAAACACCTTTCGCTTTAGCTTTTGGGACCGAGGCCGTCATTCCTTCAGAGGTCTCCCTACCAAGTCATCGGACGGCCCAGACGATCACCGGAGACAATGACACCGCCCAGATGATCGAATTGGACATGTTGGAGGAAAGGAGACTAAATTCCAACCTCCGATATGCGGCCTACAAGAAGAAAGCCGAAAATTTTTTCAACTCCAAAGTGAAGGCCAGAAAATTCCAGGTCGGGGACCTCGTCCTCAAGAAGGTTCAAGTACCAAAAGGGGTATTCGGCCCGAACTGGGAGGGTCCGTTCAGGATATCCAAATGGCTCTCCAAGGGAGCTTACGAGCTGGAACTCATGGATGGAACTCCGGACCAATACCCCTGGAACGCGATCCACTTGAAGAAGTACTACCAATGATTTTGTACTATGTATTCAAAGTTCTTATCAATACAAGGCTCTTAACACAGCTCAATCTATTCCCAAGCACCGGCCTCAGTTCAAAGGCATATGCCAACCGTATCGAGGACGGCATATCACACTTGAGCCCGGAAAAGCCACTCAAGGCCATCCAAAAACCGAGCCCAGTTCAAAAGCGTACGCCGACCGTATCGAGGTCGGCGTATCACACTGGAGCTCGGAAAGGCCACCCTAGCCACTTTAAAAGCCGAGCTCGGTTCAAAAGCATATGCCAACCGTATCGAGGTCAGCATATCACACTTGAGCTCGGCAAGGCAACCAAGGCAATCCTAGAAACCGGGCTCAGTTCAAAACATATGCCGACCGTATCGAGGTCGGCATATCACACTCGAGCCCGGGTCAAAATCTCATTCATACTTATGAAAATTTACTTTGATAGGTATAAGAAAGCAAGAGAGCAATAATAGAACAATAAAGTTCAAGGAAAATCTGAATTATATTAAATCAAAACCGGTCTGAAAGCCGGGAGGTACAACATTTTAAAACAAGATAAATCCGGTCGGAAGCCGGTTACATTCAGGAATGCAGTATAATAAATTTAAGGCAGTTTGAGTTCAAGAGCCGCCTTCCCCGGCTGCCGGGCCTGCCTGACCTCCGGTCCCGGCCACATAGTCGGCCACTTCATCGACCAAGGCCTCCACCACAGCCCCGTCTCCGCCCGGTACCTGGGGCCCCTCCGCAGGGATTTCCTCCTCCTCGTCTCCTTCTTCCTCGTTACCGGCCGGTGGATTCTCACCATTTCTGAACAGCCTGTGCCGATGGGGGAACCATGAGAGGTCCACCCCGTGGTCGGTCTCGAGGTCGAGAAAGGGGAACCAAAAACCGTCGCTGACCGGGTTCTTGGCAGCATACTCCTAGAAGTAATCCTCCAGGGATTTAGTATCGAGACCGGTCTGGCGCCCTACCCGGATCATGCTGGCAGCAGCGACGTAGAAGCAAAACTCGGAGAACAGCGCTGGGTTCGCGGTCGGATCCGCGGGATCATACGCCGGCCGGTTCAGTGCGGCGGCCAGATCTTCATTCTTCTTTTCAAGCTCCTTCTCCATCTCCGCCTGCCGGGCCAAAGCCTGGTCGGCGTCCCCTCGAGCTCGGTGCGCCTCCAACCGCAGGTCGGCGTTGGCGTCTTCCATCTCGGATACCCGGTTCCGGGCACCTTCCAGGGCTTTAAATGCCATCTCCGCCCGGCCCAGGGCATCGTCCTTTTCCTTCAAGACGGCCTCCATCTGACCGACTGCGCCATCTCTTTCCTTCTTGAGCTGGGCGACTTCGCTCTCTAGCCCGGTTTTCTCCTCCCGGGCGCAGGTCAGGGCACTCTCGGTCCTCCGAAGCGACTTGGAGATCTCTGAAAGCTCGCTCTCCATCGTGTTGACCACGATGGCCGCCTGACTGATCAGCGCGACCCCAGTCCGGCCCGCGTGCCGGGGACGGTGCTCGACAATGTCGGCCAGATCCTTTGTCCACGCCTGGGGGAGGGAATTCGCGGCCCGATGCATGTAGTCCGGCATCTCAGCCGTTGAACTCGGGGCACGAAAGGAGAGGAAATCGAGCACCATCGGAGGAAGATCGGAGTCATTTCGAGTCAACCTGGACAAGTGAAAGGTCAGATCAGGTACATAAATGAAATGGTGTGAGAGTGAGAACGTCAAAGTTAAAAGACTTACACTTGGAAGCGGACCGGGTCCCGACCAAAGTAGGTCCGGTCATCCCCTTGTCCAAGAACGGGCTCCAGACGAGCCACAGCTTCTGTTCCGACCGGCCCGGCCCCAGGGGGGGTGTCGTCGGAAACGTCTATCGGGGCCGGACTCGACCCATGCTGGCCGGATCCCTCGATCCCGGCCTCCTCCCAACTCCATTTCTTCCCCGTAATCGGAGAAGAGGTCGGGACCTCAGCAGCTGCTGCCCCGGCGGCCGGAACAGACTGGAGGGGGAGAGGCTCCTCTATCACGATCCCGGTCCGGACGCTGGTTCCTTTTTTCTTCTTCGCTCCTTTAGCCGCTTTCTTTACCGCGCAAGCTCCCATCAAGGCAAACATCTCCGGGCAACGATCGGAAAACTCAGGGGGGCACTGCCTGACGATCGGAAAATCTGGCACTGTACGACCAAAGTCCAAGTTAAAATATATATATATATATATATATATATATATAAATACAGATCGGAACCCGGTCACTTACCTGTCAAATTTATATGACGAGGAAACTGGAAGAACCGGCCGGAAATTCTGGCTTCTCGTGTCCGGAGGACGGCTTGATTCCTTTCCGAGGCAGGCAGGGACAGGATCCGCTCTCTGACGACCGCGAAATCAAAGTTCAATTCTCGATCGGAAGGGCAGGGATAACCTGCAAAAGAAGGCAAAGATTAGATCTGTACTTTTAGTTCAAAGGCAAATTAAAGATTCCTTACTGGGATTTTTAGGGCGGATGTCGGTCGGAATGTCGATCTCCGCTCCATCAGGGTACCCGGTCTTCCACGCCCCACCAACAAAGAACCATTTCTTTCGATCGTTCCGACCTTTATTGGGCAGGCCGGTCACCAGTTTCTGCCCTTTCGTCTGGATGTAGACCTCTCCGGTCCCACTCCTTTCGCTCTGGATCCGATAGAGATAAGTCATCTCTCTGGGGGTCGGCATCCGGTAGAGTCGATTCCTGCCAAATAAGGTCATGACGCTCACTATTATCATCCAGGCGTTCGGCAGCAGCTAGATGGGCGCCTGATTCCAGTAGTTCAACAGGTACGATACGGCCGGATGGAGGGGGAAGCGGAGCCCGACCTCCATCATATCCTGGGTTACGGCCACTATCCCACGCGGAGGTTGGTCTGCCCGTTCGTTTGGCTCGGGTGCGTAGAGATGAACGTCAAGAGGTACCTCCCATCCGGCCCGGGCTTCTTCGAGTTGGCGCTGGGACATCTTGCTTTGTACTTGGCCAATGGTCCACCTACGGGACTCCTCCAAATCGGCTATCCGAATAGTGGCCGGATCGCGAATGGTCGGCTCGCGCGGGAAGTGATCCAGATACTCCTCGTAGTCGAAGGAGAGAGACTCGACCTCATCCTTCCTCTCCACATATTCCGACCACAGACGAAAGACCTGTCTGACCTGGTCTCGCCGATCTTGGCTGACACTCCGACCAACTGCGGCCGGCCTCTCAACCTCTTCGGAATCGGATCCCGAGGCCTCCCCCGCGCTCCCAAGCCTTTCTTTAATCATCTCGGCCGCGAGATTTTTTAGGAGCAAGTTAGTGGCCCGGTCGTCACCCTCGCCGCGACCACCTTCTTCCTCATCTTCCTCCAGGAGATCATCCAGTGGATCCCTATCCCCCACGGGTCGGGCCGCCCCTTCATCCTGGGATCGTTCCGTAGCCAGAGGAACTCCCTCCCGGGCACCTTCACCCAATAATGACCGTCCCGGGCGTGGGAACAGGGCATCTAAGCCATCGTCATCTCGCGCCCAGATAGAGCCCGCCAGACGGGAAGGGGAGGCACCACTCCCACCGCGAGAGCTTCCTCCTTCGTCGAAAAGACGCCGGTTGGCGCCACCACCTCCTCCGCCGCTAGAGGAGGCGCCACCTCTTTGCCCAGGCGGAGGACCCGCCCACCGTCGCACCATTGTATATATAAAAAGAGTTGAGGTAAAGAAAGTTGAAAATTACCTTCGCAACACCAATCGCCGCCGTGCAAAATTCGTCGCCGCCGTGAGAAGCTCGCCGGAAATTGCCTAAGAGCAGCTGCAAATCGCTAAAGAGTTAAAACCCTTGGGAGTGAAGTGACACCCCTATTTATAGGAAATGGGTGAGGGTCTATTTCGAAATAAAATCCTAGATATAGGGACCTAGGTGCAAGAATTTGAAGAGACGGTTTCGGCATCAGACGCCTCGTACATTGCACGCATTAAATGTGCGAGATTCGAGGAAATCAAATCATGTCACACACGACAGCTTTCAATACGCGTAATCCGAGGCGTCGCCTGACGTCATGCGTACCTTTTTAGGCAAAATAAGTACAACGCCCATCCTTCCAGTCATCGCATAGCCATAAACCGGTCTCCGACCGCCCCGGGCAAGTCAAGGCCGACACCAATACAAAACGGCAAACGACCACCTCGCCCCACATTAACTTTGAGCGACGAGCTGGGGGGCAATTGTTGTGACCGTTTCGGACCACGTGTTGGATCCGGCCGGAAGAAAGCCGAAAAAGGCAAGAAGGTACCTGGAGGCCGGGACCGACCTGGCTGGCCTGAATCCAACCTCAGCGGGCTCCGACCACGAGTTTCCGGCCTCGAAAGCGAGGCCGGAAACCCGCTTGAGACGCCCGTCCACGTTCGTCCCAGCCACGTTCAAGTCCTGCCGTGGCCGGACCGGCCCGGCCAAGATCAGTGAAGTCCAGCAGAGATCGCCCGAACGCGACCGACTGACTGGAGCAATCTCCGACCTCGCTGTCCGCCAGGAGGCCGGCCTCCGATCACTCAAGGCCCCCGGCCGGCAAGAGAGATCTGGAGCACGTGACAGAATCAAACAAGACCCTCTCCCAAGGGGGAAAAAGGCCGCCTCTGTACCCAGAGACTCAGAGAATATTCCATCCAAATGAGGAAATTCGCCAGAGAATCGTCCTTTTTGGACACGCGTCAACACCCTAGTGGCCGGCCACCTGCAAGCCCTGACATACCAGAGCCCGCGCGTCCTCAGAGGCAGGAGACATTTAATGCACCTGTCCCCCGAGAGGCCAGAAATGACCAGAATACCCCTATAGTGAGAAAACTATAAATACCCCCACTTTTGTAATGTAAAAAAAATTTCAATCTCTCTCTCAGTATAATCAATACACATACTCATTCAAGTCCAGGGACTCACAACCCCTGACAATTCTTGGTGTTCTTAGTGTTCTTATGCATTTATTGCTTTTCTTCATTCAAGCACTCATTCTAGCATTTAAGAACCCAATCATTTGATGTTTTTACCAAAGCTTTTATAAATAGCCATTCGATCCCAGCAAAATATATTTGGTAAACAACACTCCAGATCATCTTGGACTACTCTGCGCAGAAGTAATCTGATTGAACAATGCTTGACCACAGCTGAAAACACCTCATTGTAGTCAATTCCTTCTCTTTCAGTAAATCCTCTGGCCACTAACCTGACTTTAAACCTCACTTGATCCTTCACACCAGACTCAAACTTTCGTTTAAATAACCATTTGCAATTGATTAGCCTCTGCTTAGTTGGTTTTTCAACAAGCATCCAAGTATGATTCTTCTTAAGAGACTCCATCTCTTCTGTCATGGTTGTGATCCATGACTCCCTATCATCACATTCAAGGGCTTCTTTGTAGCTTTTATGTTCTTGGTACACTATGGCTTCTGTTGTAACAAGTGCATAAGAGACCAGATCAACACGACCAAATCTTGCAGAAGGATGTATTTGTCTTCTAGATCTGTCTCTTGTCAGGCTATAATTTCTCAAGTCTGCTTTCGGCACTTCTTCCTCCTCTTCTGCAGGTGCACTATCCTCATCCGATGACTCATTATCTCCTACTCCCTGCTCTGGTTCAGAACCAGATGAGCTACCCTGTTTATCATAATCAGGCTCCACCTCAACTTGAGTAATTGGCACAGAAATAACACCATCTATCTCTTCAGCTAATGATTCTCCATCACCTCCACCAGACTTGTATCCTATTTGTGATTCATTGAACACTACATCTCTTCTAGTAATACACTTCTGGTTCCCAGGCTCTAGACACCACAACTTATACCCTTTAACACCCTTTGGATACCCAATGAAAATACATTTTAAGGCTCTAGGTTCAAGTTTGTCTTGCTTCACATGAACATAAGCTAATCATCCAAAAACTTTCAACTTTAAGTAATCTGATATCTTTCCATACCAGATCTCATCTGGGGTTTTAAAATCAATAGCAGATGATGACACTTTATTAATGAGATACACAGCTGTGTTAACAGCTTCTCCCCAAAAACTCTTAGGTAAATGAGCATCAGACAACATACACCTAACCCTTTCCAGAATAGTTCTGTTCATTCTCTCAGCTAGACCATTCTGCTGGGGGTTTGAAGGAACATTTTTATGCCTAGTAATACCCTTCTTACTACAAAATTGTTGAAACTCTTCTGATAGAAATTCAAGCACATTATCAGTCCTTAAGTGTTTGATAGTTTTGCCCCTCTTATTCTCAAGTTTAATCAACCATTCTTTGAACTTTAGAGAAGGCATCACTCTTCTGTTTTAGAATGTAAACCCAAACCTTTCTGGAATAATCATCAATGAGGGTAAGGAAATACCTGCCTCCACCATGAGTGGATACCCTTGCTGGTCCCCATACATCAAAATGTATGTAATCCATAACCTCCTTGGTGGTATGCTTCCCCTTCTGGTATGCTTGCTTCTTTGATTTCCCCAGAACACATCTCTCACAGAATTTCAGCTTACATATCCTCTTCCCAGGGATTGCTCCCTTGTTGGATAACTCCACCAGACCCTTCTCACCAACATGTGCCAATCTCTTATGCCACAAGTTGACATCAGAAGACTCCATAACAACATCAGCTGATCATGTTACTGTTCTGCCTATCAAAGTATACAAACCATTCTTGATCATACCCTTCATAACAATCCTTCCAGACTTGGTTATTGACAGAACTCCCTTGTCTGTCTTGAATTCAAAACCTTTGGAATTCAAAGTACCGAGAGAAACAAGATTCTTCTTCAAGTCAGGTACATATCTTACCTCAGATAAGATCCTATCAAATCCATCAAACATCTTGATCTTGATAGAACCAGATCCTTGCACTCTACAACTCTCATCATCACCCAAACGAACAAGACCTCCATCAAGCTTCTCAAGATTCAGGAACCAGTCTTCATGTGGACACATATGAAAAGTACAGCCAGAGTCTAGGACCCATTCTGGACATAGTCACTCATGACTAACCATCAAGACTTCTGCACTATCATACCCTTCAACCTCCACCACAACTGCATTTCCATCTTGATCATTTTGATTGTCTTTCTTCCTTCTTTCAGGGTAGTTCTTTCTCAGATGACCTTCTTTGTGACAAGTGAAACACTTTCTCTTCTCAACAAAATCAGATTTCTTCCCACCCTTATTCCCTTTTCCACCATCCTTCTTCTTGGACTGAAACCCCTTCTTCTTCTTGGATTGAACATTCAATCCTTCAGCAGGCTTCTTCCATTCAATCTGGATCTATAGAAACTTGGTTTTCAGGGCAGTTTGAATATCATCAAACATCACCTGATCTTGTCTTCCAAATAGCAAGGCATCTTTGAAATTCTCCAGAGACTTAGGCAGAGAATTTAACAGCATTAATGACTTGTCCTCATCATCAACAGTAACATCCAAACTCTCCAGATCATCCACCAATATGTTAAACTCGTCCAACTGATCACCAAGATTCTTGTCTTCACTCATCTTAAAGACTTGAAGCATCTGTTTCATGTATAACTTGTTCGTAACAGACTTGGACTGGTATAACTGCTCCAGTTTATTTCCGACTTCAAGAGCGGTTTTCTCCTTTGATACTTCCCTCAATGGTTTATCCTCAAGACACAAGATACGTGAACTGTGCGCTTTTCTCTTGTTCTCCTCCACCTTCGCCGGATTAGTTCCAGAAACCACCTGATCCGGTGGCAACAAGGCTTCGTACAGACCGTTGTGTACCAGGAGAGCCTTCATCTTAATCTTCCATAAATTGAAATCGTTCTTCCCTGTGAACTTTTCAATGTCGAACTTGGTTTGTATCCATGATTGCTTCCCACAGACGGCGCCACTTGTTAATAAATTTTGATTTACAAGAAAACTTGTAATCGGGAATCGGAATATGACTACTGCTTAAGAACGAAATTGAAATCAACGAAAAATGAAGAACACCAGATTTACGTGGTTCGGAGATGAATACTCCTACGTCCACGGGATCGGAGAAGATTGATCTTTCACTAAGATTGGAGAATTTACAATTCACTCTAGCTCACACTCTCCCTCTCTATGTGTTTTGTACTCAATTCACTGTTTCTCACTCTCACTATTGATGAATCACACACTTCTCTCAGTTAGAGAAGTACCCCTTTTATAGTTACAGAGATTTAGATGAACCCTAAATTTAATTCATTTGTAACAAACTCATATGTGAGGTAGTTATCCAGCTGGCTAACGACTTCAATAACCGCTTCAGTTGATTCAGTTAGAACCGCCATCGCGCTAGCTTCAATTTGGTGTAATTCGCGAGTAATGAACTTCGGATCAGATGACTTGGCCTCCTCTGGTTCTGGTCACTTCCACCAGACTCCTCTGGTAGACTCCTCTGGTCCAGACTCCTCTGATCAGCCTCATCAGGGAACTATTTATACTAAAACTTGAAACATCAGGGAAGACCATAGAGAGTTAGATTAAGTTTTGGGACTTCAGTGTAATTTTTTAAAATCCTAGTCAACTGAGTCAATAGTCAAACTTCACTTTAATTACGATTTTGTACTTCATTTTTAAACGCTCTTAAATTCTTCATTTTTCCATCCAACTTGATCAAAACAAGTGTTAAATTGTCCTAAAATCAAAGACCTACAATTTAGTTTTATAACCAGGTTATTGGCAGCCTGATAAAATTAACATTTTACCCCATGGCAGTTACTAGCCCTAAAATCCTGTCTTTAATCCATATTATTCATTTCACGTACATTTATACTCTAACGAGTTTCTACGTACACCAAATAAGTCTTTTAGTTATCAAAACCTTATAATATATCTTTACACTATCAGACTAATTTGTTAAACCTTAAAACATTTAGAAAATTGTCGATTTTCCCTTTAACCTCACAATGAAATTTAATGCTCCTAAAACTTAAGAAAAATCTTGTTACATTTAAGTTAATTAGTATATAATAATAGATAGAACTTTCAATATTTATAAACATCCAATATCTTTTGTAGGGTCAGAGGAAGGCAATGTGATGATTTCCACTCTTAATTGAGTTTAACATTCAATATTTTGATTATTATGTTAAAATGAGATATTTGTTACCATATGACCAAATGCATATAGTAAGTAAGACAAAATTTATGTTACTAGTCCTTAAAAAATAGACTTTTGTACTTTAAAGTGACAATGAAGACAAATATGAGTTTTTACAAGAATAAATATGTGTTTTTAAATTTATTATTCATCCTTTTAAATCTAAAATTATTGTTTCATACACTAGCACACATTTCTCCAACAATAACATACATTTGATCTAACATTAACACATTTTTGCTCCAACATTAACATACCCTTGCAGTAATGCACATTTACTCTAACATTAACACATATTTGCTCTAACACTAACACACTTTGCTCCAATGGTAACATACATGTACTCTAATATTAACACACATTTGCTTCAATAGTAACAAATATTTGTAGTAACACACATTTTCTCTAACATCAAGACACATTTACTCTAACATTAACACACATTTGCAGTAACACATATTTACTCTAACATCAACACAAATTTGCTCGACCAGTAACACACATTTACTCCAACAGTAACACACATTTTCCTCTATAGTAATGTATGATTATCCTATGGTAACACAACCTGAGAGGGTGCTTTTATGTATTTGTGCAAACACTTTTCACTACCTTACATGTGTTATTGTATGTAAAAATAATTATTTTTGTAAAAATAAATAAGTATTTGTGAAAACTAATATTTGAATAGATATTAACACACATTTTGCTCTTATACTGTATGAAAAAAATTATTTTAGTAAAAACAGACAAAAATTGGTGAAAAAATATTTAGTCTAATAGTAACACACATTTTTCCCTTCAATAACATATATTTGCCCATATTGTAACACAAGTTGGGAGCAAAAATCCTAGTACTAGACTTGCGTGAGATTTTGAGAAAAAATCGACATGTCCGACCTGACCCGGCCAAGATCCACGAATTTTTTAAATATGAATTATTCTATGGATCCTATATTCGCAAAATATTTAATATGCGATTTCATATACATGTGAGTGTTTAATTATATAATATACTTATAAATTCAATATTTATTCAAATTATATGGAAGCTTAAGCTACATAAGATTGATCTTTTTTATACGTTGTAGCAAAATATTACGAAAAGTAACTTTATCTTTATAATAAAGGACATACAGTTAAATTGTGAAAAGAGTAGACTGGAAAATGAGAAGACAAAATAATATTTCGCTTAGTAAGTATAATCAATTTATAATAATAATAATAATAATAATAATAATAATAATAATTCCCTAATACTAGTAATTTCCCCAAAATTTATCATAAATAATTTAAAAAGTATTAATTAGATTAATGTTTTCGGGCACTATCACCATCCTTTTCTTTCACGAAACGCTTGGTCGAGGTTTGAACAAGGTCCACATAACGCTCGAATTCCCTGTTCCTGTCTCCAATATGGGCCGGGTCTTCTGATTTCTTCCCGAATTTATGCTTGCACCTCTTCAATTCCTTTTTAACATCTTTCACGCTATCCTTAACTCTCCTATAATCATCCGAATCCAAGTACCCCTTGGCTATATCCAGGTCGTGGTGAGCGTCGTTGTAATTTCTCCAGCATGATAGATACTTCTTCTTCAATGAACCGTCTCCAGAATCCTGGTGAAGCTGGTCCAGTTTATCACTGATTTCTTCCGATTTTTCTATGGCCAAATCGATTAAAACACCTGCAACGTTCCGGCTTTCAGTGTTGGTGAACCTATTTATCTCTGGTTTGATGATTTTCCAGCACTGTGTTGATTTTTTGGTGTCAAAGCACAGATCTCTCAGATAACGCCCAATTTCTGAATCGTCTCTATCATCATATCCAATTTCTGGATCATGGATATCCCAATCACTATCATCTTCCCAATCACTTTCGTATTTTAGATTTTCTCGGCGGCCAATTGTAATTGGAATTGTGATGGAGAGAATGAAAGCAATTAAAACCACTCTTTGCAAATAAGAAGCCATCAGTGTTCCATCTAGTAAATGAATTCTATGTTGGTTGAAATTGTTTCGCTTGCACTGGTTTGTTATACTTCAAAAAGGCTTGTTTATATAGTGGTGTTGATCTTTACTCTTCTCATATTACTTTCAGTTTCACTTTTGCAGGATCATAAAGTGTAGTGTTTATAGCTATTAATTATCTGCATTTTAGGAATAATAAATGAGTCATGGTGCCTGTTTCATTTTTTGTTTCTCTTCATATTAATATTCCACTGTTCTTTTAGGAAAATTATATATATATGATTGCCCATCACTTTACACCCAAGTAAATTCATTTGCGCATACCTAAATATATAAGCTAAGGGTAACTTAATCAAAATTTTGCTCAGCTAGAAATCCTAATTGCATAAGAGTGTGTGGCTATACAGATGAATTCATAAACCGATAAATATACCTATACGAGACTATTAATTACTTGGTATCTTCTCTCCCAAATTTCTTTTTCTCTCTTCCCGTTTCTTTCTTGCGTCCAACCAGTAAATATGAAGCTCAAATGCAAACAGAGGATATGTAGTTGGCTTGGGCACTTATCTCACTAACTTTTGAGATACACAACCGCCTTAGTCTTTTTACTTTTTATTATGTTAGTGTTTTTTGGGATTAAAACCATTTTCATCCCGTAACTTTTTACCATTTCCTTTTTTGTCCCATACTTATTTTACTCTTTCGATTTAGTCCCACAACAATTCAAATTTGCCCAAATTAGTCCCAAATGGCCGGAAAATTCGTGAAACGACGTCATTTTGGTCACGTGCCAGTCACATGCTAATATTTTCCGGCGGAATAGGATGACGGGTCCCGCTTTGCGGACATGGCACGCTGACTAAGTAATTAATTTCTCTTGTAAAATAAATATAAAACTAGAAAAATATTTTTCAACTCATTTTTTCAATAAAAAAAACCCTAAAACTAAAAATAAAGCTACCTGCAATTAAAATAATGGAAGACCCCGATTCTGCACGGTATACTATATAATCTAGCAGTATTTGGCAGCGACGTGATGCTCGAAGCAGCAGTGCTGCGCCAAGAACATGTACGCGTCGGGGATGTACGCATCTGGTATTAGGATTTTCTCAGATTTTTGAGAAAATTTCTAGTCATTTTGATTTGTTTTTGTTTTAATTGCGGGTAGCTTTATTTTTATTTTTAGTTTTAAGTTTTAAGGTTTTTTTTAATTGAAAAAATGAGTTGGAAAATACTTTTTTAGCGTTATATTTATTTTATAAGAGAAATAACTTAGTTAGTGAGCCACGTCCGCAAAATGGGACCCGTCATCCTATTCCGCCGGAAAATATTAGCACGTGACCTGCACGTGATCAAAATGACGTCGTTTCACAAGTTTTCCGGTCATTTGGGACTAATTTGAGTAAATTTGAATTGTTGTGGGACTAAATCAAAAAATTAAAATAAGAATGGGACCAAAAGAAAAAATGTAAAAAGTTACGGGACAAAAACAATTTTAATCCCTATTTTTATTAGTGATCATACTTTTTTTGAGATGGATTTAATCTAAATTTTCCCTCTATCTTTTCACCATTATCAAAATGGTCCTCTATTTATTTTCTTTATCAATTTAGTCTCATATCTATTCAAATTTCGCTAAAATGTTCCTAAATGGCCCAAAAATGTACAAAACCTCACTGTTTCGGTCCTCTATTTATTTTCTTTACCAATTTAGTTCTGCATCAATTCACAAATCTCCAATTAGGTCCTAATTGAACGCAAAAAAAAATATAAAATGCCACATTTTTAGTCATGTACACTAATTTTTCGGGGGAAGCCTACGAAGTGGTCTTTTTTTTTTCAATGTCACACGCTAGGTGACAATCTTTGCCAAATAAAAAAAAAAACTTGAATTAAAATACAAAAAATTAGTTAGAACAATTTTTCACCAAATTAGGACCACTTTGACGAAACTTAAACAAATACATGACTAAATTGATAGAACAAATAAATAGAGGACTATTTTGATAAAAGTGAAAAGATAGATGACGAATTTGGTTTAGATCCCCACACACTTCCCAAAAAGCGGCCAAATACTATTTCTTAGCTTATTTTATATTAATATTATGCTAAATGTTATAACTATTTTAACATTATTATAATATATTATCATGTGAACTGATAATTAATGAGAAACATGCATGCATTTTAAATTTTCATACAACACAAATGTACTACTAAACCCAAATAAGGTCTGTGTGTATATATATCAATTGCGTAATTAATATTTAAATAATTAATAATTTTTTTCACAATTTAATACTACACCCATCCATGAAAAGTATGCTCGTGTTTTTGCAAGTGGTTTAATGCGATATGTTGGAGGGTATTATGGGGTATTGTGGGGTCCGTTTATGAATAAAATAATTGTTTATGGTAACATTTCTATGCATACTTACCATAAATAATAAATTTATTCATAAACGGACCTCACAAGACCCCTAAATACCCTCCTACATATTGCATTAAACTACGTACAAACAAGTGAACATACTTTTCGTGGACGGATGGAGTATTAGTTAGTACTATCTACAATCAAATAATTTGGATTGCACTACCGAATATTAGAAGAGTCTCAATCAATAATAAAATGGTTTATTACTACGTACTAAACATATAAGATAATATAAATTGTTTAACACTTTAAAAGCAAGATAAGTAACAAAATCACAAGTAGCACATAAAAATGTACACAATTTATAAATGACATGTAAAAAATTAAATGCACACAATGCATGAAGTATATTGGTCAATGAGTAGTAAGAAGCTCCAATATCACAAAAATATCATTTTAGCAAATCTTTGTCCGGTCTCCAACCATGTTCCGACCTTTCAAGAGTAATTTTAAAGCTCACTAAAAATTAAAAGAATAGACATTACTCAAATTTGTGTATCTTTTTCGTCTTTCCTAAGGTAAAACGACTTAAAAAGCGATTTCGGTCCGAGTTCGTCATTAAATTATGATTGAAAATACCATTTTAGCAAATCTCCATCCAGTCTCTGCCCATGCACCGACCTTTCTAGAGTACTTGTTAAAACTTAATAAAAATTAAATAAATGGATGTGACTCAAAATCTTTTTTTTTTTAGTCTTTCCTATGTAAAATAACCTAAATAATGTCCCCGCCCTGACTCCATAACAAAATTATGATCAGAAATATAATATTTTAGCAAATCTGCATCCGATGTCTGACCTTTTAAGAGTACTTGTTCAAACTCAATAAAAATTAAAGATATGGACGTCACTCAAATTCATGTATCATTTTTATTTTTTTAGAGTGAAACGACCTAAAAAACGATTCCGACTAGGTTACGTCACAAAATTATGTTAGAAAAAACTGTTTTAGCGAATCTCTACTTGGGCTCCGACTGTTTAAGAGTATTTGTTAAACTCAATTAAAATTTTAAAAAATGAACGTCACTTAAATTTATGTATTTTATCGTCTTTACCAGAGTAAAACTATCTAAAAAGAAGTTCTGAACTGGCTCCGTCATTATATTAGGATTAAAAATATCATTTTAGCAAATCTCCGTCTAGGCTCAGACCTTTCAATAGTACTTGTTAAATTTCAATAAAAATTATAAAAAAATGCCGCCACTTAAAATCATGTATCTTTTTCATCTTTCCTATTGTAAAACGATCTAAAAAGCAGTTCTGGCTTGACTCCAACATGAAATTATTGTTGAAAATACCATTTTAGCAAATCTCCATCAGAGCTCCAACCAAACGTACGTGTTAAAGTTCAATTAAAATAAAAAACGGACGCCACTAAAATTTGTGTCCCTTTTTCGTATGTCCTAGGGTAAAACGACAAAAAAATGGTTCTAACCCCACTCCGTCACAAAACATTGGTTGGAAATACAGTTAGCAAAACTCCATCCTGGCTCCTATCAATTAAAAGTAATTGTTCAAAATCAATAAAAAAATTAATAAATGGATGTCACTCAAGTTCATGTATCTTTTTATCTTTTCTAAGGTAAAAAACCCGACTCTGTCATAAAATTATAATTGGGAATGTCGTTTTGTCAAATTCCCATTGGGGTTCCAACCTTTCAAAGAATATTTGTTGAAACTCAATAAAAATAAATAATTGGATACCACTCAAATTAATGTATCTTTTCGTCTTTTTAGAGTAAAACGACTTTGAAAGTGGTTCTGATTCGGCTCCGTCATTAAAATATGTTTGGAAATGTCATTTTAGTTAAATCTACGTCGGGCTCCGATATTTCAAGAATACTTGTTGAAATTCAATAAAAAAAATAAAAAATGGACACAGTGAATCTATTAACTAATTATTAATAGTTCAATATAAAATGTATTGATCGGTGTTTTATAATGACAATTTTTTTTATAATTTTATAATAACAATAATAATATATAATTCATAAAAATATTAATAATTAATATTTATTACGAAACATATATGTTGAATTTTATTTTTATTTTTATTGTCAATGGTAATTTATACAATATCGTATTCCCAATTTTTTTTTTTTTGGAATTAATATATTATTTTGTATAGGAATGGGAATATGAAAAGGCATCAGAATGAGAAGAGAGAAAATAATAGAAGTGTAGACATGATAATTAAAGGGTATATGAGACTTGTCATTTGTAAAATGGGTAAAAGAAGATCTTTTGTAAATTTTGTGCAAAAAGAATTTGTATGTCGGGAAAAAAGAATTTGTAACTAAAAGTTATATAGACTTCTCTCCCTTAGCCTGGATTTTATAGTATAATAATACTTTAGTAAACAAAATATTAAACAGAATAAAAATAATATTTCAATAATATTGATTTCCTAAATATCTTTTTTTTTTTGGAAAAACTATTCCATGCACTTAATATTTTTTCCAATGTATCGATTGAATTAATGTTTTGGGGCGATGTCACCATCCATTTCCTTCACGAAACGTTTGGTTGCAGTCTTAACAAAGTCCACGTGACGCCCAAATTCCTTGTTCCTGTCCCCAATATGGGTCGGGTCGTCTGATTTCTTCCCAAATTCATGCTTGCACCTTTTTAGTTCCTTCTTAACATCTTTCACGTTATCCTTAATTCTCCTATAATCACCTGAATCCAAGTTCCCCTTCACGATATCCAGGTCGTGGTGAGCGTCATCGTAATTTCTCCAGCACGATAGATACTTCGCCTTCAATAAATCGTCTCCGGAATTCTGGTGAAGTTGGTTCAGTTCATCGCTGATTTCGTTGGATTGTTTGATGGCCAGGTCGATTACTATGCCCACAACATTTTGACTATCCGTGTCGATGAACCTGTTAATCTCGAACTTGATGATTTTCCAGCACTGCTTTGATTCATTGGTGCCGGAGCAGAGATCTCTCAAATAACGCCCTATCTCTGAATTGTCTCTTTCGTCATTTTTTATTACTGGATCATGAATATCTCAATCACTATCAGGTTCCCAATCACTATTGTATTTTTAATTTTCTTTGTGGCCAATTGAAATTGGAAGTGCGATGGAGAGAACGAGGGCAATTAAAATGGCTTGTTTATATATATAGTAATTAATATTGCTCGTATTAGTTTCAGTTTCACTATTGTAGGATTATCAATGGTAGTGCTTTATAGCTATTAATTATCTGCGTTTTACACTACAAAAAAAAACACTGTTTTGCGACGGAATTAGCGACGGAAAATCCGTCGCAAACAGTGTTTTGCGAAGGGATCTGCGACGGACACGTATCCGTACCTAAAACAGCCGTAGTAAATTTTTGCGACGGATTCGGCCATCCGTCGCAAATTAACGACGGAAAAATCCGTCGCAAAATCGGCGGGTCAGATCCGGCCGGGTCACACAGAATTTGCGACGGACAGTAGTCCGTCGCAAACTTTTCGGGTCAGACCCGATCGGGTCAACAACATTTGCGACGGCTAAATTCCGTCGCAAATGTTTTTATATATTTTTTTATACTTTTTTGTGTTATAATTTGCGACGGGTTGTTTTCCGTCGCAAAATTCAATATTTGCGACGGAATATGGCCGTCGCAAATTACCGAGCCTATACAAAAAAAAAAAGTGGCTCGCGTGGTTCGAGCCCGGGCACCCGAGGCGGCCGGGGCGGGCGCGGACCACTGGGCCAACCGGCCTATTCCTTATTATATGCAGCCCACCTTCTATATTAGTCTTATTAAGCCTGGAACAATTAATCCATTTTTTGCGTCCAAGGGGAATCGAACACGGGACCTTTTGTGCAAGAGGAGAGGGCGCGCGCCACTAGGGCACAAGCTACTTTCGTTTATTTTTTTTGCAATTAATTGTATATGTATTCAAATTAAGTCATTTTTTTTTATAATTCACCAAATTAATTTCTTTTCGTATCTAAGTTGTTTATTAAAATATTTTGCCCAACTATTTTTTTTATTTTGTAAAATTATTTATTTCGACTCCCGCTTAAATTTATAATTCGTTCATTTGTACGCAATTAATTGTATATGTATCCAAATTGACTCATTTTCTTTCTACAATTCACCAAATTAATTCATTTTCGTTTCTAACTTGTTTTTATAAATATTGGGGCCATTTAATTTTTATTATTTCTGTAAAACTATTTATTTCGACTCCCGCTTAAATTTATAATTCGTTCATTTGTACGCAATTAATTGTATATGTATCCAAATTGACTCATTTTTTTCTACAATTCACCAAATTAATTCATTTTCGTTTCTAACTTGTTTTTATAAATATTGGGGCATTTAATTTTTATTATTTCTGTAAAACTATTTATTTCGACTCCCGCTTAAATTTATAATTCGTTCATTTGTACGCAATTAATTGTGTATGTATCTAAATTGACTCCTTTTTTTTTCTACAATTCACCAAATTAATTCATTTTCGTTTCTAACTTGTTTTTATAAATATTGGGGCCATTTAATTTTTATTATTTCTGTAAATTTATTTATTTCGACTCCCGCTTAAATTTATAATTCGTTCATTTGTACGCAATTAATTGTGTATGTATCTAAATTGACTCATTTTTTTCTACAATTCACCAAATTAATTCATTTTCGTTTCTAACTTGTTTTTATAAATATTGGGGCCATTTAATTTTTATTATTTCTGTAAATTTATTTATTTTGACTCCCGCTTAAATTTATAATTCGTTCATTTGTACGCAATTAATTGTGTATGTATCCAAATTGACTCGTTTTTTTTTCATACTTCACCAAATTAATTCATTTTCGTTTTTCACTTGTTATATATACAATAATTTAGTAATTCTAATCGTCGTCTTCTTCCTCGTCATCCTCATCATCATCTTCATCCTCTTCCTCATCTTCATCCTCTTTCTCTTCCTCTTCCTCTTCCTCTTCCTCTTCTTCTTCCTCCCCACCGCGCTCTTGTCCATCACCCTCATGATCACTTTCAATCATTATCATTTCTGGATTTGCAGCAAGTAAGTCGACAAAAATATTCACACCTGCTTGATCAACCTCTGTTTGAGCCTCTTGTATCTCTGTTTGAAATGGATCTGTTGGTTCTACACCGTCTTTGTTTGACGGATTAGAAACTTCAACCAGTGATCTTGCCTTTACTTTGCAAACTGTCCTCAAGTTGGGCCTACTTGATCCGGGGTATTTGCTATAATATACCTGAGATGCTTGCGTTGCAAAAATATAAGGATCGTATACCGCCGGAAACTTCTTTCCGGTGTTGATATCAACAATCTTGTAATTTTTGTCGACTCTTGTTCCTTGGTTCCCTGGATCATACCATTCACACAAGAACAACACTATCGTCCTGCTCGGCCAACCCGGATATTCTATTTCAACTACTTCTTGCAGCACTCCATAGTAATCGATGGGTTCTTCGTTGTAGTTTGCACCGATAACGCAAACACCACTGTTTGTAGTCGATTTCGTTGAAGCATACGCTTCAGTATGAAATTTGTATCCATTTGCGTAATATTCGTGGTATGATACCACACTACGTAGTGGTCTTTTGCTCAGAGCTTCAAGATGTGGGTTGTTATTAAGTAGGCCATTTTGTCCCTGTAAATATTAAATTATCATGTATAAAAATAATAACATATTTGTTATAAGGTAAAAATCATATAATTATGTGGTACTCACGTAACGTTGGAACCAAAACATAAAATCATTGCGGATGGATTGAAAAACTGTTGCATCTGTGATGTCTGGTTCTACTTGACGCTTATACTCACAGAACATGCTTATATATCAGAAAAAAGAAATTAATTACTTTTCCGATATCAACAGTATACATATTGTAAAAAACTCAACTATAAAATTAAATTACTTACTCTATATACGGTTGGACTTCAGGACAATTCATCAAAACATATGAATGTATTGTTTCCTCTTCAATACTGCCCCTGAACGGTCGTTTGGTCACTACAAAAAAGACGCGGTTCAATGACGGAAAATTTGCGACGGCCAAATATCCGTCGTAAATTTCGTGTATTTGCGACGGATTTGGGTAAGCCGTCGTAAAAAATATCGGTTTGCGACGGATATGAAATTCCGTCGTAAAAGTTAGTGTTTTGCGACGGAAATGTCCGTCGCAAATCCTAGGGCCCACCACCTTCGTTGTACTCCTGCTCATTTGCGACGGATATGTCGTCGCAAAGTCAAAATTGAAATTTGCGACGGAATTTTCCGTCGCAAAATGACCCGTTTAAAAGTAGCCACCCGGAAAATGACCCATTTGCCTATTTTGCGACGGAATGGCCGTCGCAAATTTTAAATTCATATTTGCGACGGCCACTTTTCCGTCGCAAAATTGAGTAGTTGAAGCTCGTCAGAGGGGTTGGTGACCAATAATTGACCTGGGTCGTCGCAAAGCGTATTTGCGACGGAATTACCGTCGCAAAATATAGAATTTGCGACGGAAAATCAGTCCGTCGCAAATTTGTGCAGATTTATAAAAATCCCCTTCCTTTTCCTTCCCTTTCACTTTCACTCTTCTTTCCCTTTCACTTTCACTCACGAAAAAAATAAGAAATGATGCGGTTTTCATATGTTCTTCACGTATAATTGGTGTATTTGTCATTGCCTTCAACCTCACCGTACGTATTTGTCATTGCCTTCTACTTCACCGTACGTTTTCACATTTTTAACCGTTTAAATGTCATATTTTTATTGTTTCAATTTTTTAGTACACTATTAGGTAATGAGCATGATATATGTTTATTTGATGGGTTTAGGTATTATTGATGATATATGTTTATTTGATGGGTACGTTAATTTTAGTTTGTGTGATATTTATACCTATTTTTATTCGAAACTCTGCTCAATTTTTATGTACACTATTAGATAAATTGTGTGATATTTGTTTATTTGATTGGTTTACTATGATTGATATATAAGGTTGTGTTGGATTGATTTTTGTGAAGGAAAATTTTGTATATCCTTATTTTTAGGCAAACTCTGCCCAATTTTTTATAACTCACGTGATATTTACTTTTAATCTGTAACAGATGCAATTTCCAGATCGTGGTTGGATGTACTCAATACCTAGAATGATAGGAGGAGGCATTAACTCTGCCTTTTGCAATAAAATTGATGAGTTTATTGAGTTTGCACTACAACATCCATGCAGTATGGATTGTATGGGTAATATTAGGTGTCCGTGTAAAGACAGAAGATGCAGAAATATGAGATTCTTGAGTGTTGATGAGGTTAGAACTCATCTTGTGATTTCCGGTTTTGTTCCCCGTTATTACAACTGGACCAGTCACGGTGAACAACGGTGGAATGTTGACATCGAAACCGTAGAATACTGGTATACTGGGTGGAGCGGTGGTGGAAATTTTGATGTTGGTGGTTCAAGTTATGTTCCGTATACTCAATTTGAACCACAAATAGAGGATGAACCTGATAGATATCGGATGATGATTGCAGAATCTATTTTGGGTGGTCAACCACAATTCAATGAAACACCTATGGAGGAGGAACCAAATCATCGGTCAAAGAAGTTTTTTGATATGCTTAAAACCGTTGATCAAAAGTTGTTTCCTGGTTGTGAGACTGAGACGCAATTGTCATTCAATGCTCAAATGTTGAACATCAAAACTGAAGGCAAGGTCAGTCAAAAAGTGTTCAATCAATTTGCTAAATTGTTCAAACGAGCTCTACCTGAAGACAACACGACGCCTGATAATTTCTATCAGAGCAAGAGGCTCTTGAAGGATATGGGTCTACCCTTTGAGAAGATTGATTGTTGTACAAATGGTTGCATGTTGTTTTGGGATGAGGATGAGGATGAGGATCATTGCAAGATGTGTGGTCACCCACGGTACAAACCATCTAGTCGTACAAAAAGTAAGAAGAAAGTGCAGTTGAAGGCTTATAAGGCAATGTATTACCTTCCCATCACTCCTCGTCTAGAGAGGTTGTATCAGTCCAGTGCCACGGCTAAAGACATGACATGGCATACTGAGGAGTGTTCTGGTGAGAATTCTGGAGAGATGCGGCATCCTACAGACTCGGAGGCATGTAAACATCTTGATAGGGAGTTCCCAGATTTTGCAAGGGAGACGAGAAATGTGAGGTTAGGCTTGTGCACGGATGGTTTTGCCCCATTTGGAATGCACGGAAAAAAGTATTCATTATGGCCTGTGCTGTTGACCCCGTACAATCTACCTCCTTGGTTGTGCATGAAGCCTCAACATATATTTCTTAGTATCTTGGTGCCTGGACTACACAACCCCAAGCATAAATTGGATGTATATCTCCAGCCATTGATTAAAGAGTTGAAATCTTTGTGGTCTACGGGGGTGGAGGCCTACGACGTTCATAGGAAGCAGAACTTCACGATGCTAGCTGCACTTTTGTGGACCATTAGTGACTTTCCAGCATTTTCTATGTTGTCTGGGTGGTCAACAGCAGGAAAACTAGCATGCCCGTATTGCATGGACGGTTCTGATGCATTCTATCTTCCGTTGAGTAGAAAAGTGTCATGGTTCGACAACCATCGCAAGTTTCTTCCTCCTGATCATCCCTTTCGGAGAAACAAAACAGACTTTCTAAAGGGTAAAAATGCAGTAGGCCGCCCAAGACCACGAATTCGATCAGGTATGTGTCTGGGTACTGAATCACTACTGATGTCTATGTGTCTCATATATATAAGTTAACCATATATAAATTAATTATTTCAGGTGATTCGTTGTTGTATGAGGTTACAGTCACTGATTTGATGAAGACAACTGAGGCGGGTGCAATGGAGCACAATAAACGTATCCAGGGTTGTTGGAAGAAGATAAGTATCTTTTGGGACTTACCTTATTGGAGCAAGTTGTTGATTCGACACAATTTGGATGTGATGCATATAGAGAAGAATGTTTTCAACAACTTGTTTCATACGGTCGTGGGTACTGAAGGGAAGACCAAAGACACTTCAAAATCCAGAGATGAGTTGAGGCTCTTCTGTTCTCGTGCTTCCCTACACAAGGATGAGCAGACAAGAACATATCCCCAGACCTCTTACACAATTAGTAAAGCAGAAAGGAAGAATTTGTGTAAGTGGGTGAAAGAGTTGAGCTTCCCTGACAATTATGTGTCGAATTTGGGAGACAGAGTTGACACGGAAACCGGAAAGGTGTCTGGAATGAAGAGTCATGATTGTCACGTGTTCATGCAACGACTCTTACCTATTGCATTTCGGTACTCACTTCCCAAGAATGTATGGAGTGTCATCACTGAATTAAGTCTCTTTTTCAGACACTTAACGGCATCAACGATTACAGTTGAGGACATGAGGCGTTTGGATGAGGAGATCCCTATTATTCTATGCAAACTTGAGCGGATTTTTCCACCCAGCTTCTTCGACTCAATGGAGCACTTACCCGTACACTTAGCGTATGAAGCCTCAATTGCTGGTCCCGTACAGTATCGATGGATGTACCATTTTGAGAGGTAATTCTATACCATTTTTTAAATCGACTTTTAAGATCAATACTGAATAAATTTTCTAACACAAGAATGTTTTAGGTATTTGCACAATTTAAAGCTCAATATTGGAAATGCGGCCCACATCGAAGCATCAATTGTTAATGCATACCTTCCTGAAGAGGTTGGAGCATTTTGTTCTTACTACTTCGGCGATCAAGTTCAAACCAGAATCAGAAATGTGCCTCGCAACTACGATGGTCGTGGAGTAGACCATCCCCTTCGTGATGTTGAAGGTATGTTATCTGTATTTTTGCATCCGGGTCGACCAATGGGTAAGGACACCAAATGACCGTTCAGGGGCAGTATTGAAGAGGAAACAATACATTCATATGTTTTGATGAATTGTCCTGAAGTCCAACCGTATATAGAGTAAGTAATTTAATTTTATAGTTAAGTTTTTTACAATATGTATACTGTTGATATCTGAAAAGTAATTAATTTCTTTTTTCTGATATATAAGCATGAATAGTGAGTATAAGCGTCAAGTAGAACCAGACATCACAGATGCAACAGTTTTTCAATCCATCCGCAATGATTTTATGTTTTGGTTCCAACGTTACGTGAGTACCACATAATTATATGATTTTTACCTTATAACAAATATGTTGTTATTTTTATACATGATAATTTAATATTTACAGGGACAAAATGGCCTACTTAATAACAACCCACATCTTGAAGCTCTGAGCAAAAGACCACTACGTAGTGTGGTATCATACCACGGATATTACGCAAATGGATACAAATTTCATACTGAAGCGTATGCTTCAACAAAATCGACTACAAACAGTGGTGTTTGCGTTATCGGTGCAAACTACAACGAAGAACCCATCGATTACTATGTAGTGCTGCAAGAAGTAGTTGAAATAGAATATCCGGGTTGGCCGAGCAGGACGATAGTGTTGTTCTTGTGTGAATGGTATGATCCAGGGAACCAAGGAGCAAGAGTCGACAAAAACTACAAGATTGTTGATATCAACACCGGAAAGAAGTTTCCGGCGGCATACGATCCTTATATTTTTGCAACGCAAGCATCTCAGGTATATTATTGCAAATACCCCAGATCAAGTAGGCCCAACTTGAGGACAGTTTGCAAAGTAAAGGCAAGATCACTGGTTGAAGTTTCTAATCCGTCAAACAAAGACGGTGTAGAACCAACAGATCCATTTCAAACAGAGATACAAGAGGCTCAAATAGAGGTTGATCAAGCAGGTGTGAATATTTTTGTCGACTTACTTGCTGCAAATCCAGAAATGATAATGATTGAAAGTGATCATGAGGGTGATGGACAAGAGCGCGGTGGGGAGGAAGAAGAAGAGGAAGTGGAAGAGGAAGAGGAAGAGGAAGAGGAAGAGGAAGAGGAAGAGGAAGAGGAAGAGAAAGAGGATGAAGATGAAGATGAGGAAGAGGATGAAGATGATGATGAGGATGACGAGGAAGAAGACGACGATTAGAATTACTAAATTATTGTATATATAACAAGTGAAAAACGAAAATGAATTAATTTGGTTTAATTATGAAAAAACGAGTCAATTTGGATACATACACAATTAATTGCGTTCAAATGAACGAATTATAAATTTAAGCGGGAGTCGAAATAAATAAATTTACAGAAATAATAAAAATTAAATGGCCCCAATATTTATAAAAACAAGTTAGAAACGAAAATGAATTAATTTGGTGAATTGTAGAAAAAAAAATGAGTCAATTTAGATACATACACAATTAATTGCGTACAAATAAACGAATTATAAATTTAAGCGGGAGTCGAAATAAATAAATTTATAGAAATAATAAAAATTAAATGGCCCCAATATTTATAAAAACAAGTTAGAAACAAAAATGAATTAATTTGGTGAATTGTAGAAAAAAATGAGTCAATTTGGATACATACACAATTAATTGCGTACAAATGAACGAATTATAAATTTAAGCGGGAGTCGAAATAAATAGTTTTACAGAAATAATAAAAATTAAATGGCCCCAATATTTATAAAAATAAGTTAGAAACGAAAATGAATTAATTTGGTGAATTGTAGAAAAAAAAAATGAGTCAATTTGGATACATATACAATTAATTGCGTACAAATGAACGAATTATAAATTTAAGCGGGAGTCGAAATAAATAATTTTACAAAATAAAAAAAATAGTTGGGCAAAATATTTTAATAAACAACTTAGATACGAAAAGAAATTAATTTGGTGAATTATAAAAAAAATGACTTAATTTGAATACATATACAATTAATTGCATAAAAATAAACGAAAGTAGCTTGTGCCCTAGTGGCGCGCGCCCCCTCCTCTTGCACAAGAGGTCCCGTGTTTGATTCCCCTTTGACGCAAAAAATAGATTAATTGTTCAAGGCCTAATAAGACTAATATAGAAGGTGGGCCGCATATAAAAAGAGATGGGTCGGTTGGCCCAGTGGTCCGCGCCCGCCCCGGCCGCCTCGGGTGCCCGGGCTCGAACCACGCGAGCCACTTTTTTTTTTTATAGGCTCGATAATTTGCGACGGGCAAATTCCGTCGCAAATATTGAATTTTGCGACGGAAAACAACCCGTCGCAAATTATAACAGAAAAAAATAAAAAATATATATATAAACATTTGCGACGGAATGTGGCCGTCGCAAATGTTGTGTGACCCGGCCGGGTTTGACCCGCCGATTTTGCGACGGATTTGTCCGTCGTTAATTTGCGACGGAAGTCGAAATCCGTCGCAAAAATTAGCTACGGCTGTTTTAGGGACGGATACGTGTCCGTCGCAGATACCGTCGCAAAACACTGTTTGCGACGGATTTTCCGTCGCTAATTCCGTCGCAAAACAGTGTTTTTTTTGTAGTGGGTGCCCTTACCCATTGGTCGACCCGGATGCAAAAATACAGATAACATACCTTCAACATCACGAAGGGGATGGTCTACTCCACGACCATCGTAGTTGCGAGGCACATTTCTGATTCTGGTTTTAACTTGATCGCCGAAGTAGTAAGAACAAAATGCTCCAACCTCTTCAGTAAGGTATGCATTAACAATTGATGCTTCGATGTGGGCCGCATTTCCAATATTGAGCTTTAAATTGTGCAAATACCTAAAACATTCTTGTGTTAGAAAATTTATTCAGTATTGATCTTAAAAGTCGATTTAAAAAATGGTATAGAATTACCTCTCAAAAGGGTACATCCATCGATACTGTACGGGACCAGCAATTGAGGCTTCATACACTAAGTGTACGGGTAAGTGCTCCATCGAGTCGAAGAAGCTGGGTGGAAAAATCCGCTCAAGTTTGCATAGAATAACAGGGATCTCCTCATCCAAACGCCTCATGTCCTCAACTGTAATCGTTGATGCCGTTAAGTGTCTGAAAAAGAGACTTAATTCCGTGATGACACTCCATACATTCTTGGGAAGTGAGTACCGAAATGCAATAGGTAAGAGTCGTTGAATGAACACGTGACAATCATGACTCTTCATTCCAGACACCTTTCCGGTTTCCGTGTCAACTCTGTCTCCCAAATTCGACACATAATTGTCAGGGAAGCTCAACTCTTTCACCCACTTACACAAATTCTTCCTTTCTGCTTTACTAATTGTGTAAGAGGCCTGGGGATATGTTCTTGTCTGCTCATCCTTGTGTAGGGAAGCACGAGAACAGAAGAGCCTCAACTCATCTCTGGATTTTGAAGTGTCTTTGGTCTTCCCTTCAGTACCCACGACCGTATGAAACAAGTTGTTGAAAACATTCTTCTCTATATGCATCACATCCAAATTGTGTCGAATCAACAACTTGCTCCAATAAGGTAAGTCCCAAAAGATACTTATCTTCTTCCAACCACCCTGGATATGTTTATTGTGCTCCATTGCACCCGCCTCAGTTGTCTTCATCAAATCAGTGACTGTAACCTCATACAACAACGAATCACCTGAAATAATTAATTTATATATGGTTAACTTATATATATGAGACACATAGACATCAGTAGTGATTCAGTACCCAGACACATACCTGATCGAATCCGTGGTCTTGGGCGGCCTACTGCATTTTTACCCTTTAGAAAGTCTGTTTTGTTCCTCCGAAAGGGATGATCAGGAGGAAGAAACTTGCGATGGTTGTCGAACCATGACACTTTTCTACTCAACGGAAGATAGAATGCATCAGAACCGTCCATGCAATACGGGCATGCTAGTTTTCCGGCTGTTGACCACCCAGACAACATAAAAAATGCTGGAAAGTCACTAATGGTCCACAAAAGTGCAGCTCGCATCGTGAAGTTCTGCTTCCTATGAACGTCGTAGGCCTCCACCCCCGTAGACCACAAAGATTTCAACTCTTTAATCAATGGCTGGAGATATACATCCAATTTATGCTTGGGGTTGTGTGGTCCAGGCACCAAGATACTAAGAAATATATGTTGAGGCTTCATGCACAACCAAGAAGGTAGATTGTACGGGGTCAACAGCACAGGCCATAATGAATACTTTTTTCCGTGCATTCCAAATGGGGCAAAACCATCCGTGCACAAGCCTAACCTCACATTTCTCGTCTCCCTTGCAAAATCTGGGAACTCCATATCAAGATGTTTCCATGCCTCCGAGTCTGCAGGATGCCGCATCTCTCCAGAATTCTCACCAGAACACTCCTCAGCATGCCATGTCATGTCTTTAGCCATGGCACTGGACTGATACAACCTCTCTAGACGAGGAGTGATGGGAAGGTAATACATTGCCTTATAAGCCTTCAACTGCACTTTCTTCTTACTTTTTGTACGACCAGATGGTTTGTACCGTGGGTGACCACACATCTTGCAATGATCCTGATCCTGATCCTCATCCCAAAACAACATGCAACCGTTTGTACAACAATCAATCTTCTCAAAGGGTAGACCCATATGTTTCAAGAGCCTCTTGCTCTGATAGAAATTATCAGGCGCCGTGTTGTCTTCAGGTAGAGCTCGTTTGAACAATTTAGCAAATTGATTGAACACTTTTTGACTGACCTTGCCTTCAGTTTTGATGTTCAACATTTGAGCATTGAATGACAATTGCGTCTCAGTCTCACAACCAGGAAACAACTTTTGATCAACGGTTTTAAGCATATCAAAAAACTTCTTTGACCGATGATTTGGTTCCTCCTCCATAGGTGTTTCATTGAATTGTGGTTGACCACCCAAAACAGATTCTGCAATCATCATCCGATATCTATCAGGTCCATCCTCTATTTGTGGTTCAAATTGAGTATACGGAACATAACTTGAACCACCAATATCAGAACTTCCACCACCGCTCCACCCAGTATACCAGTATTCTACGGTTTCGATGTCAACATTCCACCGTTGTTCACCGTGACTGGTCCAGTTGTAATAACGGGGAACAAAACCGGAAATCACAAGATGAGTTCTAACCTCATCAACACTCAAGAATCTCATATTTCTGCATCTTCTGTCTTTACACGGACACCTAATATTACCCATACAATCCATATTGCATGGATGTTGTAGTGCAAACTCAATAAACTCATCAATTTTATTGCAAAAGACAGAGTTAATGCCTCCTCCTATCATTCTAGGTATTGAGTACATCCAACCACGATCTGGAAATTGCATCTGTTACAAATTAAAAGTAAATATCACATGAGTTGTAAAAAATTGGGCAGAGTTTGCCTAAAAATAAGGATATACACAATTTTTCTTCACAAAAATCAATCCAACGCAACCATATATATCAATCATAGTAAACCAATCAAATAAACAAACATCACACAATTTATCTAATAGTGTACAGAAAAATTGAGCAGAGTTTCGACTAAAAATAGGTATAAAATATCACACAAACTAAAATTAACCTAAACCCCTCAAATAAACATATATCATCAATCATACTAAAACCCATCAAATAAACATATATCATGCTCATTACCTAATAGTGTACTAAAAAATTGAAACAATAAAAATATGACAATTAAACGGTTAAAAATGTGAAAACGTACGGTGAAGTTGAAGGCAATGACAAATACGTACGCTGAGGTTGAAGGTAATGACAAATACACCAATTATACGTGAAGAACATATTAAAACCGTATCATTTCTTATTTTTTTTCGTGAGTGAAAGTGAAAGGGAAGAAAAAGGAAGGGGACTGGTATAAAACTGCGTAAATTTGCGACGGCCTAAATTTCCGTCGCAAATTGCATTATTTGCGACGGCTATTCCGTCGCAGAGCTCTTTTGCGACGACACGGGTCAATTATTGGCCACCAACCCGCCTGACAAATTTCAACCGCTCACATTTGCGACGGCTTTAGTCCGTCGCAATTACAAAGTTTAAATTGCGACGGCCTCTTCCGTCGCAAATCAGTCAAATGGGACGCTTCCCGAACGGTCACCTTTAAACGGGTATGTTTTGCGACGGAATTGACCGTCGCAAACTCAAAATTGAACTTTGCGACGACCTTTCCGTCGCAAATGTAGCCGGTTCAAGACGAAGTCGGTGGGCCCTAGATTTTGCGACGGCTTATCCGTCGCAAATTACTATATTTTGCGACGGACTTCCTAAGCCGTCGCAAATTGTTATTTTTTGCGACGACTTACAAAAATCCGTCGCAAATTCAGGAATTTGCGACGGATATTCTTGCCATCGCAAAATTCCCGTCGCTAATCTCCATTTTTTTTTAGTGTTAGGAATAATAAATAAGAGGCCTGTTTCATTCTTTTGTTTCATATTCATATTCTTTTTTCATTGTTTTTTGGGAAAATGATATATTTACATTGATCTGCTTTATATGTTGTACGCTCCATTTGTTAGTGAGGCATAATTTAAGAGATAATGTGGTATAATAATTATGGATGCAATTAGTATGGAAAATTAAGATAACTGTTTTAATTGATGGAATGTAATAAAATATATATTATTTAATATGTTTGTTTGGTAGGGTGTATATATATAAGATAAGATAAAGTCAGAATAAAATTGTACGGGGTTGAGACAAGATAAATTTATCTTGATTTTGGTGCATAAAAACCGTGTCAAGCATACTACAACCGGGTCAATATTATTTTTGTATGGGATAATTATTTTTTAGGACACTATCTTATAGATGTTTGCAAAATTAAGACACTGCTTGCAAAATCAGGATGCTATCCATATGTGCTTGCAAAATTAGGACAATATCTTTACAATCTTACAAAACAAGGACACAATCTTTTATGTCGGTCAAACTTAGGCCAAATTAATAAAATGCGGGTCAAATAAAGTCCAATTATGATGTGTCCAGTTGGCCCAAATTTTATAAAATTTGGCCTAAATTTGCCAAAATTCAAAGACGATGTCCTAATATTACAAGTTTGCAAAGATAATGTTCTAATTTTGCAGGCTCGTAAAGACAACGTCTCAATTTTACAAACCCGTAAAGACAATGTTCTAATTTTGCAAACACTCATAAGACAATGTCCTTAAAAAAATAATATTACGAAGCAACCTACTTTATTTCAGGGTATAATATGACCCTAATATGCCTTATTGTAAAAAATATAATACCAAAAAATGTGGGTTCGTTCATGGTTTATGTGAAGGTGGAATTAAAACGTCCTTTTATCTTTACATTTTTTTCTGTATATTTTTGTTCGTTGTTCAAAATCCTTTTTTTTTATCTGTTGCATCTCTTGTGAACATTTTTTGATTTTCGAATATGTATTTTTTGGACTAAAAATGTGGAAATAGACAAATTCTAGGATGCATTCAAGTGCATAGCATGCACTTGGATTTTAAACTCAATTTTGTCTTCAATTTTGATTTTTTCAAAATACACACAAACACACTGAAGTGTGTATTTTTTTGCAGTTGGGGTATTGCTGATGCCTTCTTCAGGTATTGTTGATGCTTTCTTGGAGTATTATTAATGTCTTTTTCGGGTATTGCTGATTTCTGCTTCAAATATTTTTTTTAAAATCCAAATGCATATCATGCATTCAAATGTACACTAGAACTACTCGTGGAAATATTTTATATTGATTAGTTAATAAATTACTCGGTACATCCCACTATATATATTTTTTTGTTTTGTTTAAGAAAATATTTTGTTTATTAACATACTAGAAAATTGACAAAAAAATTAGTCAAAACTATATAGTATAAAATAAATTGGGAAAATTTTATTTTTTAGGACACTATCTTATGGATGTTTACAATGTTAGGACATTATCTTTATGGACCTATAATATTAGGACATTATCTTTATGGACTTGCAAACCAAGGACACTATCTTTTTATTGGGTAATTTTTGGCCTAATTTTTAAAATGCGGGTCAAATAATGTCCGATTATAATTTTTCCAGTTGGCCGGAATTTTATAAAATTTGAACTAAATTTGCCAAAATTTAGAGATATTGTCCTAGCTTTGTGATACGGTATCATTCGAACGATTTCGGAGGAAACACAAGTGAGTTCTTGATAGATATAACTTACCGATTTGTTGGAATCCTCCAAACAAATATGTAAGAATACTCGCCACCCGATAGGAATCCACCCAAGGGGATAAGAGTTGTATTGATTGGAAGACTTTTCTTCACTAATCAAGATAAAATGTATTTTTCTTAAACTGAGAATTCTGCCTTTTCTTGACTACATGAGACGGTATTTATAGATGATCATGGACATCCCCCATGTGAAGGTATCAAAATGTTGGACCAGAATAGGATAATATTTAATACATAGTTTGACTATTGAATACATGCACTTAGAATGATTAATTCCTTGACTGAATGAATATGAAATTATTGATCATGGAATGCATGCTGACCACCTATTACCATTTCCAACCCCTCATTTCTGGTATCAAACGCTTCCACTGTCCGTAAACTCATCCCCGAGTTTTCCTCGCTGAAGTACGGCGAGAGGTCAACAACATTGAAGGTTGCGGAGACACCATAATCTCCCGAAAGTTCAATCTTGTAAGCATTTTCTCCAATGCGTTTAAGAACTTTAAACGGACCGTCGGCTCTTGGACTTAATTTCCCATTCTTCCTAGGAAATCTTTCTTTTCGCAAGTGGACCCAAACCAAATCTCCCTCTTTGAATGTAGCAGCCTTGCGATGCTTATCTGCATTCCTTTTGTATTTCTCAGTCTGCTTCATGATTTGTGCGCGGACTTGCTCATGTATCACCTTGATGTGAGCAGCCTGATCGTCCACTATACTGATACGCAGTTGACAACGACGCCAAGTCCAACGGACTGATTGGATTTCGTCCATATACTACTTCAAAAGGACTGGTTCCCGTCGACTGACTTTTGGATCGATTATAGGCAAATTTGGCTTGAGCCAATGTAAGATCCCACTGTCGAATCTTATCCCCTGCAAGACTTCGTAACAGATTTCCCAAATTTTGATTTACTACCTCGGTTTGGCCATCAGTTTGCGGATGGTGATAGGTACTAAAATGAAGAGTGGTCCCCAATTTACGCCATAATGTTCGCCAAAAATGTCCGATAAACTTGGGGTCTCGATCAGAGGTAATTGTCTTTGGCACTCCATGTAGCTTGACAATCTTCTTGAAGTAAAGATCAGCCACGTGAGAAGCATCCAAAGATTTAGTACAGGCCACAAAATGAGCCATCTTTGAAAAACGATTAACTACGACCATGATCGAGTCTTTGCCTCATTGAGTCCGGGGCAAACCCACCATGCAATCGATACTAACATCTTCCCAAGGTTCTTGCGGGATGGGAAGAGGAGTGTAAAGTCCGGTGTTTTATCCCTGACTTTTGGCGAGATGGCAGTTCGACATCGAGCTACATGTCTCGATACATCCCTCACCATTTTTTGCCAATAAAAATGCTCTTGGACGAGACAAAGTGTTTAGTCTCTTCTGAAATGGCCTCTTAAACCTCCTCCACGTGCTTCAGCAATAATTGATTCCCTCAATGAACATTGAGGTACACACAACTGTGAGCCCCTGAAGAGATAACCATTCTGTAATTGATAAATGTTACAAGACCCGTTGGAACAGTCTTGCCAAGCTTCTTTAAAAGTTATATCACCTTGATAAAGATCCTTTAGCACTTTGAATCCCACCACCTTGACCGTCATAGTGTTGAGACAAGAATATCACCGGCTTAGAGCATCCACAACTTGATTTTATTTTCCGGACTTGTGCTTGATAAGGAAATTGTAGGCTTGCAGAAAATCCACCCATCGAGCATGTCTTCCTTTTAACTTATGTTGGCTGTTTATGAATCTCAGAATATCATGGTCTGAGTGTAACACAAACTCCTTGGAGATGAGATAATGATGCCAATGATTTAGGGCTCGGATGATGGCATAAAATTCCTTATCGTAGGTAGAATACCTTGCTCGAGCATTGGCAAACTTTCCACTAAAAAAAGCAATAAGCCTCCCTTCTTGACTTAGAACAGCCCCACTCCCGATATTGGAGGCATCACAGTCCACCTCGAACACCTTGTTGAAATCGGGAAATGCTAAAACTGGTGCTTTTGTCATTTTTCTCTTGATAAGTTCGAAACTTTGCTGAGCTTCTTGAGTCCATGCAAACTGTCCCCCTTTAGGCATTCAGTGATTGGAGCAGTGACAGTGCTGACGCCTTTGATGAACCGTCTGTAAAAAGATGCTAGGCCATGAAAACTCCGGATGTTAAAGATGGTCGTCGGAGTCGGCCAGGATGTAATTGCCTCCACCTTGTTTGGATCTACCATAATGCCTTCACCCGATACAATATAGCCTAAAAAGACTAGTTTATCGGTCACAAACTCACATTTCTTCAAGTTGGCGTACAACTTCTGCTCCCGCAAGACAGTGAATACTCGACTAAGATGATCCAAGTGATCATCTTGATTTTTGCTATAAATCAAGATATCATCAAAGTAAACCACTACAAACTTCCCAATAAAAGCCTTGAATGCATGGTTCATTAGTCGCATAAAAGTACTAGGAGCGTTAGAGAGTCCGAAAGGCATTACCTAAAATTCATAGAGTCCGTCCCTTACTTTGAAAGCCATTTTCCATTCATCACCGGGTCTCATACGGATTTGGTGATATCCGCTTCTTAGATCAATCTTTGAGAAGATTGTTGCTCCGTGCAGTTGGTCTAACAAGTCATCGAGACGAGGGATGGGAAACCGTTATTTGATGGTGATCTTGTTGATTGCTCGGTTGTCGACACACATCCGCCATGTGCTATCTTTTTTTGGTACAAGAAGGGCTGGAACTGCACAGGGACTCTTGCTTTCTTTGATTAATCCTCTGGCTAATAGCTCATCTACCTGCCTCTAGAGCTCTTCATTCTCTTTTGGACTCATGCGATAGGCAGCTTGTTGGGAATCGGGGCCCCCGAAATTAAGTCGATGCAGTGCTGTATTTCTCGCATCGGAGGAAGACTGGCTGGAATTTCTATCGGAACTACATCTTGGAATTCCCAGAGAAGTGGTTGGACGATCACTGGTACTCCTTCATAGCTATCATTTTCTTCAACTAATACAAGGATAAAAAGTTGTTGTTCTTCTTTTACATCCTTCAGAAAACCAGCTTTTGATAGCAGGTTGCTGCTCTCCCCCTTCTCAACTATTGGCTTTTCGTCCACCTTGAGAGGACTCATGGTGATCTTGTCACCGTCCTTTTCGAACGAGTAAGTGTTTCAATACCCATCATGCACTGTCTTTCTATCATATTACCATGGTCTTCCGAGTAATAAGTAACAAGCGTCCATGGGGATGACATCGCACCACACTTCATCTCGATACTTTGTCCTGATTGAGAACTGAACCAAGCACCTTTTGTTGACTTTTACCTCATTGCCTTTTTGTAGCCAAGAAAATTTGTACGGATGGGGATGATCCTTCGTCTTGAGGTTGAGCTTGTCAACCATTGTAGATGCCACCTCATTCTCGCAACTTCCACCTTCGATAATTACGTTGCACATTTTTCTGGCTGAAGTGCATCTTGTACGAAAAATATTGTTGAGCCAATCATCGTCTTCTCTATAAGTGGCATTCAAGCTTCGTCGAATGACTAAGCTTTCTCCCTCATCGGCGTAGATGATTTCTTATGATTCATCAACTGCAAGTTCTTCGTCATCCTTCATATCCTCATCCGCTTCTTCCACGAGAGACACTATTTTTCTATTCGGGCATTCAGACGCAGTGTGTCCAATTCCCTGACATTTAAAGCATCGAATAGAAGGGGACCGATTCTCGTTTACAGTCTTTTCTTGCTTAGGCGGTTTAGAAGTGGACTCTTTTCTAGTGCTGGGAGTGATAGAATTCTCACGGGGTTTTTCTCTTGGCAAGAACCTGGAACTATTGCTATGCCTCTCCTTAATTTGTTTCTCCACCTTTATTGCTAATTTAAATACGTTATTGTATGTCCAATATGGTTGTAGTAGGACTACATCCGCAATCTCGGGTCGAAGTCCACCAAAATAATGGGCGATCGTTTGCTCTTCCGACTCCACGAGATCACAAAGCATCCGTAGATTATCAAATTCAGCCGTATATTCTTCAACAGATTGACTATTTTGTCGGAAGTGGTGATACTTGAGGAAAGTATCTTGCCGATAATTTTCAGGCATAAGCTTCTTCTTCAGTTCTTTCTTCATTTTCTCCCACGTCGTGATACGCCCCTTTCCATCATGGACTCGTTGCTTCTTCAAGTGTTCCCACCAGATTGAAGCATGTTTTTTCAATTTTTAGGCCACCAATTTTACCTTGTGTATTTTGTCGATATCTTTGTAATCAAAGAATCGCTCTACCGTGTTGATCCAATCAATGAACTCCTCCTGTTGCATCTTCCACTCGAACTCAGGAATATCGACCTTCACATCAAAGTTTCTTCGGGATTGGTAAACTTCTCGACTACGTCTTGCTGTAGACTCATCACTTGATGCCTGGTCTCGTCCAAATGGATTAACATCCACAGGATCATTTTCTGCCTCATGACGATCATCGTCATGTTCCAACGATTCGTAGCGTTCAAGACACTGCTGTAGTTGCTGCACTTGTCTCCGGAGATCATCTATTTTTATGTCACGCAGGACTCTTTGTCGAGCAGCAGGATCATCGACATTCGGTCTGTTCCGTCTACGACCAGCCATCGAAACCTTGTGCTCTGATACCAAATGATACGGTATCAACCGAACGATTTCGGAGGAAACACAAGTGAGTTCTTGATAGATATAACTTACCGATTCGTAGGAATCCTCCAAACAAATAGGTAAGAATACTTGCCACCGGATAGGAATCCACCCAAGGGGATAAGAGTTGTATTGATTGGAAGACTTTTCTTCACTAATAAAGATAAAATGTATTTTTCTTAAACTGAGAATTCTGCCTTTTCACGACTACATGAGATGGTATTTATAGATGATCATGGACATCCCCCATGTGAAGGATTCAAAATGTTGGACCAGAATTTAGGATAATATTTAATACATAGTTTGACTATTGAATACATGCACTTAGAATGATTAATTCCTTGACTGAATGAATCTGAAATTATTGATCATGGAATGCATGCTGACCGCCTATTCCCATTTCCAACTCCTCATTTCCGGTATCACTTTGCATATTTGTGAAGATAATATCCTAATATTGCAATCTTTTAAAGATAGAGTCCTAATTTTACAAACACCCATAAAATAGTGTCCAGACAAACCAAGTTTCCTAATAAACTGTGATATTAACTTAAATTAGCTAGGCTTAATTTGTTCATCAATCAATTGATTTTTATTAATTTTTTAATACTATGAAGTATTTTTTTTAACAATATATGAATTAGAGAGGAACCGATTTTTTTTTATCCCAAAGTGGTCATTTTTTATGAAAAATGGTCTCAACCGTAAATAAAATAATCAATTTTGGAAAAAATATCATAAATGGTCCTGTAATATTGCTCGTTCCCAACTTTGGTCCTTTATATTCTTAATTTCTCAATTATGATCATTATGTTATTAGAAAAGGTCTTTTTTGATGAAAATTTTAAAAAATAATCCAAAATTTACACGTGCTCCAGTGGTAGCATTCGCGTGGTGTTCCAGGTCAATAAATTAGTTTCATGTCGCATTCCGTTTGGATTAAATAAGGTCCCCATCAATGGTGATAAATTCTATTTTCAACTAATTTAATATGAATGGAGTGTGACGTGGACCTTATAACATTGACTTGGAGCGTCACACGAGCACTAATGTTGGAGCATGTGTAAATTTCTTGCATTTTAAAATAAAATTCCATCGGAAATGAGCTTTTCTAATAACAAAAGGACTATAATTGAGAAATTAAGAAGATAAAGGACTAAATTTGTACTCGGGTAAAGTTGCAGGAGTTTTGATATTTTCTCACCTCTATATCGTATAATCTCAGGCTTTTAAGAGTTGGAGATGGGTGCCAATTAAGAACTTTGACTCTGGGGTGTTGGTTAAGAACTTAGATTCTTTTTTTTTTAATTATAATTTAATTACAAATATCATATATGAAAATCATATATTTTTTAAATAAATAGAATGGTTATAAAAACGGAGACCATCATAGACCCAATAAACTAAAACACGAACTTATAGAAAGACTCGTTCCAAATCTCAATCCCTAGCACAGTTAATGTCTCTCTTCTCACAGGAGTCGCCAATAAATCGTTCTCTCTGATTTAGGAAAAGATTCATTACCAAACGGTTCCTCTCTAATTTATGAAAAGCCATTCACATGTTATTTTATGAAATTATTTAGATGGTGAAAAAAATAAATCTCACTTAATTAGCTTGAATTTATTATAGGGGTAATTACATTGGAGAACAAAATTAGAGTCTTAATAGCAATGAGAATGCCACCTTTTTTATAATTACACAATACTACATGTCAAATCAATATACCTTTCACTTTATACTATTCATCACTTTATCATATTCACTTTAACTGACAAGACATTTAATTCCTCCACTTTCTCATTTTGAATTTTCAGTCATCGATCTTTGGGGCAGGGGAATAGTCTGAATTCATGTGTTTAAATTTTTTACTGTACGATTGAAAATTACAAGGAATAAATCAATAGTACAATAACAAATATTATAGTACAATAACTAACCATGGTACAACACATAATACTTTGGTACAACACATAATATCTTGGTACAACAAATAATACTGTGGTATAATACATTAATATTCTTATGCACATTTCACTGTTTATAATGTGGAGTGGTACAACATATAATACCATAGTACAACAAAAGAAAACTATTCTAAAACAGAATACAATTACAACCATCAAGACTCACAAGATCTCAAATATAACTAATGGCCCAAAGTAATTACTGTGATTTATTGCTAAATGAATATACCTCTGTCCCTGCTGCAAAATTGTGAATTCAAATACACCCATAGGCCCGTTCCAGATGACTATCTTGGTAGTGTCCAAAGATTCACCAAATGACTTGTTTGGATCTTGTTTCCATTTCCGAATTTCTGTAACACCACCAAAACAAAAACATGTGGGTTTCTGCTCATTTTCATATATAAACATACACCAATAATTAATTAATTAATTAGAAATAAATAATTGTAATTAGAAAATTGAAAAGAAAATGCGAAATCCCCAGGCCTCTAGATAAATTGAAAAGAACCAAAATTCATCTAGCTACAAATTGAAAAACGAAATGAAATTCTCACAAACGGGTTTATCTTCGCTCCTCCTTTTTGTTCCCGATCTGAGTTAGAAGATCTCTGAAGACATAGAAATGGAACCCACATTCTTCAGCGTCACCACCTACAACGAACAACCGTAAGCCCAAAACCCCAAAACAATATCCCCCTCTCTTCAATTTTGGTGGTGGTTGTTGCCATATGCCTCCAAAACTCTTCGATTTTGACGGCAAATCGCGTTCGCCTCGACCGATGGTAGTAGTGGCGAGTCTCTCAAGCACGAATATCGGATTCCCAAAGCTTTCGGTCATCGACAACCCAAAGCTTTCGGCAATCGAGCGAAACGCCTGAGAACCCTGACTCACCGGTGCCGTAACCGACGATGTTGCACCGTCTCCACGAAAAAAATAGAGCCGCTCACTCTTCCTCTTCCAACTCTGCTCGCATCAACACCGTGCAGATCAAATCCATCCAGATCTTCTCCATCTGTCCTGAACGACCGTGTTCGACGATCGAATTTAGGGCGCCAACGTTTCTATGGTAGACAATGATATAGAGAGGAGAGAGAGGGTCTTTGGGTGGAAGTCATGGATAGTGCAGAGAGAGATGAGAGATGGTGGGTTTGGACTTTTAAATGGTAGAGAGAGAAGTTTTTGAATAAATGAAAATATAGCTTCTGCACAAAGAACCAAATAGACCTGAATTATGCCTGTGCTTGGAAGAAACTTGGGTGAAGAAATATAATAAAAAAATAAGGCAGTACAATAGGCTCTGAGGCAGGAAGAAACTCTAGTTAAGAAATATAATATAAAATTGGTAAAGTACACGGTCATATCACGCCCCAACATCCAGCTAATGTATTTGCATGCTATAAAATGCACCCTGTTGCTATGAGGCTAAAAACGAAATTTGGATTGTAATTGTTTATATTCTAATGCACTAGGAAGCAATTAACCCTTTATTATATTATGTGGTATTGGAATATAGTAAAACAAAATACTAAATATAACAAATAATATTAATTTCCTAAAATAACATTTTGCTTTGAAATAAATTATTCCTCCACTTAAATATTTTTTCCAAGAAATTAATTGAATTAGTGTTTTCGGGCCTTATCAAAGTCTGTTTCCTTCACGAAACGCTTGGTCGCAGTCCTAACAATGTCCAGGTAACGGCCAAATTCCCTGTTCCTGTCACCAATATGGGCCGGGTCCTCTGATTTCTTCCCAAATTTATGCTTGCACCTCTTCAATTCCTTCTTAACATCTTTCACGCTATCCTTAACTCTCCTATAATCATTCGAATCCAAGTTCCCCTTCGCGATATCGAGATCGTGGTGAGCGTTGTTGTAGTTTCTCCAGCACGATAGGTACTTTGCCTTCAATTCGTCGTCTCCGGAATCCTGGTGAAGCTGGTCCAGTTTATCACTGATTTCATCCGATTTTTCAATGGCCAGGTCGATTACAATGGCGGCAACGTTCCGGCTATCCGTGTCGGTGAACCTATTTATTTCGGGTTTGATGATTTTCCAGCACTGCTTCGATTTTTTTATTTCGGAGCACAAATCTCTCAGATAACGCCCGATTTCTGAATCATCTCTATCGTCATTTCCGATTTCTGGATCATGAATTTCCCAATCACTATCAGCTTCCCAGTCATCTTCCCAATCACTTTCGTATTTTGAATTTTCTCGGCGGCCAATTGAAATTGGAATTGCGATGGAGAGAATGAGAGCAATTAGAACCAATCTTTGCAAATAAGAAGCCATTTCGGTTCCTGGTAGTAATTGAATTCTATGGTTGTTGAAATTGTTTCTCTTGCAATGGTGTGTTACTTCAAATGGCTTGTTTATATAGTAATTAATATTGCTCGTATTAATTAGTTTCAGTTTCACATTTGTAGGATTACTAAGTGTAGTGTTTATAGCGATTAATTTATCTACGTTTTAGGAATAATAAATAAGAGGCCTGTTTCATATTCATGTTCTTTTTTCACTGTTTTTTAGGAAAATGATATGTTTACAATTTGATCTATTTAGGGTTGGTTTGTTTTGATGGATAGTATTGATAAATAACCATTCTTCGATTGTTGGACACTTAGAGGGGTGTATTCAATTGGATTTTTTGGACTTTAAAAAGTCTGTGAATTTAGAAAATCTATAGACTTCATGCAGAGTTTGACTGACTTTTTTTATTGATTTATTTGGATTTTTATAGACTTTATAGGATTGTGGAATACATTTTTTTTATTGATTTACATGGATTTACATAGACTACGGCGCTGGAACCATTGATGCAAATATATATGGGACACACTTGTATATAAAAAAAAGTTATCCAAATTATTTAGAAAAAAAAAATACATTAGTTAAAAAAATACATTATTATTTCATCTTCATTTACATAACCGTTATACCTCGCCCTCCTTAGAAGTCTCAGGTTGTTAGAAGAGATTTTGGAGAGTAAAATTTATTTATATTTTTTGAAGAGTAGACTTGTCAACGGGGCGGGTAATCCCCATAGCAAACAGTGACGGAGAATTTTTTGCCCCGTAGACGGGGACCGGGATAGTATTCTCAGCCTGGGAGATCCTCGTCTCGTTCCCCGCGGTGAGCCGCATTATTTTTAATATAATTAATATATTTATATATAATTTTAATGTTAAAGTAAATTACAAATAAATATTTCATAGTTTCCTACTCAATTAACTATTTATTAAAAATTACATTTTTTTATTTAATATTATATTATTTTCACTTTAGTATATATGTTAATTAAAAATATTATAATTAGAGGTTCTTCAAATTGTTTAAATTAATTTTTTTTAACACCAACTTAAAGTAATTGTTGTGTATGATTAATTTTTTTTTTATATTTTAAAAATGAGATAAAAAAATAATTAGGCAGGGAACGGGGAATCGTCGCGAGACGGGGATCGCCAGTGAGGCGGGGATGGGGGAAAAATTTCCCCATTTATTTTGCAGGGACGGAGATGAGGAATGACCCCCGTCCCCGCCCCGCCCCGCCCCGTTGACATCCTAATGGAAAAGAATCAAAGAAAGTCAATAGACTGTTGAATACCTAAAGATTTTTTAAGACTTTTCAAAATCCGTAGAAATCTCTGGTTATTAGAAGAGATTTTGAAGAGTGAAATCTATTCATATTTTGGAAGGGAAATCTAAGAAAATCCGTGGAGTATTAAAATCCATAGACTGTTGAATACCAAAAGATTTTTTTAAGACTTTTTAAAATTTGAATACCTCAAGATTTTTAAAGACTTTTGAACATGTAGATTGAATACCCCCAGACTTTAAAAGTCTAAAAAAATCCCACAAACTCTATAACCAATACACCCCTCTTACTTCAACCATCTCCATATGACAATTATTTCTATGACCACTTATCTCGAATCGATGTCATATGAACCAAACACATGATTGAATTAGATTAAAATATCAATCTCTCATAAATTTGTGACATGTAATTCCGTTTAGGCTCCACTTGTAATGATCCATAATTAAAAAGAGATAAAATGGTATAATAGTATAAATATAATTAATATGTAAAAATAAGAAAAGTGTTTTTATTAATCAACTAATAAGAACTTTATTACTGATGAGGTATAAGTCATACCTCATAAAGATTACAAAAGCAGACATACAAAGATTTTCTAGTATTGCCTTCTTCACATAATATCAGAAGACAGAATTAAACTCATAGTACGTACATGAATGGTATTTTCTGGCCATTATTGATACTTAAAGTGCATTTACCCGATTTTCTTTAATTCTCATCCAACTCCAAAGCCTATTCATTACTTCTTTAACCATCTTAATTGCAGAAATCCCCTCGTTTTTTACATTTTTGTGTTTCTTCCTCTCTATATCACCCACGCAATACGCATCTAAATACACGACATTAAAGATTTATCTCTCTTCCCGTTAATAAAACTACAGAAATTGAGTAGATTTATATATGGGTTCGAGATGAAAACGAACTCCATCCATAGCCATTTTGTACACTCCATTCAAACTCTATATAAAGTTTCACATCAATGGTAGGATGTAATAAGATTTACATATTATTTTAATTGGTAGGATGTAATAAAATATATTGTATTTTAAGTGGCGCTTGGTGTTGGAAATTGGTTTAGAATTTGGGTATCTGACCTAAGTTTGACAAATTTTAATTTGATTTTTCATTTACGAACAAGGGAAATAAATTGCAAATTCATAATCTACACTCGGAGTAGATGAATTTGGTGTATTAATTTGCTCAAAACCAATTTAGGGTGAATGAGATATTAATACATGAAGATGGGAATTTATCATGGAAATTCCTAAAGTTGAAGAGGAAAATGTGAAGAAGGAAAAAGGAGTTCCTTGTCCCACATCGGAAAATTGGAAGAAATGGACCTTCCATATAAGTAGACTTAAGTGATAGATTTATAATCTTAACTAAGTCTAAAAGTCTTCGGGCTAACCCAAAGACCCTTGATTCGTACCCGTACGGGCTCGGGCATGTCACTTAGTCGCATTAGGCGCTTTAGAGGCGGCACCCGTACGGACGCGTCTGCTGGATTCGAATTTGAAATCAGGGTTCGAACGCACGACCCGCTCCGCGCGAAAAGATGCGATCCGATCTGTCAGATCCAATAGACGCGATCCAAGGGCTCAGATTGATCTGGGAAGAAAAGTTGCAATCCTATGCGAAGAGGCACCACAACTCTTCAACAATTATAAATAGACCCCCACATAATGTATTCGAGTCATCTAGCAACCAAATAAGCCTTTGCATTCAAAACCCTCCAAAGCATCCTAGCACTCTAAGTTTTGCATTAGAGTCTAGTAAAAAAAAGTTCCGGATACCCGAGTCCGTTCGCCGATAACTTTCGATTCGTAGTGCAGCAATCGATAAGTTCCAAAGTCGTATCTTGGGGATGATTTCCTTTTGACAACGTATTGCACCGAAGTACGGGGCAATATCGTCTTATGGAGAAAGAGTCCAACTCTTGTCTCGACTTACAAGTTTAAAATTTGTGTCTGTCCTTTCATCTTCGTCTACACATAACCTATTTTCTCCAACAGCGTAAGACGATATTTTCTATGTATTCGAAGATGTCTTCTTCAACTCCTTCTGCAACCCCTCATCTTTCTGCTGCCCACTCTGAAAAATCGGCAAAATTTGTCGGTACGAATTTCAAGAGATGACAATTGAAGATGTTATTTTACCTGACTACCCTCAACCTCACTTGGTTCCTGAGGGAAGATCCTTCTACGGTTGAGGAGGAGAGCAACGAACAAGAGAGGTTGAATGCTCTTGACGCATGAAATCATAGTGACTTCCTGTATCGAAACTACATATTAAATGGGTTAGACGACTCGATGTATAGTGTCTATGCCACCTACAAGACCGCCAAGGAATTGTGGGGATCTTTGGATAAGAAGTGCAAAATAGAGGATGCCGAAATGAAGAAATTCATTGTCGGACGGTTCCTCGACTTCAAGATGACCGATTCAAAGACGGTCATGGAACAAGTTCGAGAGTTACAACTGATTCTTCACGAGATTCATGTCGAAGATATGCAACTCTCAGAATCCTTTCAAGTAGCTACCTTAATAGAGAAGCTACCGCCTCTTTGGAAGGATTTCAAGAACTACCTCAAGCACAAGAGCAAGGAAATGGCTCTTGAGGACTTGATCGTGAGACTAAGGATCGAGGAAGATAATCGGAAATCCGAAGTCAAGAGCGACAAGAAGAATAGAGAGGCGCGTGTGAATTTGGCCGAGTCCGGGAAAGGCAAAAGGAGAAAGCATGATGGCAAGGAACAGAAACCTCCGAACAAGAAGTTCAAGGGTAACTGTTACAACTGTGATAAACCCGAACACAAGTCGAAGGAATGTCGACAGTTAAAGAAGGCCGATCAAAGTCAAAATCAGAATTAGGCCAACCTTGCCGAAGACAATTCCTTAAGTCAAGAGATGTCTGAACTTGATCTGTCTGTCGTCGTGTTCGAGGCTAATCTGTGGATAACCCGAGGGAGTGGTGGGTCGATACTGGGGCTACCCGTCACATTTGCTCAGACAAGGATTTGTTCTCCACCTATCAACCGATCAATGGCAGGAAGCTCTTCATGGGTAATTCTGTGACGTTAAACGTGGTCGGACTTGGAAAAGTGGTGCTGAAGATGACATCGGGAAAAGAACTAACTCTCGTGGATGTGCTGTATGTCCCAGACATTCGCAAGAATTTAGTCTCCAACTCGTTGTTGAACAAAGCCGGATTTAAGTTAGTATTTGAGGATGATAAATTTGTACTGACCAAATGTGGTCAATTTATTGGAAAAGGGTACCTTGAGAAGGGCCTCTTAAAAATGAATGTACTAACTGTAAAGCGCGAAATTAAGCTTAATGTTATTAATGGAAGTAACGTTTATTACTTGCTTGAGTGTTCTAATTTATGGCATGGTAGATTAGGACATGCAAATTTAAATGCACTTAGACAGTTGGTGAATTTAAATTTGCTCCATGAAATGAAATTCGATTCACAAAGGTGTGAGATCTGTGTGGAGGCAAAAATGGCCAAAGCAGCATTCCATTCAGTGGATAGAGGTAGTACACCTCTATAACTCATCCTTACCAACATATGTGATTTGAAGTTTGTGCAAACTAGAGGTGGAAAGAACTACTTCATAATGTTTATCGATGATTGCACTAGATACTGTTATGTGTATCTTTTGAAGAGCAAAGATGAAGCCATCGAGACCTTCAAAACTTATAAGAATGCGGTTGAAAATCAACTTAGCACAAGAATCAAGATGATTAGAAGCGATAGAGGTGGGGAATATGTTGTTCCAATTGAAGAATTTTGCTCTCAAAATGGCATCATTCGTCAAACTACTGCTCCATACTCACCTCAGTCGAATGGCGTTGCAGAATGCAAGAATAGAACACTGAAAGAGATGATGAATTCTATGTTGATTAGTTCAGGCTTACCCCAGAATATGTGGGGGGAAGTCGTGCTGTCTGCAAACCACATTCTCAATAAGTTGCCACACAAAAGGAGGGACAAGACTTCGTATGAGTTGTGGAATGGTAGAAAGCCTTCCTACAATTACCTCAAAGTGTGGGGGTGCCTAGCTAAGGTTGAAATACCTAAGCTAAAACAAGTGAGAATAGGACTCAAAACGGTTGATAGCGTCTTTATTGGATATGCACATAATAGTAGTGCATATCGATTTCTGGTGCACAAATCAGATGTTCCAGAAATGAACATAGGAATGACTATTGAGTCAAGAAATGCAGTGTTCTTTGAGAACACATTCTCTAAGAAAGAAAGAGAAGAAGATATATAGTTCGCGTAAGAGAACTTACGAAACTACAATTGGTTCACCTGAAGTTGACAGAGATCCTAAGGTTGATAAGGAGCCAAGAAGCAATAAGAGGGCCAGAAAGGAAAAGTCCTTTGGGCCAGATTTTCTGTCATACATGATGGAGAACGAACCCCGGACAATTCAAGAGGCATTGTCTAGTCCAGATGCTCCCCTCTGGAAAGAGGCTATAAACAGCGAAATTGAGTCCATCATGCACAACCACACATGGGAGTTAGTTGATCTTCCACCGGGTTGTAAGCCTTTGGGATGCAAATGGATCCTAAAGAGGAAGTATAAGGCTGATGGATCAGTTGATAAATATAAGGCTCGTTTAGTAGCAAAGGGGTTCAGACAGAGAGAAGGATACAATTTCTTCGACACCTACTCTCCTGTCACAAGAATTACGTCCATTAGAGTGTTGATTGCTATTGCAGCATTGCATGACCTTGAGATACACCAGATGGACGTAAAGATGGCGTTCCTGAATGGGGAGTTATATGATGAGATCTACATGGAACAACCTAAAGGGTTTGTCATGCCTGGCCAAGAGAAGAAGGTGTGCAAACTTGTTAAGTCCTTGTATGGACTTAAAAAAGCACCTCTAAAGTGGCATGAGAAATTTGATGTTGTAATGCTATCAAATAGTTTCAAAACGAATGAGTGTGACAAATGTGTGTACATTAAGGGTACACTGGAAGAATTCGTGATAATTTGTATATACGTAGATGACATGCTCATTATGGGAAGTAATCATGACTTGATCGTGAATACTAAGAACATGTTGAAAAGAAATTTCGACATGAAGGATATGGGTCTAGCCGACGTCATACTAGGGATGAAGATCTCTAGGACATCTAATGGAATTGTCTTAACAAAAGCTCATTATATTAAGAATGTGCTTAAGAATTTCGATGTGTTTGACGTTTCCCCGGCTAACACACCGGTAGATTTAAGTCTACACTTAGCCAGAAATAGAGGAGACCTAGTGTCTCAATTGAAGTATGCGAGAATTATCGGAAGCTTGATGTACTTAACGAATTGTACACGTCCTGATATAGTGTACTAGGTCAGTAAGCTTAGTAGATTCACAAGCAATCCTAACGAGGGTCATTGCAAAGCTCTTATGAGAGTACTTAGATATTTAAAATATACCGCAAGTCATGGAATTTTGTATACGAGATATCCAGCTGTGTTGGAAGGATACACAAATGCGAATTGGATATCCGATACAAAGGACTCCAAGTCCACTAGTAGTTATGTGTTCATGATTATCGGTGGAGGAGCAGTGTCATAGAAATCTTCTAAGCAAACATGCATAGCTCGTTCAACAATGGAATCGGAGTTTATTGCATTGGATAAGGCCGGTGAAGAAGCAGAATGGCTTCGAAATTTCTTAGAGAATATTCCTTGTTGGACAAAGCCTGTGCCTCCTGTGATGATACATTGTGATAGTATGTCGGCTATTGGGAGGGCACAAAGTCACACGTACAACGGTAAGTCTCGTCACATAGACACAATACCGTTGGACATTTGATCTCAAGTGGAGTAATCTCCATTGACTATGTGAAGTCAAAAGAAAACATTATGAATCCGCTAACAAAAGACATCAACAGAGATCAAATGTATAGTGTGGTAAGGGGAATGGGGCTAAAACCCACACATTAAAGGATGTTTATAGCGGAAACTCGTCCATGCTGATTGGAGGATCCCAAGAACTTAGTTCAACGAGACAACTAAGTTATGAAGCACTTATGTATACACTTGAAAGACATTTTTCAAAGCCCATTCTCGAATCCGTTCAAGTGCAATTCTGCACCTTTGAAAGCCTTTAGGTGCAGAAAAATCTGCTGACGTGTGGTAAGAATAAGCTTAACGGCTTTTAATGATTCCTATATCCAAAGGGTGGAGTATTGGGAGGTACTCTTGATAGGAGATCACCTATATAAGCGTTGAAGTGTGGCCGTTTCTGACTAAAAGTTTTCAGTACACGCTTATGAATCCAAGATAAGGTTTAGGGCCAAAATGGACAACAAGTGAGAACCAAAAAGGTATTAGAATCGTTGTTGTGTGAATGTCATTGTCTTGGTTTACACAAAAAGTCGACCAGTTCAAGACATCGCGTTCACTGAGTGGCGAGTAAATCTGATGGCATCCCACTAGGGATTCAAAGCCTGAAGCTACCTATCCTGATGCTGCAATGGTTCGTTGAAACTTTCTTAGGTGGTCACGTGCATTAATATTATTCATGTGGGGGATTGTTGGAAATTGGTTTAGAATTTGGGTATTTGACCTAAGTTTGACCAATTTTAATTTTGATTTTCCATTTACGAACAATGGAAATAAATTGCAAATTCATAATCTACGCTCAGAGTAGATGAATTTGGTGTATAAATTTGCTCAAAACCAATTTCGGGTATGAGATATTAATACATGAAGATGAGAATTTATCATAGAAATTCCTAAAGTTGAAGAGGAAAATGGGAAGAAGGAAAAAGAAGTTTCTTGTCCCACATTAGAAAATTGAAATAAATGGATCTTCCATATAAGTAGACTTAAGTGATAGATTTATAATCTTAACTAAGTCTAAAAGTGGTGGTGCCTTAGTTAGCCCTTCGGGCTAACCCAAAGACCCTTGATTCGCACCCGCACGGGCTCGGGCACGCGCACGTCGCAATTAGTCGCATTGGGCGCTTTAGAGGCACACTTAGTCGAAATTCAGGTTCGAACGCGCGACCCGCTCCGCATTAAAAGATGCGATCAGATCTGTCTGATCCAATAGATGCGATCCAAGGGCTTAGATTGATCCGAGAAGAAAAGTTGCAATCCTATGCGAAGAGGCACCACAACTCTTCAACAATTATAAATAGACCCCCACAGAATGCATTCGAGTCATCCATCAACCAAATAAGTTTTTGCATTCAAAACCCTCTAAAGCATCCTAGCATTCTAAGTTTTGCATTAGAGTCAAGTCAAAGAAAGTTCCGGATACCCGAGTCCGTTCGCCGATAACTTTCGATTCGTAGTGCAACGATCGATAAGTTCCAAAGTCGTTGTATCTTGGGGACGATTGCCTTTTGACACCATATTGCACCAAGTACGGGGCAATATCATCTTACGAAGAAAGAGTCCAACTCTTGCCTCAACTTACAAGTTTAAAATCTGTGTCTGTCCTTTCATCTTCGTCTACACATAACCTATTTTTTCTAACACTTGGTTCTCGAAAATTCTCCAATGGTAATGAGAATAATAATAGATATAACATAATTATAGTAGTTAATGAGAACAAAAGATAATCTATAGCATTATTTTCTCTCATATATAAGGTAATCACTACCCCATTTGATTACCTTTCTATTTCCTTATAATCATCCTCCTCAATCATTTCCCCATGTCACAACCAACACACTTTTCTTTTTTGTCCATTTTTTCTTAAATTATAGCACAACACTAGTGATGTAACACCATAAAGACAATCAATCATCCAATATATCTAAGGGCGAAGAGGGAAAATAAATATACATTTTTATTCTCATTGAAGAATTCGAAATAAGCGCCCCCTTAATTAATATGTTGCTTGGCGCAGGGGTGTATTATATAAGGTAAAATAATATAAAGAGATAAAAGTCATAATAAAATTGTAGGGCTCGCGGGCTAGACGAGATAACTTTATCTTTATTTCGGTACATAAAAACGGAATCAATTTAATTTTTTTATTGTACTTGTGAAGGGTCAAATGTGAAGTATGTAGTCTGCTGAGCTTAATTCAATATGAGGCTAAGTTGATAAAGTGTTAGCCGTGGAAGTTAGTAAATTTGGGGTACCAGAGGAGATGGACCAGATGAGGTTGACCAGAGAAGCCTGACCAGAGAAGTCTGGCAGGAGAGCTATCAGAAGAGGTCCATCAGGTGAGGTCTGGTCAGACGAGTCTGGTAGATGAGACATCAGAGGAGGTCTATCAGAGGAGGTCTGGGACCAGAGGTCATATGGTGTAAGTGACCAGAGCCAGATGAGGTTTTGTCATCTGATCCTGAAGTCCGATATTCGCAAAGTACACCAAATTGCAGCTAATTCGAAGGCGGTTCTAACTGAATCAACTATGGCGGTTATTGAAGTCGTTAGCCAGCTGGATAACTGCTTGCATTGAGTTTGTTACAACTGAATCGAATCTAGGGTTTGTTTCCAATCTCTGTATCTATAAAAGGGGGTTCTTAGTTGAGAGAACTAATATAACTTCATCTGTGAGCGCAAACACGAGAGATTGTGTGATTGTAACTTGTAACTTCCAATTCTTATCTTAGTGAAAAGATATCCTCTCGGATCCCGTGGACGTAGGAGTATTCATCTCCGAACCACGTAAATTTGGTGTTCTTGTGTGATTTCAATTTCGTTCTTATTGCTTTCATATTTCGATTCCCGGAAACAAGTTTTCTTGTGAATCCAAAACGATTAACAAGTGGCGCCGTCTATGGGAAGTGAAGCAATCATGGCTGCAACTAAGTTCGACATTGAGAAGTTCACGGGGAAGAACGATTTCAGCTTATGGAAGATCAAGATGAAGGCTCTCCTGGTACACAATGGTTTGTACGAAGCCTTGTTGCCACCAGCTCAGGTGGCTTCTGGAACTAATCCGGCGAAGGTGGAGGAGAACAAGAGGAAGGCACACAGTGCGCTTATCTTGTGTCTTGGGGACAAGCCATTGAGGGAAGTATCGAAGGAGGAAACCGCTCTTGGGATCTGGAATAAGCTGGAGCAGTTATACCAGACCAAGTCTGTTACGAACAAGTTATACATGAAACAGAAGCTTCAAGTCTTCAAGATGAATGAAGATAAGAATCTTGGTGATCAGTTGGACGAGTTCAACAGGTTGGTGGATGATCTGGAGAGTTTGGATGTTACAATCGATGATGAAGACAAGTCATTGATGTTGTTGAATGCTCTACCTAAGTCTCTGGAAAATTTCAACGATGCCTTGTTATTTGGAAGACAGGATCAGGTGATGTTTGATGATGTTCAAACTGCCTTGAAAACCAAGTTTCTACAGATCCAAACTGATGGGAAGAAGCCTGCTGAAGGATTGAATGTTCAATCCAAGAAGAAGAAGGGGTTTCAGTCCAAGAAGAAGGATGGTGGAAAAGGGAATAAGGGTGGGAAGAAATCTGATTTTGTTGAGAAGAGGAAGTGTTTCTCTTGCCATAAGGAAGGTCATCTGAGAAAGAATTGCCCTGAAAGGAGGAAGAAAGACAATCAAGGTGATCAAGATGGAGATGCAGCTGTTGTGGAGGTTGAAGGATATGATAGTGCAGAGGTCTTGATGGTTAGTCATGAGAGACTAAGTCAAGAGTGGGTCCTGGACTCAGGGTGTACTTTTCATATGTGTCCACATGAAGACTGGTTTCTGGATCTTGAGAAGATTGATGGAGGTCTTGTTCTTTTGGGTATTGATGAGAGCTGTAGAGTGCAAGGATCTGGTTCTATCAAGATCAAGATGTTTGATGGAGTTGATAGGATCTTATCTGATGTCAGGTTTGTTCCTGAGTTGAAGAGAAATCTTGTTTCTCTTGGTACATTGAATTCTAAGGGCTTTGAATTCAAGACAGAAAAGGAAATTCTGTCAATAACCAAATCTGGAAGGATTGTTATGAAAGGGACTATAAAGAATGGTTTGTATACTTTGATTGGAAGAACTGTAACAGGGTCAGCTGATGTTACCATGGAGTCTTCTGATGTTAACTTGTGGCACAAGAGATTGGCACATGTTGGTGAGAAGGGTCTGGTGGAGTTATCCAAGAAGGGAGCAATCCCTGGGAAGAGGATATGTAAGCTGGAATTCTGTGAGAGGTGTGTTCTTGGGAAATCAAAGAAGCAAGCATACCAGAAAGGGAAGCATACCACCAAGGAGGTTATGGATTACATACATTCTGATGTATGGGGACCAACAAGGGTATCCACTCATGGTGGAGGCAGGTATTTCCTTACCCTTATTGATGATTATTCCAGAAAGGTTTGGGTATACATTCTTAAACAGAAGAGTGATGCCTTCTCTAAGTTCAAAGAATGGTTGATTGAACTTGAGAATAAGAGAGGCAGGACTATCAAGCACTTAAGGACTGATAATGGGCTTGAATTCATATCAGAGGAGTTTCAACAATTTTGTAGGGAGAAGGGTATTACTAGGCATAAAACTGTTCCTTCAAACCCCAGTAGAATGGTCTAGCAGAGAGAATGAATAGAACTACTCTGGAAAGGGTTAGGTGTATGTTATCTGATGCTCATTTACCTAAGAGTTTTTGGGGGGAAGCTGTTTATCTCATTAATAAAGTGCCATCATCTGCTATTGAGTTTAAAACCCCAAATGAGGCCTAGTATGGGAAGATATCAGATTACTCAAAGTTGAAAGTTTTTGGGTGTCTAGCTTATGTTCATGTGAGGCAAGACAAACTTGAACCTAGAGCTTTAAAGTGTGTCTTCATTGGGTATCCAAAGGGTGTTAAGGGGTATAAGTTGTGGTGTCTGGAGCCTGGAAACCAGAAGTGTATTACCAGCAGAGATGTTGTGTTTAATGAATTACAGATGGGATACAAGTCTGGTGGAGGTGATAGGGAGCCATCAGCTGAAGAGATGGATGGTGTTATTTCTGAGCCAATTACTCAAGTTGAGGTGGAGCCTGATCATGATAAACATGATAGTGCATCTGGTTCTGAACCAGAGCAGGATACAGGAGAGAATGAGTTAACAGATGAGGATAGTACACCTGCAGAAGAGGAGGAAGAAGTGCCAGAAGCAGAATTGAGAAATTATAGTCTGACAAGAGACAGATCCAGAAGACAGATACATCCTCCAGCAAGGTTTGGCCGTGTGGATCTGGTCTCCTATGCACTTGTTACAGCAGAAGCCATAGAGTACCAAGAACCAAAAAGCTACAAGGAAGCCCTTGAGTGTGATGATAGGGAGTCATGGATTACAGCCATGACAGAAGAGATGGAGTCTCTTAAGAAGAATCATACTTGGATTCTTGTTGATAAGACACCTAGGCAGAAGCTAATCAGTTTTAAATGGTTGTTTAAAAGGAAGCTTGAATCTGGTGTGAAGGATCAAGTGAGGTTTAAAGCTAGGTTAGTTGCCAGAGGATTTACTCAGAGAGAAGGAATTGATTACAATGAGGTTTTCTCACATGTTGTTAAGCATTGTTCAATCAGATTACTTCTCATTAGAGTTGTTCAAGAAGATCTGGAGCTACGGCAACTTGATGTCAAGACAGCTTTTCTGCATGGTGATCTTATTGAGGATCTGTACATGCACCAGCCAGAAGGGTTTGTTGAACCATGGGGAGAAGGGAAGGTGTGCCTGCTCAAGAAATCATTGTATGGCCTCAAGCAAAGTCCAAGACAATGGCACAAGAAGTTTAATGAAGTTATGCTATCCATTGGGTTTGTAAGGAGCAAGTATGATACTTGTGTATACCTGGAAAGGCAAGGTAGTGATGTGATAGCCTATCTTCTGATTTATGTAGGTGACATGCTTATTGCCAGTAAAAGTCTTCTGAAGATTCAGAGTATCAAAAGGAAGCTAAGTGCTAAATTTGATATGAAGGACTTGGGAAATGCTAAGAGGATTCTTGGAATGGATATTCTGAGGGACAGAAAAGCTGGAAGACTATTCTTATCCCAGAAGAGTTACATTGAGAAGGTCCTGAAGAGGTTTAACATGCATGAGAGTAGAGCTGTGACAACTCCTCTGGGACAACAGTTCAAATTATCTAAGGAATGGAACCAAAGTCTGATGAAGAGAAGAAGACTATGATGAAAGTACCTTATGCAAGTAGGGTTGGAAGCCTGATGTATGCTCTAGTCTGCAGCAGACCAGACCTAGCTTATTCATTGAGTATGGTGAGCAGATACATGGCTAATCCTGGAAGATTACATTGGAAAGCTTTGAAATGGATATTCAGATACCTCAAAGGGTCATCTGATCTGGGTTTGATGTTTGAGAAGATGACTGACCAGAAGAGTCCACTGGAAGGATTTGTAGATTCTGATTTTGCTGCTAATCTGGACACCAGAAGATATTTAACAGGGTATATTTTTAGTCTTTACAATACTGCTGTAAGCTGGAGAGCTGTTCTGCAGAGTGGAGTTACATTGTCTACTACAGAAACAGAGTTTGTTGCAGTGTCTGAGGCTGTTAAGGAGGCTTTATGGTTAAAAGGCATAATCAAGGATTTTGGCATAAGTCAAAGGGCTGTGGTCATTCATTGTGATAATCAGAGTGCAGTTCATCTGGTTAAACATCAAGTATTCCATGAGAGGTCAAAGCATATTGATGTAAGGTTGCATTTTGTGAGGGAAATCATTGACAAAGGAGTGGTTCTCATCCAGAAGATATCTACAGAGGACAATGCTGCAGATATGTGTACAAAGTCTTTACCAAGGACAAAATTCAAATTCTGTGTTGAATTGGTAAAGATGAGTGTATGGGATGTTCCTTAGGCCCAAGCTGGAGCATGGAGGAGAGGAGGAGAGGATTGATACTTCTCATCTGAGGTGGAGAATTGTGAAGGGTCAAATGTGAAGTATGTAGTCTGCTGAACTTAATTCAATAGGAGGCTAAGTTGATAAAGTGTTAGCCGTGGAAGTTAGTAAATTTGGGGTACCAGAGGAGATGGACCAGATGAGGTTGACCAGAGAAGCCTGACCAGAGAAGTCTGGCAGGAGAGCTATCAGAAGAGGTCCATCAGGTGAGGTCTGGTCAGACGAGTCTGGTAGATGAGACATCAGAGGAGGTCTATCAGAGGAGGTCTGGGACCAGAGGTCATATGGTGTAAGTGACCAGAGCCAGAGGAGGTTTTGTCATCTGATCCTGAAGTCCGATATTCGCAAAGTACACCAAATTGCAGCTAATTCGAAGGCGGTAATTCTAACTGAATCAACTATGGCGGTTATTGAAGTCGTTAGCCAGCTGGATAACTGCTTGCATTGAGTTTGTTACAACTGAATCGAATCTAGGGTTCGTTTCCAATCTCTGTATCTATAAAAGGGGGTTCTTAGCTGAGAGAACTAATATAACTTCATCTGTGAGCGCAAACACGAGAGATTGTGTGATTGTAACTTGTAACTTCCAATTCTTATCTTAGTGAAAAGATATCCTCTCGGATCCCGTGGACGTAGGAGTATTCATCTCCGAACCACGTAAATCTGGTGTTCTTGTGTGATTTCAATTTCGTTCTTATTGCTTTCATATTTCGATTCCCGAAAACAAATTTTCTTGTGAATCCAAAACGATTAACAGTACTAAAATAATAAAGGGCATAACCTTAATATGATACACAAAAAAATGTGGGTTCGTTCATTGGTTAAATGAAGTTGAGTCCTTTTATCTTTACTCTTTTTTATGTACATTTTGTTCCTTGTTCAAAATCCTTTTCTTCTTGTTCATGTGATGCATCACTTGTGAACTTCTTTTGATTTTTGAATATGTTTTTTTTACTAAAAATGTGGAAAATATTTAAATTGTTAAGTAAGTTAAAAAATGGATTTTGTGATACAATACGTCTGTGATACATTTATGATCGATAAGTTTATCTTCCTTCGTTCATTACTGCATTTAACTTGAGTTTAATGAATGATATGTACAATATCTATTTTATTATATTTCTAGCAATATATATACCTGCTATTTCAACATCAGTAATCTATATCTTAATGTATTACTTGTAACAATAGAGCTAACAAATATTTATAACAGTAGTTTATATTGCATGTTTAGGAACAACAAACAAATTATTTTAATACCTCTATATCGTATAATCTCGGGCTTTTAAGATTCAGGTGCCGATTAAGAACTTTGATTCTTGGATGTCGATTAAGAACTTTGATTCTATTTTTAAAAGAAATTATAATTTATTTTCAAATATCATATATGAAAATCATTAGAAGAAATTTAAACAAATAGAACTGTTATGAAAACGGAGCCCATCATAGGCCAGACTCATCCCTAAAATCTCAATCCCTAGCCATAAAATATTGTTTAGGGAGAGGTTTATTATTACCAAACCGTTCCTCTCTATTTTTTAAGGTTCAATTTATGAAATTATTAGACGGTAAAAAAATAAAAAATCTGACTTAGCTTGAATTTATTATATTATATGATATTAGTATATAGTATAACAAAATATCGAATATAATAAAATAATAGTATAATTTCCTATATAACCGTTTGCTTTGGAATAAATTAGTCCACTTAAATGTATTTCCAAAGAATTAATAGAATTAGTGTTTCCGGGCGTTGTTACTGTCTTTTTCCTTCACGAAACGCTTGGTCGCTGTTTTAACAATGTCCACGTAACGGCCAAATTCCCTGTTCCTGTCCCCAATGTGGGCCGGATCGTCTGATTTCTTTCCAAATTCATGCTTGCATCTCTTCAATTCCTTCTTAACATCTTTCACACTATCCTTAACTCTCCTATAATCATCTGAATCCAAGTTCCCCTTCGCGATATCGAGGTCTTGGTGAGCGTCGTTGTAATTTCTCCAGCACGATAGATACTTCTTCTTCAATGAATAGTCTCCGGAATCCTGGTGAAGCTGGTTCAATTTATCACTGATTTCATCCGATTTTTCTATAGCCAAGTCGATTACAACGTCTGCCACGTTCCGGCTATCAGTGTCAGTGAACTTGTTTATCTCTGGTTTGATGATTTTCCAGCACTGTATTGATTTTTTGGTGTCGGAGCCCAATTTCTGAATCGTCTCTATCGTCATATTCGATTTCTGGATCATGAATATCCCAATCACTATCAATTTCCCAGTCATCTTCCCAATCACTTTCGTATTTTAAATTTTCTCTGCCGCCAATTGAAATTGGAATTGCGATGGAGAGAATGAGAGCAATTAGAACCACTCTTTGTAAATATGAAGCCATTTCGGTTCCTTGCACTAATTGAATTTTATGTTTAGTTTAAATTGTTTCTCTTGCGATGGTGTGTTACTTCAACTGGCTTGTTTATATAGTAGTTATGATCATTAATCCTGCTGCTTAATTATTTAATATGTTTATGGTATTACTTTCAGTTTCACTTTTGCATGCTAATTAAATGTAGTGTTTACAGCAATTGTCTGCGGTTTAGGAATAATTAATAAGGGGCAGGGTGGCTGTTTCATTCTTTTGTTCTTGTTCATATTCATATTTCACTCTTCTGCAAGGTAAACGATAATTCCTCCGTCAATGAATTTTTTACCCGTTTATTGTTTACTGGTCACAAATTGTTACATGAAATATTCTATGGATTCTAAATCCGTAGAATACCCATATTTAAAAAATTAGCGTATTTTGATCGGGTCGAATTTAGTGAGTTTTTTCTAAAAATCTCCTGCAAGTCAAGTTTCAGAATTTTCGCTCCCAATTTGTGTTATTATATGTGCAAATGCATGTTACTGAAGGGTAAAATGTGTGTTACTATATGAGACTAAATATTGTTTTTTCACCAATTTTTGTGTATTTTTACTAAAATAAATATTTTTTTCATAAAATTTAAGAGCTATATGTGTATCTATTCAAATATTGATTTTCACAAATATTTATTTATTTTTACAAAAGTAATTATTTTTTCATACAATAACACATGTAAGGTAGTGAAAAGTGTATAACTATATAATAACACAAATGTCTTACTCAATGGATAAAAATGTGTTTGCACAAACACATAAAAGCATTCTCCCAAGTTGTGTTACCATAATGACAAATATGTTAGAGTTAAGGTAAATATGTGTTACCGTTGGAGCAAATATGTTTAAATGTTAGAGAAAATGTGTGTTATTGTTGGAAGAAATATGTGTTGATGTTAGAGTAAATATGTGTTACTGCAAATGTGTGTTAATGTTAGAGTAAATGTATGTTACTACATATATGTGTTACTATTGGAGCAAATATGCATTATTGTTAGAGTAAATATGTGTTACTGCAAATGTGTGTTAATGTTAGAGTAAATGTGTATTACTATAAATATGTGTCACTATTGGAACAAATGTGTGTTAATGTTAGAGTAAATATGTGTTACTGCAAATGTGTGTTAATGTTAGAGTAAATGCATGTTACTACAAATATGTGTTACTATTGGAGCAAATGTGTGTTAATGTTAAATGTGTCTCACTATTGGAGCAATGTGTATTAATTTTGGAGCAAATGTGTGTTAATATTAGAGTAAATTAATGTGTGTTAATGTTGGAGCAAAAGCGTGTTAATATTAGAGCAAATGTATGTTATTGTTGGAGCAAATGTGTACTAATGTATGAAACAATAAATTTAGATTTAAATGGATGAGGAATAAATTTTTAACATATATTTGTTCTTGCATAAACACATATTTGACCTTATTGTTATTTTAAAGTAAAAAAATTCATTTTTTAAGGATTAGTAACACACATTTTGTCTTACAGTAAGACACATTTGATCATATAATACAACCTTGGAGTGGAAATCCTTAAATTAGTTTTTTTTTTTTTTGAAAATCAGTTTGACCCGCTTATGATTAGCGAATTTTGATCTGGAGCGACCCGACCCGCAATTTTTTTAATATTTGTCTATATTTGGTATATTTTACATGTGAAATATTTCAAAAAGTGTCTCTTACAAATAAAATTTAATGAAAATTGGTACTTTCTTTAAAAAGTCGATAAAATATGAATATTGTGTGACTCATCCATTTGTTTGTGAGTATCCTTTATTTAAATTAAAAAAATGAGTAAAAGATTGGTGGACAACTGAATAAAAAAAAAAGTGGGTAAAATATTAGTAGAAGGGGGAGTAATATTTACAATTGAATATTTGTGTGTATTAGTTGCAACTGATATATTTAATGAAAATAATTAATTTTGCCCCGCTAATATTATCCTTTGAAAACAATTAGTATTATTTAGTAATAACAACTGATATTGTTTAATAAAAACTACTAATACTGTTAAAAACACACACTATGTATAAAATATACCCCCTACGAAGTAGGCTTTCGCTTTCTTTTAGTTGATTTGTTTATTAATATAGAGTGGACCAACATGTTGACTTATGTAAAAAGTAGTTGGTGACTTTTGTAAAAAGTAGCCGGTAGTTGTGAAAAATTAAAAGGTTGTTGTTTATTATCATCCAATATTACCACTCCTATGTTTTTGCCTAATATTTTTTATCATATATTGGAGAGTATGTGTTATTGTGAGACGTATTTAATTATGAATAAAGTAATTGTTTATATAAAATATAAATATCATATATAAAGTGTTATTTTTTCTATTTATGAAAGGAAAAATTTATTGTGAAACGGCTCAAATAGGAAAAGTAGAAAACTTACTCTGGAAGTATATAATACAAAATTATGAACTATTGGTGTTTATGTCAATGCACAAGTTAGATATTTGTAAACAATATTTTAACAATTCGTACCCGCAAGTTTTATAATACAGAAAACACTAGATTACCTTCTTATTTGGAAATGCAAAATTTGAAGTGCTGGCTCAGTTATTAATTATATCAATAATAATCATAAAATACAATTTACAGGTTCATAATTTATATTCTGACATGTGAATAAAACTAGGATTTGCTGGACATGAATTATAATAATTTAAAATTATCTAGCTATTGGTTCTTGAACAACTTATTCCAGTGTTTTGTACTTCACGTCTTCTATAAAATGTAGATCGATTTATTCGTAATTCTTCTCATGAAATTTATTTTGGGGCAGATTGCTCTCTGCTATTGACTATTTCTTTTAGCATTTTCAAACCCAGCATAAGCATTCTACATATTCATCCTAATTGCTTTTAAAGCAAAAATTTCTGTTAAAAATATAGTATTTTTTCAGCCGAACTTTTTCAACTAATTTTAATTATAATGAGAAAACTCCCTAAAATACCCTAAATTTTGTAGGACAAATAACTTTTCCCAAAAATATTGATAAAACAGTTGCAATCAACTCCTACATTTTTGGAAGAAAAAAAAATGAGTTGAAAAAGGGGGAGAATTTGTTTTAAAAAAGGGCAAAAAAAAATATTTGCCCAACAAAATTTGGAGAAAATAAAATTTTCTTCCAATTGTAATATACCCTAATAAAACACTATAATAATTAATTGAACATCAGGTCTCCCCAGTAGCCAAATAATAACAATAATAATAATAACAATAATAATAATAACAACAATAATAATAATAACAACAATAATAATAATAATAATAATAATAATAATAATAATGTACTTTCCACATTTGGAGCAAGAGGTCAAATCACTTGTGTTCTGTTATTTTTTATTTAGTAATGCTTAATTCCGTGACATATGGCTAGAATACTCAACTTTTTAATCAGTTGCTCTCATTATTCGTCGAACCTTTGGATTTTGAGGTGAACATTTGTTCTAATAAAGTAATTGGTTCTTAAAAACACACGAGTACACCCAATGTTTTTTTTATCTGTAATTAACATTCTTGATGTATAAAAAATAATAAAGATTTCTTACTTTTGCCTGGATTTATTATATAGTGCAGGTAAACAAAATGTACATTATATAATAATACTATTAATTTTCCGAAATAAAAGTGCTTTGGTATAAATTATTCCACTTAAACTTTTATTTCAAAGTATTGGGTTTGTTAGGCGTTGTCGTCATCCTTTTCCCTTAGGAAATGATTCGCTGCGGTCTTAACAATCTCCACATAATATCCGAATTCCTTGTTCTTGTCCCTAATATGGGCCGGATCGGATGATTTTTTCTCAAATTGATGCTTGCAGCTCTCGACTTCTTTGACAATATGATTGACACGATCATGAATTTTCCGATAATCATGGGAATGCAAGTTTCTCTTCACGATTTTGAGGTTGTGGTTGGCCTGGTTGTAATTTATTGAGCACGAATTGTACTTGTCTTTCAATGCATGGTCTCGGGAATCACGGTGAAGCTTCTTAAGTTTGTGTTTGATGTCGTCCGATTTCGCGATGGCGAGGTCGATTATGAGGCGGGTGACGCTCCGGCTATCCGTGTCGTTGAACCTCGTTATCTCGGGTTTGATGATTTTCCAGCACTGCTTCGATATGTTTGTAGCTGAGCAGATATCACTCAGATAATGCACAATTTCGCTTTCAGGTTGTGAATCATCTCCCCTATCACTTTCATTTTCTGATTTTTCTCTATGACCAATTGAGATGGGAGTTGCAATCGTGAGAATAAGAGTAATTAGAATGATTCTTTGCATAAAAGAAGCCATTGTTTTTCTTCTACTAATAGTACGTATTCTAATGTTGGTTGAAGTTGCAATGGATTATTACCTCAAATGGCTTGTTTATATAGTGGTGCTAATGCATGCTTGTTTTACGATCAGTTCCACTTTTGCAAGTTATTTAGTGCAGTGCTTTATTTATAGCTATTAATTATCTACGTTTTGAGAATATTAGATGTTGGGCTGTTTCATTCTTTGTTTTTGGAAAATTAATATCAACTGCATTTACGCATACTAATTATATTTGGTATCGGAAATTTATTATCTGTGAAACTAATGATGCATTTTTAGGTCCCTAAACTGTTAAATTTTGTTCCAAAAGGTTTTTAAACTATTTTTTTGTTTTAAAAGTTTCTGAACTATTGATTTTTATTTCACGGTGTCCCTAAACTATTAAATTTTATTTTGAACGAAAGGTTCTTAAACTATTTGTTCGTTAATTTTTTTTTAAAATTAATAAATTATTAAAGAAAATTAGTTATTTTTACTAAATGATATTAATTATTTCACTGAAAAGTATTATTAAAAACAACGAATATCTTTCAATGATTCATATATAAAACATTTACAATCTATGATTTGTCCTTTCTTCATATGTGAGTTTAATCTTCTTGATATTCTATTTCTTTTTACCATGTCCATCATGTGACGATAGTATACTATAGTATTAATGTATTTCTTTCTCTTTTTTACATGAACTCTTGGAATTAAAGAATTTCAAAAATTAATTAAATATTTAAATATATGCTTTAAAGTATCATTTACCTTTAAAATATATTTATTTGAAGAGAATATGTTTTTTTTTTTTTTTTTTGACGAATCTTATCATTTTAGAATTCCAAGAAAGTGAAGAATCTTAAAAAGATTTTTTTTTTATGAATATTATCATATTATAATTCCAAGAATTGATTAAATGTATACTTTAAAACATCTAAAAATATATATATTTTACTAAATGAGCAGCTGATGATTTATTTTTAAAAATTAATTATATATATATATTATAAATACTTAATAAAAATTTAATTATAGTAAAATAATATAATTATATTATAAAATAAATATATTCAAATAATATGTATACATAAAAATATTGGTTACTTCCTTATTATCAACGACTTTTAGACTCAATTTAAATATACAATTTTTAATATTTTTATAAAAATTTACTTAGTTTTTTTTTTGTTTTAATTTGGTATATACTTTTAAATTATGACATATTTTTCTCAACTATGCGTCAGATACGTCTCCTTATCTCTCTAAGACGATTTTCTCGACGTAGGGAGTTTTATAATTCAAGCAATAACACACCCTCATGATCTTTTTTTTTTTTTTTTTTTTGCTAGAAGTGCAAGTCTTATATGCATGATTGAAAAAGTAATAATTTAGTGAATTTCAATGCTATTTCAGAATAAATAAAATGAAAATAACATTAACAATATAAAATCATTAATGAGGTTTAATACGACTTGCCTATATAAAAATAAATAAAAATTGTGTTAAATTAAAATAGATACCAAAAATATGTAAATCTTTATATATGTGTGCAAGGTTCAAATCTATGTAATTGCATTTTTTTATTTAGAGACAACATTATTACACAAACATAATGTCACATGTTAACACAATTAAGCCATATAGAGAATTGGCATTTCAAATTTGATTTAAGATATAAAAAATGAAATAATTATAATTTTGGTTTACTATGTTTTCTAGGCAATAAATTTGTTTCAATTAAATGTTAAAATTTTAAATAATTTGATTAAAAAAATTAATTAATCATTTTATGGATGATTAAATCAAAATCAGTTAATATTCTTAATTCTTTTTTTTAATTTTTCACAAATTAAAATTTTCTAAATAGGAAATTATCAAATACATTGAGAATATTAAAATAAGTCAATTCAACATTAACATTTACATAATTAGAATTTTTTAAACTTATTAATTAATTTAGTAATAATATTGTAGAATTAAATATATTTAAGTTATTTGTTAGAATTAATAACACATTAAGATTTTTATATATAGGATATCCTCAAATATTAAATAGTAAGTTGGTACAATCACAATAAAATTTACTCCATCTATTCTATTTTTGTTTATTTATATCACTATTTACACCCCTTTAAAGACTTCTAATTTACATCGCATTCCACTAATAATTTTATAGAAAAACATGTTCATTTTGTCTCATACATTTCAATTGAATAAAACCCTATCATCAAAAAACTATTTTATAAATTTAAATATTATAAATCAAGTCTCATATTAAAAGTCAAGAAAAATTGTGAAAACAAAATTGGAACGGAGGAAGTATAATATATTATTATAGATTCAAGTTATATGCAATAAATATTCAAACTTTCTAAAGATTCATAGTATAACTAAATTGGTAAATATCATAACTATTGGTGATGAGATGCAGGGTTCAAATACAAACATAGTCAAAATAAACGACAAATAAGATCCATAAACATTCGAGGCATAGGCGAAATTAACCTAAAGACGACATATAAACATGTCAAACTCCCTATTAAGTATATATAATAGGGATATGATTTAAGAATACATGACCTGATTCACAAATCTTGATTTAAGAATAGGGAATATGATTTAAGAATACATGACTTGATTTAGAGAAAAAATCACAAATGGTTCCGTAATTTTGCCCAAGTCTATAAATAGTCCTGTAAATCTTTAATTTATCAATTTTAGTCCTTTTAAAATTAATTTTAGTCCTTTTCGCCGAAAATTTTAAATTTTGGCCGGAAAAATTATCGAAAATTTGTTGTAGCTTACATAATGAACCGAAAAAATATCAAAATGACGAGCTCAATGAGAAGATGAGAATAATATATGTCTTAAATCAAATGTTACTGTAAATTACTCGAAAATTAATCATGGAAATAGACAAAATTTATGATTTTGAAACCAAATTCTTAGGGTGTAATTTCCAAAGAATTAATAGTGAAAAAGACATTGTCGTGATAAACAGTCGTGATAAACAAATAAATGAAGTGGAAAAAGGCATTGCTCCTACAAATTAATCAGACAGATGGGATCATAAACAAAAAAATGAAGTGGAAAAAGACCTTTTAAAAAGAGTTGAAAAGGAAAAAATATTACCTGCACAACAACCTGTTGACAGGCGAACATCAATCAATATATGGCGAACAACAAGTTAAATCCCTAATGGAGATTATAAATCATCGACCCCAAATTAGAGATGATTAACAAAGAAAATCAAAGGGGAGTGCACAAATCATTCCAAGGGGTGTATTGAATGACGAACAACTCCATCAACGAACAACATACTGGCGAACAGGTCCGGAGACCCGGGGCCAAATATGGACCCTACATCGAGTCATTGATGACGAGCAACATTGTCAAAAGAGGTGTATGTTGACGAACAAAGGACCAATATCCCTGAGCCTATCTCTACAGAATACAAGGGCGAACAACTTCCGAGCAATAACCTCAAGAGGCGAACAACTTTTGTTGAAAGAATAATTTGGACCAACCAAGCCAACCAAGACGAACAACAATGAGTTTGAGATAAGACTCAAGAAGACTTTGTAACTAAGTTTTAGCTTAAATAAGGTCAAACAAGGTCAAAAGACACTTGTCTAGCATGCAAGCTAGGAAGTCCAAGAGTCATGGACACCTCCTACTTGTTAGTCTCTATAAATAGTTGTTCTCCAGCTAAGAAATACAAGTACAAATTCACAAATACTCCCAAAACACACACAAACACCTAAACGTGCACACATACAAAATAAATACGGATTTAACTCTCGTATTTACAATTTTACAACCCGAACCTTCAATTTATCATTTACGGTGATAATCAATCACACGTTCTTGTTTGGTGATCCTAAACCGAACTAAAATAGCCACTAATCCTCACGATTAAATTTGATCACCAACAAATTGGCGCTAGAAGAAGGGATCGAACCTTCAGTTAAGTGTGATTAATCAAGAACTTCAAGTTTAAAAACTTGAAGATTTGAAGAAATCCTCAAGAAATTCTTGAAGATTCAAACAAAAGTGTTCTTGGTGTTCTTCAATATTAAATTTGAAGACTCAAAGATTGAGAAGATAATTCAAATCACGATGCCTCAATCTAAAGAGACATAAGTTTCACGTCAATCAAGGAGAGCTTCTCCCACTCGAGCTTCGTCAGTTGGCCACCAAGATCATGAGCCTAGACATGCGAACAGATCAAGGCTTACGACCATAGACCATAACATCCCACCAGAATTAGAGGCTCTGGCGAGCAACCCTGGTGAACTGGCTAAAACCATTGCTGCTCTCCAAACCATCTAGAGGCAGCAAGAACAAAACAGATCCTCACAAGCAAGGTCTAAGATTAGATCGGTGGATGTTGTAAGAGCCAGGTCAAATAGGGGCGAGCAACATGAAGTAAACAGTACCCAAGTCCGGCGGGATAAGGGCAAAACCAAGGTGGCCGACCAGACAGAGGGTCAGGCTGAGTCTGCACAAGGACGAACAACAATGTCCAGTCACGAAACGACTCGTTCCAGTGCACAGGACAGGCTTGGCCAACCCCAAATCCAGAAAGAAGCTACTCGCCAAGGAGCAGGTGATGGGCGAGCAACTTTCGAGCAACCCCATCCATCGGTGCACGAAAGGCTATCACAGTCTGCCTTTAGGCACCTAGGGCCGAATGCGGCAAGCAACCCTAGGAAACAACCTCAGGATATGCCCGCTCCAAGTGAGGGACTGTGACGAGCAGAAAGGCATGTGCATTTGCTCGCTGAACAAACTCCAAGCCAGGGGGCATCTCTGGATGAGTTGTCAAGCCTAAGTAAGGCCGTGGAGAGCATACAGGGGCAGCTTGACCAACAAAGAGGGATGGGGACGACCGGCATGCCATCCTCTCCCTTATCATCTATCATATTGAAGGCCCCGATCCAGAAAAAGATTCAGTTTCCGGCAAGCATACAATATGAAAGCATTGCTGATCCCCGGGTCCATTTAACAAAGTATTCAGACTACATGATTTTAGTGGGAGCCAGTGATGCCGCCCAGTGCCGAAATTTTCCCTTGGCTTTGGGAGACAGAGTACACAAGTGGTTTTCTGTAATACCACCAGCATCAATCTACTCTTTTGCTCAACTAAGTCGATAGTTCCTCTCCCACTTCTCAACAGCTGGATCATATTTATCCCAAAAACACCAGCTGTCAGACTTAAAGTAAAATGATGACGAGTCAAACCGGACATTTATGGAGAGATTCGATAAAGTGTTGTAAAAAGGGGAGCCAATTAGCGAGGATACAAAGATCGTAGCTGTCATGACCGGTTTAAAGAAAGGGTCAGAGTTATGGAAAGAGGTACGTCTAAAATGCCCGAAAAGCTATGCTAAATTTAGAAACCAAGCCGGCATATTTATTTCCATGCACGAAGCCCTACAAGTAAACTTGGGAGAGAACAAGGCTGATCCCAAGGAGAACAACAAGAAACCCGACGGGATAGGCTATCGGGTCCCTAAAAATATAAAGGCATTTACCGAAGGGACGGAGCTGAAAGAAAAGCTGAATCAAGTGCTAACAGTATCAATCGATACTGTGTATGAAAATGTAAAGGAGAAAGAGTTGCTCTCCCCTCCCCGTAGGATTCGCCAAGAGACTGGCAAACTCAACCCTAATAAGTATTGTGCCTACCATCAAAGCGTGGGGCACTTTACTAGCGAGTGCAGAGATTTGCTCAAGCAACTTTGGTGGTTCTACGAGGAGGGAAAGCTCTCCGACTTCGTTAAAAGACAACCTGGAAAGAGAGCTCGGGAGAACAACTCAGAGGATGAGGAGGATGGTCAACCTCAATGGAATAATAAGCTCAGGCGACCAGTTCCCGCCGTTGCTGCTCGTCCATTGGAGGATTTATACATGATGGAACCCTCAGGACCTGCGGGAGGATGTTCTGATGGATGACCACCAATTTCCAACCGAAAAAGAAAAGCCAAATTACGAGCAATCGACCAAGTACAAGAAATAGGGATCAATTCCTCCGTCCTACAAACATCTGAACTAGTCTTCACAGAGAAGAACTTGGATGGGATTTTGACTCCACATAATGATTCACTCGTAATTTGTGCAAAGATCATGGGGACCAGAGTACATAGATTGTTGGTGGACACCGGAGCCTACACCAACATCCTTTTCAAAAAGACGCTCGACCAACTTGGAGATTATTCGGGCTACATACAAGATTCAAATCATAGAATTTTAGGCTTCGAAAATGTTGTAACAGTCCCGTTAGGGGAGATTAGGTTGCCCGTTCATCTTGTAACGGTCGAGGAACCCGAGAAAAATATAACAAGAATGGTAGATTTCTTAGTCGTAGATCAGGATTCGACCTATAACGGGTTTCTTGGTCGATCTTTTTTAAATGAATTTAAAGCTGCATGTTCAACTTACCACTATTGCATAAAGTTCCCAAAAGCAAGTGGAGCAGGCTCAATAAAGGGAGACCAAAGAAAAGCACGTGAATGTCTCCTACAACTGCAAGCAAAACAGGCACAAATATCCATGATGGAAGCCACCACCAGTTACCCAGTTGATGAACCATCAGTGCTGGAGAACATGATGGACATGGCGGAGGACCATATGGATACTGACGAATAGCCTTCTAACGAGCAAATATTGGACGAACAACTCGTCACCACCCATGAGGAACTCCAACTTGACGAACAACATAGAGATGGTGACGAGCAACATACAACAAGTGGCTTAGAGGGCCAGATGTTGGCTAACAACAATGGGTCCGGACCAACAGATGATCTAGAGCCCCGCTTGGGAGCAGAGCCCATGAACATCGAAAATGATTTCAACCCTGAGTAACCAATACTTGATCTTCGTTGGAAAGGACAAAAACGACGAGCAACTCCAGTCGAAGAACTGGAGGTGTTCAAAGTTAATCCTGGAAACGAGGATCTTGAATTATATTTAGGATCTGATCTCCCTGAACCTTACAGATCCCGAATGAAAGAGTTCCTCAGTAAAAATCTAGATGTTTTTTCTTGGTCTCAGGCAGACATGGTGGGAATAGATCTAAAGCATGCTTGCCATAAGCTTAATATCAATCAAGCAAAAAGGTCAGTCCATCAAAAACGAAGAAAATACGGCCCAGACAAATACCAAGCTTTAAATGAAGAGGTGAAGAAGTTGTTAGACAACGATCTAATCCGACAAGCACTCTGTCCACAATGGGTAGCAAACCCAGTCCTTGTGCGGAAACCAAACGGGACCTGGAGGCTATGCATAGATTTTACGGATCTGAATGCAACATGCCCGAAGGACAACTTTCCTCTCCCTCATATTGATCAATTGGTGGACAGCACTGCGGGTCACGAAATGTTAATGTTCATGGATGTCTTTGTCGGGTACCATCAAATCCCAATGGATCCAGGCGATCAAGAAAACACAGCATTTTATACAAACAAAAACTTGCTGTGTTGGAAAAGAATGTCATTCAGTCTCATCAATGCCGGGGAAATATATTAGAGACTGGTGAGCAAGATGTTTGACGAACAAATTGGAGATACTGTAGAAGTCTACGTAGACGATGTCGTGTTCAAGAGACCCCGAAAAGAAAATCATCTCCAGCATTTAACTCAAGTGTTTGAAATCCTTCGGCATTACAACATGAAGTTAAATCCAAAGAAGAGCAGCTTTGTAGTTCATTCGGGGAAGTTCCTGGGCCATCTTGTTAGCCAACGAGGGATTGAGGCCAATACAACAAAGGTCAAAGCTATTGTGGATATGCAACCACCACGTTCGGTAAAAGAAGTGCAAATGCTCACAGGATGCCTAGCAGCATTGAATCGGTTCATATAACGATCAGGAGACAAGTGTCGTTCATTCTTTGAGGCCATCAAAAAAGGAAAATTCACATGGACTAACAACTGTCAAAAGGCGTTTGACCAACTTAAAGACTACCTGGGAGATGTTAAGATTCTATCAAAACCAGCCCCAGGAGAAAAGCTCTATTTGTATCTGGCAGCATCAGACGTGGCAATTAGCTCCGTTCTGGTACAAGAGGACGGCAAATTTCACCAACCAATTTAATACGTCAATTTGTATCTGGCTCAAACAACCGACCCAAATTTGAAATATAATTATCTGGAAAGCTCAACTCTGTCACCCACTTAAATAATATCTTTTTATATGCTTTGGTGATTATGTAACTGGCTTATTGATACTTATTTGTCTGTGGATCCTTAGACAGGCCAGAACGAGAACAGAATAGACACAACTCTTTTCTGGATTTTGAAGTGTCTTTGGTCTTGCCTTCTGTATTCAAGATCGTGGGGAACAAATTATCAAACACATTCTTCTCTATATGCATCACGTCCAAGTTGTGTTGAATCAACATTTTGCTCCAGTAAGGCAAGTCCCAAAAGATACTCCATTTTTTCCATCCACCCTTGATACGTTTGTTGTGCTCCATTGCACCCTCCTCAGTGGTCTTCATCAAATCAGTGACTGTAACCTCATACAACAACTCACCTGAAATAATTTATATATGGTTAGCTATATTTATATGAGACAGATAGATAACATAAGTACAGACGCATACCTTTTCAAATCCGTAGTTTTGGTCGACCTACTGCATGTTTACCCTTAAGGAAGTTTACTTTGTTCTTTCGAAATGGATGATCAGCAGGTAGAAACTTCTGCTGGTTGTCGAACAATGACACCTTTTTACTTAATGGAAGATAGAACGCATCAGATTCAACCATACAGTACGAGCATGCTTGTTTTCCAGCAATTGACCAACCAGACAACATGGAAAATGCTGGAAAGTCGCTAATGGTCCACAAAATAGAAGCACACATCGTGAAGTTCTGCTTGCGATGCACTTCGTACGTCTCCACTCCCGTATGCCACAGAGATAAGAGCTCTTTAATCAGTGGCTGAAGATAGACATCCAACTTATGCTTAGGGTTCTGTGGACCAGGCACCAAGATAGTAAAAAAGATACGTTGTGGCTTCATGCACAACCAAGGCTGTAGATTGTACGAAGTCAACAGCACAGGCCACATCGAATACTTCTTTCCGTGCATTCCGAATGGAGCAAAATCGTCGGTGCACAAACTCAGCCTCACATTTCTATTCTCTCTCGCAAAATCTGGAAACTCTCTATCAAAATAACTTCATGCCTCCGAGTCTGTTGGATGCCGCATCTCTCCAAATTCTGGATCAGAACACTCATCAGTGTGCCATGTCATGTCTTTAGCAGTGACACTAGACTGTTGCAATCTCTCTAAATGAGGAGTGATAGAAAGGTAATACATCGACTTAAATGCCTTCAACTTTTGATTCTTCTTGTCCTTCTTACGACCAGATGGTTTGTACCTGGGGTGGCCGCACATCCTACACTGATCAATACTCTCATCCTGTTCCAAAACAGCATGCAACAGTTTGTACAACAATCAATCTTCTCAAACGGTAGACCCATCTCCTTCAACAACCTTTTTCTTTGATAGAAATTTTCAGGTGCATTGTTCTCTTTAGGTAGGGTCTTTTTGAATAATTTTGTAAATTGATTGAAGATTGTTTGACTGACTTTGCCCTCGAATTTGATGGACAACATTTGCGCATTAAATGATAACTGCGTCTCGATATCACGGTCAGGAAACAACTTTTGATCAACGGTTGTTAGCATCTCAAAAAACTTCTTTGACCGATGATTTGGTTCCTTCTCCATAGTTGTGTGACCACCCAACACAGATTCATTAACTATCATGTGGTACCTATAGGCTACATCCACCTCCTCCAAAGGTGGTCCGAACTGAGTAAATGGAACTTGGGCCTCCTCCATGGGTGGTTCCTCCTGAATATACGGATCATGACTTGAACCACCAATCTCAAATTGTTCACCAATATTCCACTGAGTATAATAGTTTTCAAGTGTGTCGATATCAATATTCCAACGCTCTTCACCATGACATGTCCAATTGTAGTAGCGGAAAACAAAACCAACCCTAAAAACATGAGCTTTAACTCATCAATGCTCAAGTATTGCATATTCCTGCATTTTCTTCCATTACACAGACATCTAAGCCGATTGAAACGATCAAGACAGTGTGGATGATTATATACAAACTCAATAAATTCTTTAATTTTACGGTAAAATTGAAGATTCATGCCCCCTCCTATCATACGAGGCATTGAGTACATCCAACCACGATCTGGAAATTCCATCTATTTTAAATTAATAGTATATAACAAGTTAATTATTAAAAAACGGTAGAATTTTGACTGTAAACAAACATATATCCTGCAAACATAATAAACTAACCAAATACAACATATTAATTCAAAAAATTTGGGCAGAGTTTTGACTATACATAGACATATCCATATTTATTTTTCACATAAATCCAACATAACAATCATATATACTAAATCACTACTATACATTTAAGCATGCATACTAAAAATTTACCAAAAACGAAAATATGTACAACAAAAGAATTAAACGGTAAACGTATGAAAACGTACGGTAAAGTTGAAGCAACAAGCACAATATGATATAGAACCAGTCGATTGCTACCACCACTTCAAACACAACTTCATCGTAGACTAAACGGACTAAAAATGAGTTCAAATGAGTTTTTTCGTAGAAAAATATAAAAGAAAAAGAGCAGAATCTGTTATGTAATAGAAGTTTAGCGACCGCCTAGAAGGTATTAGCGACCGCCTCTGGCGGTCGTTAAACAACGGACCGTAACCGGGTCATTATTGTCCATCTGTCCACATAGGGATTTGATATTTGCGACTGCCAGGGGCGGTCGCTAATTCTGGTTCCAATTTTGAGACCGATACATATCGGTCGCTAATCTAAAAAATACAACGTCATCGTACATCAACGGTCAAGCGGTCGCTAATACCAGTCTCAGATTAGCGACCGATTTACCTGGCGGTCGCTAATCCTAAAAAAATTTACCATTTAGGTTTGTCGGTCGCAAAATTCGGTCGCTAAAATGCGTCTTTTTTGTAATGAAAATTTGTGTTAAATTAAAATAGATATCCAAAATATGTAAATATTTATATATGTGTGCAAGGTTTAAATCTATGTAATTGCATTTTTTTATTTAATGCCAACATTATTATACAAACATAATGTCACATGTTAAACACAATTAAGCCAATAGAGGATTGACATATCAAATTTGATTTAAGATATAAAAAATTAAATAACTATAATTTTGGTTTACTATGTTTTCTAAGTAATAAAAATTTTGTCAATTAAATGTTAAATTTTTTAAATAATTATATTAAGAAAAATTAATTAATCATTTTATGGATGATTAAATCAAAATTATTTAATATTCTTAATTCTATTTTTTAATTTTTCACAAATTAAAATTTTCTAAATAGGAAATTCTCAAATACATTAAGAATATAAAAATAAGTCAATTGAACATTAATATTTTACATAATTAGAATTTTTTTAATTTATTACTCCTTCCATCCAATATTAGTAGTTCTATTGTTTGGGCTTTTATTTTTTGTCATAAGTTGGAGGGAATTATGAGGTATTGTGAGGTTCATTTATAAATAAAATGATTGTTTATAAAAAATATAATACTTATATTTTCGATAAATAATAATTTTATTGATAAATGGACATCACAATACCTCATAATACCCTCCAACTTATGACAAAAAATAACAGTTCAAACAACAGGACTACTAATATTGGACGGATGGAGTAATTAATTTAGTAATAATACTGTAGAATTAAGTATATTTACGTAGCTTGTTTGAATTAATAACACACATTAAGATTTTCATATATAGGATATCTTCAAATATAGTTAAATAGTAAATTGGTACAATCACAATAAAATTTAGGGGCACTTGCATTGGAGTTAACTTTCAAACTCTAAATTGCATACAAGTGTAGTACCTTTTTACACTTGCATTTGGGTTAACTTTTAGACACTATTCATTGATTAGACATCTTCTTTTAAATTTGTTTTTCAATTTTTTTAATTTGACAAATTTTTTGTCCATTTTTTATTTATTAAAATTACAACTTTTTCCCTGCATTTTTTATTTTGTAATTATTTTCGCAAATGTATAGTACAAAAAGATAATAACATAGTACAAATTTGAATAATAGTAGTGTAAGATATAATACTATAGTACAAATATAAAATTTATAGTACAATAGTGTGGGCATTAGTACAAATGAGTTGTTTGCACTATGGATTAAACATATATCATAATATACATTTTGCATCTAAACAATTCTCATCTCCTCTTTCTATTCTCTTCTTCCCACCAAAATCTATATATCAAACCTAACACCCTAGGCATTAAGTGGTAATACTTCTAATAGTAAAGATGTCCAATTTGCAGATGCCGGTTCAGTTCCTCAGTTAATTAATCTGCAAACACCAACAAATAAAAACATATCGGAGATTTAAGATTTGAACTCTTACCCAAACAAAAAACGTGATGAATTTGGTTTTCAACTCATTTGATATTCTGATTTCCTATGCTACATCCTACATCAAAAGAGTAACACTAATTATCTACTATTCAAGTTTCACCAGGTCTCGACAATTAGTATACAAATTGCCGAAAAGAACAAAAAGATATACATTGTCAAAACCACAAAATAGTCCTCCCATTTTCTAAAACCCCAGAAAATAAAAATCATTCTTAGCAAAAGAAAAAGAAAAAAAACCCCAATCGGCTGTAGAAAAAGGAAGAAAGCCGAGATCTGAAATTACTGTTTTTCCGAATCGAATCGGAAAATGGATCAGAAAAGAAAAAAACCAAGGTCTGAAATTAATGTTTTTCCGAATCGAATCCGAAAATGAATCGGAAAGGAAGCAAACCAAGGTCTGAAATTAATGCTTATCCGAATGGAATCAGAAAAACCTAAATTGTGGAGAAAATTGGGGGAAATGCCCCGCCGCCGCCCTCCACCAAACTCCCCCTAGTTTTCCTCCATGGCGGACGCTTCCTCATCGCTAGCGCCGCCTCATCCTTCTTGGAGCTTCAATCGAGAACCGCCTCGCTCCGGAGCACCACCGCGAAGCCCTGCACTTGCTCAGCACCACCACCGACGATTTGCTCTCCAACCACCGCCGCGAAGCCCTGCACCTGCTCAGCCCTCGGAAACAGCCCTGGGGCCATCGTGGATGAGAATGGGAGAGAGAGAAAAAATTTTGTGATTTGAATTTAGTGAGAGGAGGCAGAGAGAGAAAGAGATTAAATGAGATGAGGAGAGATGAGAGAGAATATGACTGATGGGATGTATATATTATTAAATTAAAAACTTAACCTGTATGCATTTTAAAAAAGGTAGTATTCCCTAATGCATTTTAGATCTTAAGGGTATACCCTACTGCAATTATCTCTAAAATTTACTCCCTCTATCCTATTTTTGTTTATTCATATCTCTATTCACACCCTTTAAAGACTTCTAATTTACATTGTATTCCACAAATAATTATACAGAAAAATATATCCATTTTGTCTCATACATTCAATTGAATAATACGCTATCATCAAAAAACTATTTTATCTATTTAAATACTATAAATTAAGTCTCACATTAAAAGTCAAGAAAAGTTAAATGTGAAAATAAAATTGGGACGGATGAAGTATAATATATTTTTATAGACTCAAGTCATATGCAATAAAATATTCAAACTTCCTAAAGATTCATAGTATGACTAAATTGGTAAATATCATAACTATTGGTCATGAAATGCAGGGTCAAATCCATTTGCATTTTTTTTTTATTAGATTCCTTATTAGATAAGGTCACATAAGATTCATAAGCATTCGATACATAGTCAAAATAGACGACACATAAGATTCATAAGCATTCGAGACATAGACGAAATTAATCTAAAGACGACATATAAACATGTCAAACTCCCTATTAGTATAATAGGGGATATGATTTAAGAATACATGATTTTATTCACAAATCTTATCATATTATAATTCTAAAGTTGATTAAATATATACTTTACAATATAAGTAGGTCTTGTATGAGACCGTCTAATGACATGAGACAATGTGAATAGGTATAATTAGGACATTGTCTCGTTAACACTTTAGTGAGGTGGATGTAAATTTATGTTGTCTCATGCCATGAGACGATCTCATACAAATTTTTACCTTAAAACATATATAGATTTGATTAAGTGAATTTGTGGCAAGTAATGTGTTTTCCATAAAATACACACACATACACATATATATATAGTAAATTGGTTTGATTACAAATAAAATTACAATCTTTTTGCAAATTGCAATCTAATTTAAATTTTTCGTATCAATATGTTTAGATTGGTTCGAATAACAACACATAATTAATTATTACTTTTAGATAGATTAAAATCGACCTTTTGGTTAAAATTGCTAACAAATATTAAATTGAAGTTCTGTTTAAAATGATTCAAAAGTTTAGATTAGAATGCAATTTGCAAAAATGTTGTGTTTAATATACAATTAATCCTTCCACTGATATATGATTTGCACGGTTTGTGACTTTAAAATAGCTATGGAAAAAATTGTGTGTTCTTTTGTTTTAAATAAATTGGAAAAAAATATTTTTCTAAACACAAAATCTAGCATGCACTCAAGTGCATGGTATGCACTTGAATTTTAAACTCAATATTGACTTCAATTTTTATTTTTTTTAAAACACACACTAACACACCAAATTGTGTATTTTTATTATTTATTTTTTTGCGCTTGTGGTATTACTGATTATTTCTTGGGGTATAATACTGATTTCTTTTTGGGGTATTTTTAAAAAAATCAAGTGTATATCATGCACTCAAGTGCACACTAAAACTACTTCTTTATATGTGTGTGTGTGTGTTGTTTCTTGTACAGTACGTTTGTTGTTGATTTTCTCCATTCATTGTATATATATAAAAAAGAATAGGTTTTATATAAAAATGATTTATGATAGGTTAATCATGAAACTGTTTTAAAATATTAAATATTTGATCAAGAATATCTATAATTTTATTTGGGGTATCATTAATTTGGGTTCAAAAAATTTACAACAATATTTACAATATAATAGCACATATTGACCCTGATTAATGATACTTTTGATGAGATTACCAATACTCCTGGTCAAATATTTGATACTTTAAAACAGTTTCATAATAAACTTATCATGAATTATTTTCACTATAATACTTTACCTATAATAATGATATAGAGCCCGCCCGAATATTTAGAGTCTCACAAAATAGATATTACGAGTTTGATTCAATATTTCTTACTTACTTTATTTTATTTCTTACTCTTTATTTTGAAAATTATTACAACAAACTGTTAAAAGTGATAGAAAATAATAAATAAGATTTACAAACAAACGGATATATTTTGCATAACCGAAAAAAAAAAGGAAAAAGAAAGAATAAGTATATAGATAATCTGTTTAGTTACATAATTGAAAGAAAAATAATAAAATATTATATTTGAATCCACCCGTATTTGCACCGGGTAGAATTTATTCTACCTCTGCCTTCTCTCCTATAATATCACGTGATATTTCTATCTCATGTTAGGCATGCTCTTAGAAGTATTTTTCTTGGAATGTAATTAAATTTCGCAAGAGGGTCAATATTGAGGGTGATGTAAAAATAGTAGTGAATACGATTAATAGATCCATAGTGGGTGAGTGAGTCAGTCTTTTAAAATTATGTTATTGCTTGCAAAAATATCTTTAAGATCAAAAAATTTGTTTTCTGTTTGTTCTGTGTATTGTACTGCTAATTCTCTAGCACATGGTTTGACTAGACAACTCAATTTTTCATTACCTCCCATTATTGAGCTGAGCTTTCGGATTTTGTGGAGAGTCTTCTCGGTAATATTTATTTGTATTCATGTGTAATTAACATTCTTGATCTATGAAATTAATTTGAAGTTTAAGCAATAAAAATAATAAAGACTTATTATAGTATATAATATTTTAGTAAACAAAATATTAAACAGAATAAAAATAATATTGCAATAATATTAATTTCGTAAATAACTGATTGCTTTGGAATAATAAATTATTCCACTTAAATATTTTTCCAAAGAGTTAATTGAATTAGTGTTTTCGGGCCCAATCATCTCCCTTTTCCTTCACGAAACGCTTGGTCGCAATCTTAACAATGTCCACGTAACGCCCGAATTCCCTGTTCCTGTCTCCAATATGGGCTGGGTCGTCTGATTTCTTCACAAATTCATGCTTGCACCTCTTCAACTCTTTCTTAACATCTTTCACGCTATCCTTAATTCTCCTATAATCATCCGAATCCAAGTTCCCCTTCGCAATATCGAGGTCGTGGTGAGCGTTGTTGTAATTTCTCCAACACGACCAATACTTCGCCTTCAATGAATCGTCTCCGGAATCCTGGTGAAGCTGGTTCAGTTTATCGCTGATTTCATCTGATTTCTCGATGGCCAGGTCGATTACCACGCCGGCAACATTCCGGCTATTCGTGTTGGTGAACCTGTTTATCTCGGGTTTGATGATTTTCCAGCACTGCTTTGATTTTTTGGTATCGGAGCACAAATCTCTCAGATAATGTCCGATTTTTGAATCGTCTCTATCGTCATATCCGATTTCTGGATCATGAATATCCCAATCACTATCAACTTCCCAGTCACTTTCGTATTTTGAATTTTCTCCGTGACCAATTGAAATTGGGATTGCGATGGAGAGAATGAGAGCAATTAGAACCGCTCGTTGCAAACAAGAAGCCATATCTATCCTTGTAGTAATTGAATTCTATGTTAGTTGAAATTGCTTCGCTTGCAATGGTGACTTCGGATGGCTTGTTTATATAGTGGTGTTGATCGTTACTCTTGCTCATATTACTTTCAGTTTCAATAGTATTTATAGCTATTAATTATCTGCATTTTAGGAATAATAAATGAGTCATGGTGGCTGTTTCGTTTTTTATTTTTCTTCATATTAATATTCCGCTGTTCTTTTAGGAAAATTATATATTTACAATTTGATCAACCAAATCTGTTGCAAAGTAGTGTTGTTTGCGTAAAATATGACTAAAAACAATATTGAACTATTGAGATTATCACAGTCACGGAAAATGTGTTTGTATTTTTAAATAATACTAGTTGTTCATTAAAAAATATTAATATTATTTAATATTATTTTGAATTGCACTGAAATTGATATATTTACAATTTACTTACTCTTGTTCTATTCATGCACAAATTCAATTTTTTTTTTTTAACTGTGGATGATATTTTAGCAAATTCATGATGACGCTCCTATAAGTATCCACCCTCAAGTTTTATAGACAAGAAACACTAGTTTACAATACTTTCTGTCTCGTTTAGAAACCATGGAAAATGTAGAAATGCAAACTTTGAACTGATGACTTAATTAAATAATTCCATCAGCCAAAATTAATTATACATTATATTTATTTGGGTTAAATAAAATTCATGAATTTTATAGTTTTTATCAATTATAATATGAACTTTTAAAGTTTGCAATTCGATACACGAACTAATTTATTATTGCAATTCGATACATGGTGTAAATTTTTGGGATACTCTATACATGGTGTAAATTTTGGCGATACTAAATATACATGGAAGCTGAAGCCGGCACCAAAAACACGTCACACGCTACATCAAATGTAAAATCTAGAAGAAAAAAAAAATATTGTTTTAATTTCAAAAAATATTTTTATAAAATATTGCTCAATCACGGTTTTAATAATAATGAAATATAGTAAAAAAAATCTTTTCTAAGTACTTGTACAATGTTGATGACCTTTGATTAAGATGAATATTTAGTGGTTGTTTAAGCTAAGAAAGATCATCAAACAAGGCTTAATTATTTGGATTAATATAAGTAAAGATCAAGGGATAAAATTGCATGAGTTTGACTACTTTTTTGAATAATTGAACTTATATTTTTCCTCTTATGAGAGGGTATTTATATAGACTACAAGCAAGCATGAGGTGTCACCTTTTTAGCCACTCTAATTTACACATTGACAAGTGTTTAGACACTTGTTTTAACCCTAAGCCATTACATTTTGTACAATGACAAGTGTTAAGACACTTGTTTATTTTTAATGCAATGCCAAATTAGTGGGATTATTAGCTGTCCTCCGAGGTGTTCCACTGCTCGCTTGTTCATCTTCAGGACGGATACTTTGACCTTTCGACCAAGTTGTTCGCTCAGCTATCTTGACTCTTGACCAACTGGTCGCCTGATGTATTTTGACATTTTGGCCAGCTGCTCGTCTTTTGTCAATTTTGTCTTTAATCATCATTATCACTAATATCATAGTTGTTTTAACTCGTAACACTGTTGCTCGACTGGTCGCCTATCAACATACAAGTTTGTATGATGTAAGACATTTTTTCTACATAAACTAGACAACACCAATATTTAGGGGCACTTATTATTTACTACAATCCTATAAGCTTAAATGCCAAATACAACAACAAAAATCTCATGGCACAATTTGCTACAATTTGGTGGTCCCCATCATTAACCAAAACCACACATTCATACATTTTGGTAGGCCCATGTTCAAACTCATATTCTTACAAAATCTGACACAATATTGACTGACTGATACCTTTTTGCACAGTTCCCAAGGTAAAAATTTGACCAGAAATATTTGTAATCTTCGGGTGTATATTAATTTTGAGTATAAACATAAATTTTATGAACACAAATATAAAATATTTCGAACATAAAACTTAAATATTTGAGAATTTAAGCAAATTCAAAGTTCAAAAACATTTCCTTCATTATTAATTTGAGATTACATATAAAAAAATTCAAAAGTATTACATTTGTATATTAGGCACAGACAACCCAAAAAATTATGAATAGTTAACTAAAAAAATTATGCACAGACGCACATAAATTATGAACAAACGCTCTACAATTATGAACAAATGTTACTAATTTATGAACAGAAGGGATTTTCATATTTTCCTCCAGAAACTTTTAATTCCTTTCATGTTTTGATACCTGAAATCAATAGCAAACATAAAATAGAGCAAATGAATTAGTTAAAAGTGAAGAGAAAAAATTCATAACATTGCTTCTAAAATCAATCTTTAAACTCCATTAACACCCCACCTCCCAATACCAAATTTATCAAGTTCACCACCTGCACAACCCCCATACACACATACACCTGCATCTACCTACCTCCCTCCCCCACCCCACCCCACCCCACCCCACCCCCAACACACACTCTGCACATACTTCCACACCCACAAAATCCATGGAAAAAAATACATTAAAAATAGCATAAATCACACATATATAAAATGACAATGTGGTATAAAACATGTTACGCATATATCACATAAATCACAAGCTTAATACTTAGTCTCACAAGCTTTAGGCCTACTCCCATTATTCATCCTTCTATTAATTGACTATCCATTTCCAGCTACTAAAGTTCCAACAACAAAACCACCATACAAACACTCTCAAGAAAATACTATGTTCATATTATTTTTTTCGATATGATAAATACGCATTTATTTCTTCAAGAATGGAGTCATTCCTTCATATTCAAAAAAAATTACACTCTGGGGAACAAAACCACCATACAAACACTCTCAAGAAAATACTACCTTCATATGATTACTATCCACACGCATATGATTCCGGCCGTCGTCGGCTGTTTCATCCGATCTAAGGCCGGAAAGCTTTCGAGGGTGAAGGATCTGAGATCGGGCAGGCACCGATCTGTGGCCACAGCGTCGCCTTGGTCCTGGGGCTCCAACACCGAAACCATGCCTCCATCCATGCGATTTTGGCGAGGATAAGACGGGGTGGAGCGGTGGTGCTCCGGCGTGAGGAGCAGTGAGGCAAAATTGGACCGGTGGTTACTCCGGTGTGAGGATTTGAGCTGTCAATCCCTATGCTAGAGGTGGAGATTTGAATTTAGATAGAGAAACTAATTTTGAAAGGGAGAGAGAGAAAAGTATTCTGGGTGGGGAAGAGGGAGTATATCCGTGTGTGAGGAGAGAGAGAGAGGGGGAGATATTATTATGTGTGAGGAAAAAGAGAGTCACGTGTGTGAGGGGAGAGAGAGTGGGAGATATATGCATGTGTGAGAGGAGAGAGAGAGAGTGACAGGACAAATTATTGGATAAATCCCAAAATAATATCCCATTCTATCAATTTGTGCCATGGGATTTTTCATGTTTTATGTTGCATTTAAGGCTTAGGATTGTAGTATCTTGTGTATTTCTCCAATATTTATTATCCATTACTAAACGTGTTTGAGCAATACTATATAAAAGAACTTTTTGAAATATTAAAAAATAAAACTTTACAAATTTGGCATCTGACGTGGCGTGTGAGTGTCTTTGGTATCAACAAGAGCTGCCACGTAAGCGTACATATCACCAAAAATTTACACTATGTATCAAATTGCAATAATAATATAGTTCGTGCATCGAATTGCAAACTTTAAAAATTCATGTTGTAATTGATAAAAACTATAAAGTTCATGATTTATTTTGCAATTAACCCTATTTATTTTAATTATATAATTAAATTTTACATTTAAATTTAATTTGTATTGAGATTATATAATTTATGTAAACATATGTCAGGGAGCCTCAGACAAGTCGAATAAATACTAATGTTAGGGGAGCCTCAGACAAGTAAGCAGAGGTATTATCAGGAAAGACAATCTCAACAGAGGCGGCCTGACTGGATAGAATCTCGGGTCAGGCAAACTGGAAGGGAAACCTACTACCATAGTCCTAAACCTCACATGCCTCGACAACAAGGCCCTTGCTGACAAATACTCAAGCCTATTGCACCATGTTGTGACCATAATATTTTTAAAGACATGGTCCCCAAGAATTTTTATGAAGATAACCAAGATAAACCAAGGGAGTCAAACGCTTTGATGCCCAAGCAAATACACCCCATATACACACTTTGATCGACCACTCTCTCTCTCTATGTCCATGGGTGACCGACCACCCTATTTAATTTCACAAGATCATGATCGACCATCCTCTTTAGTTTCACAGGACAAACTCTAACATATTATTCGGACGACCAAGACACTGAAGCAGACAAGAACGCCAAAAATAAAGTAAAGAGACGTCAAAGTACCCAAGTACGTTGTGGACCACATCCCAAAATGAGTAAAAAGGGCATGCACGTTGGACAGGGATGCCTACCCAGTCTATGTGTCATACCCTCATTGGACTAGTGAGTGCAAGCATAGGACGGATTTGTTACTTAGCAATCCCCGCATTTAATGCGTCTGTCCCCTACAATGATAGGGATATTCAAATTGTAATCCTAGGAATGTAAAACTTTAATAGAGCCCTAAAATCTAAAAAAAGACATAGGCAGATAAAAATCACTTAAGACTAGGCCTAAATAACCTAGAAATTTTCTTCGTATTTACTGTTTTCATCAACCATTATTGTTAATTATTTGCATTCAAGAACAATCATGGCATTAAATGCATTCTCGATTAATTTACTATGTGTTTTTGTCTAAAGCTAGTTACATTCATTCCATAACCACCATATTATATTTAGACAAACAACAAATGGCTCTAGAAGGAGGGTCCTAACCCAAAAACTCTTAAACACCTTGAAGAACACTTACTGTTCTTCAAGAAAATTCCCATAAATCTTCATAACTTTTTGAAAAACTCTGATTTCCCTCATAGAAAAAGGTTAAGCCTCCTCAAGGTTGGTCACCCTAGGGGCATCAAAATCACCTACACAAAAAGGCACAACCCCACAAAATCCTATCGGAGCCACTCCTACAAAAGCAACAAAAGCGACACGAACCGCGTCCCCCATACGTTACCTCAACTCCCCGACGAAGCTCAACCTTTCCCCACTCGGGACTTTAGGACCCCAAAGCAGGTCGAGGTGCATGCCAGATCACTCCCTCTGCCACAAAATAGAAGTGTGCGGCCCACTCTTATAGAGGGAAGGGAAAGGCCCCGGAACGACAAAATGAGAGTCAACCATACCATGTCTCATCAAAATTTTACGGGCGACGGAGTTCAGACAAAAGTCACTCCCATCCAATCTTCCAACGTTTAGGTGGAAACCATCCTTGGCTGCCAAGCTACTGTTCGGACCAACCAAACACCGAATCTGTGACATACATGAGAAGCTCGGTAAACCTAAATCTTAAGAGGTCGGTAGATATCAATCTCGCCCCGGTTAACTCGGCTAGGCGAAAGCTAAGCTTCGCCCAAAACAGCCTGCTCGCCCGATAGACAAGGTCCAGATCCCCCCCCCCCCACAAACCCGACTGTGGGATAATGTGAAGATACGGTTGCCATGCAAAGGCAACTTGACAAAATGTATGCTCACATCAAAGCCAAGGTAGACCATCCTAAGCGATCGGTGACCGCCAACGAACCTCTTGCTTTGGAAGTTGAGCTCTCCCCTATTCAACTGACGGTTGTTCCTCCTTAAAATCCCTCATATGATGGAAGGACTGACCCAGAAACTCTTTGAGTAAGTACCGGATCTACATGTCCGGTCGTGGAGCCACAAATGCCACAAAGTACTGTCTATTCCCACTCACTCTTGGTGACCTAGCTCATAAATGGTATGTCTCCTTGCCAGTAAGATCAATAGACTCTTTCGCTACTTTAAGCGAACAATTTGTCACATATTTCACGGCTAAAATAACACAACAAGAAAATTGGCATCGACTCATGGGGATCAGGCAGGACGAAGGGGAGATCGACGAAAACTACATTGATCGGGTCGATAAAATCGTCCTTACTGGCGAGCCAGTTGTTGGTGAACGAATCTAATCGTAAGGATTAGTGGCTGTTTTAATCCGTTTTTACGTCACCAATCAATAACGTGTGATTGATTACCACCGTAAATGGTAAATCGGGGTTTGGATTTATCGAATTTGTAAATTCGGTAGTCGAAATTGGACTTATTTCGTGTATGTGTGAGTTTGGGTGTGTTTGTGTGTATTTTTTATCTGAAATTCGAAAATTATTCAAGTAAGCTGGAGAACAACTATTTATAGAGACTAGCAAGCATGAGGTGTTCAAGACTCTTGGTCTCCCTAGCCTGCATGCTTGACATGTGTCCCTTTGATCTTATCTAAGCTGAATCTTAGTTACAAAGTCTTCTTTGGTCTTATCTCGGAATCCTTGTTGTTCGCCTAAGTCGGCTTGATTGATCTTGTTGATTCTCCAACTGAAAGTTGTTCGCCTCTTGAGGTTGTACTTTGGAAGTTGCTCGCCTTATGGCTTTGTTCAGCTTGGCGTTGGGATCTTTGTCCTTTGTTCACTTGTACACACCTCCTTGGCTATTTGTTGTATCATGGTTTGACCAAGTTGTTCGTCATTGATGACTTAACAGTTGGCTCATTCTTGGTCTCGGGCATGAATTCCTGTTCGTCCATTAGTTGTTCGTCGGGGAGTTGTTCGTCACTTTTTACACCTCTAAAATTGGTAGATGCACCCCAACTTGACTTTCTTTGTTGATTACCCTTGATTTGAGGTTGGTTCTTCATAATCCTTGATGTAGCTTTAATCCTTGTTCGCCATTTATTGACTTATGTTCGCCTATCAACAATTGCCCCCTATCCTGGCTATATGTTGCCCTAGACGAGCAACTTTGTGGCGAGCAACTATAGTTAGGATATCAAAATGATGAGGGTTGGGGCGAACATCATTGGCTTGAGCGAGCAACGTATGATCTGTCGTTTCGTCTTCCCAAGGTCTGGGAGTTGTACGAAGATGACGTGGGCGGCATGGCTGTGCGCCGCCCACGCGCGAGCAATCCCGAGGCCACGCGCCTCTATAATTACATATAGGTCCCTAAATTTTTGAACTTGTACGGAAATTACCCCGTTATCTCTCAATTTGGCCCCAGGGCTTTTGGGAAATTTCGTCTGGGACCCCGCTTTTGCTTGGGGTATAAATAGTGGGAAAACTGAAATTTTTCCCACTTTTCCCCCTCTTGCAACAGTGCTCCGGCGAATCCTTCCTTCCTCCGGCGATTTCGAGCTTTCCGGCGTCCGTTCCACCGTATTTGGCCTCAAAATTCAACTTCCAGGTAGTTACTCTTCTTCTCCTATCTTCTTCTTTACTTTTTCTCTCGAAAACGCCATCGCCGCCGCCGTGTGGGTTCGAGTTCCACCGTCTTCTCCGGGATAGCGCCGCCGTCTGCAACTCTTTCTACCACTGTTTGGATTTTTCTTCCTCTTCTATGTCTTCGCAATCGAGCAATAAAACTGAGGAGACCCTAGATCCCCTTTTTCCCGTTGCGGTCCCCATCGATCAACCTCCCCTCGAAATTTCTTCGGCGTCGGATCATCACGTGGATTCAGTTGTTCGCTCTGTGGAGGACACCGGTGCGGGCCCATCTGGGAGGGAATTAGTAGTTGCGGCGAACAACAATTTGGACGTTAGCTCTTCGTCTTCTGCCGAATCTAGAGATCCAGACCTTAACGAACTCACTCGCGAGTTCTTGGAGAGCATCAATTTTCCATCCCCAAAGATGCGAGAAAGTGAGATCCCAGCTGGGGTTGCTCGTCTATTTGAATGGCGAGCATATGCTAAACGATATGCGAACAGCTTTCCCCGTCCCCAGAGACAAATAATGGATAAGGTGAAAACTGGATTCCAGGCGAGCAAGATAAAAAGTGTTGTTCGCGAAGATGAACTGGACTCCATCCGAAAGGAATATAAGATCCCATTTGATATTCACATGTGGGCTCCTCAGAGGAGGGAAAGAGCTGATCGTCCACCTCCAGGATGCACGGCGATCAACATTCACACTTTAATCGCCGGGCTAAAGCTGCCTCTTCCACCCATTGTTGGTCGATTCCTGGAGGCCACCAACTTGGCCATCACCCAAATTACTCCAATTGGGTGGATGAACCTTCTGGGCTCCATGTGTTTGTTCGCCCTGGAGGGTTATGTTGATCGGATTACTGCGGAAGAGATCAATTATTTGATGACAATTACAAGCTGCCCCTTGGGAGAAGAAGGCTATTACTATCTCAAGGCCAGGACTGGGTTGAAAATGGTAGAAGAAGTGCCGAACAAGATTCGTGACTGGAAGCAGCACTTCTTCTGGATTGGGGGTGACTGGCGAGCATCTTCTGGTCCACACGGCGGCCCTGGACGAATAAATTCTCCAGCAGCCTATGGAAAACTGAAACGTAAGTTTGTTTCTTGCTCGCCTTTGGGCTAAGTAGTTCTAATTTAACTTTTCTTGTTTGTTCGCAGGCCCTCGTCTACCCAAGTGGAATTCGAAAGAGGAGGAGTTGAGCTCGGAGTTCCTATTTACTTCGTGCTTGGTCGGCCTTCGCAATAAAGCAGATAGAACTATAGACTATCTCTGCCGAACAAGGTGTCAAAAAGCTGCTCGCCTTTTGACTTACCCACACCATCTGGAGGCTCAAGCTGAGGTGCCCCCAGGTATGAAAATTTCTAACTCCTTGCTCAAGTCTTGTTCGTCGTTAACTTGTATAACTTGCTCGTCTAATTCTAACTTTTTTTTTTTTTTTTAGCCGAACAAGTTACAGTTGCCATTCCCCCAAGCTACGCTCTTCTTGAGCAAAGGGTCCTTGAAATGGGGCCACCAAGAGGGAAGAAAAGGAGAGGTGACCCTCCTCAAGCAGTGCTCGCCATGTCGAACAAGCCTGAGGGGGCTAAAGTTCCGAGACAGGCTGCCCCCCCAGTCCAAATCCGGTCCCCTCCCGTCTCCCCACCTCGTGGTGGGAAACGCCTTAAGAAGGCAGACGGGACCCCACTGGTCGGAGATGTCACCGGCAAGGGGAAAGAAAAGGTGGGCGAAAGTCATGCTCGCCACGAAGGGGATGTCACTAGGCGTTCTGTGGAGCTCACGGAAAGGTCGGGAAAAGCGAGCAAAGATGTAGGCTCACCCCGTGGCCCAGAAGATCTTACGTTCCTTGGATGGGATGATCGGAAGTTTACCGAGTAAGTATCTACCCTCCCTTGCCGAACAACTTTCATCATCTTTTTAATTTTTTCTAAGTATCAATCTCTTTCTTGTTTGCAGATATCGTGCCGACGATTATCCCGGCCGAGCAAGTGTCGTACATCAGTATGCTTGCTCGAAGACTCCCGTTAACATAAGGGAGATTCCTGGCGAGCATGTTCGCAAGGCAACGGAGCTGGTCGCCCGAGCTTAGACGCGTCCCCTGGACAAGGCCATCCTCCAACAGGGGCAAATGGACAATCTCCATCTCTCGATGATGCTCGTTGCCAACGGCCTCGTCACTGCCCAAAGGGCGATTGCCCAAGTTGCCGAGCAGGAAGAGTCTGCTCGCCATTATGCGAGTACTGCTCGGCAACTCTCCGAGGAAAAAGACAAACTGGCGAACAACTTGCATGGCTAGATTGCTCGGCTCAATGACCAGCTTTCCCTCTATATTGACGGCGAGAAAAAGCACCTTGAAGACATTCAAGGCTTATCTGCCGAGCTGAAGAGCAAAGAGGCCTTGCTTGGTGAGGAGAAGAGCAAACTGTCAGCGGCCGAGCAAAAAATCGCTGATCTTGAGGCGGAGGTTGCTCGTCTCCGGGAGTCCGAAACCAACCTCTTTACCCGCGAGCAACTTGAAGAGGAGGTTCAAGTTCGTACCGGCCCCATCTCCAACCTTGGATATATTTGTGCCTACGCGGACAGCATCCGCACGGCCGATGCCTATGATTACAAGGAGATGGTGGAGGAGATGAGCAAAGATTTGAACGAGTTCCTCGAGAACTATCCTCCGCCGAACAACGTTACAATCCAGTTGGCGGATCTGGCTGTGCTAGGGGTTAAACTGGATAAACTCGACCCCAGCATCACCATCACTCATCCTCCACCGATTGTTGATGATGGCGAGCAAGGAGATGAGCTGGCTGCCGCGGACGAGCAAATTGCTAAAGAGGCGGAGGATAAAGCAGCTGAAGACCTTGCTCGAGACATGATTGTCGACCCTTCTGCCGAGCAACCTCAAGATCCTCCTCCCGCCGAACAGCAGTAGTTTTAGGACTTAGCTTTTTTTTTCTGTTTTCTTTGTAATAGTTGTTCGCTCCTTTTTGTAGTACTTGTAATGGCTGCTTCCAGCTTGTACTATTTTTGAGGCTTAATGCCTTTGATTAATGGAAGGTCTTTCTCATGTTCGCTCATTTTCTTATATATGTTAATTGCCTTTACATTTCTGTCAATGCCTTTACAATTATAACATATAATGTTGGGCTTTTGTTCGAATTGAACTTGCCTTTAGTGGAATCAGGATTCAGCCTTAGGTTCTGTTCATTTTAAGAAACGAACAACCTTTAAGTGGCTTTGGTCCTTAGGTTCTGTTCATTTGTAAAACGAACAACCTTTGAATGGACTTGTACCTCGAGCTTTTGGACTTTTCCTTTTTTGACGAACAACTATTATATTTACATTGCAAAATAATTACAAGTGTTGCAAGACTGTCCATCACTATCATATACAATCTGACGAACAGCTTTAAACACAAACTAAAACTTGCTCGCTTATAATATTTTTTGCCGAGCAACTCTATCTATAAAATCAAAAGCACTAGCACCAGACTATACAATGTGCCGAGCAACTTTTGAATCTATACTTGAGAAAATTTAAAAAATTAGGCAAGTTTTTAACCTTCTTAGCCTTCCTTCAGCTGCAAGTTTTTAACCTTCTTAGCCTTCCTTCAGCTCATACGCATCCCTTGCCCCCCAAGACATTTGTTCGCCCAACTTTATTGATAGTACTTCTTTAGATGTACAGCATTCCAGGAGTATTGGGCCGGCTTGCCTTCCATGTCCTCAATATCGTATACGCCATTGATGTATTTTTCTGTTATACGATACGGGCCCTCCCAAGTTGGTCCCAATACACCTGGAGATTGGGCGAGCAACTTTCTTAGAACCAAATCTCCAACTCTGAATTCCCTAACTTTTACATGGGAATTATAGTAACGTTCTGCTCGCTGCTTGTATGTGGCATTTTTTAGCTCGGCATTCAACCTTTTTTCTTTGAGCAAATCCAATTCAGCATTTAGAGCAGAGTTGTTCGCCTGTTCATCAAAGTTGGTCGTCCTAAATGTAGTGGCCTTTAACTCAATTGGTATTACAGCCTCTGTCCCGAAAGCCATTGCAAAGGGTGTTTCTCCGGTGCTAGACCTGGGAGAAACTCTGTATGCCCAGGTGGTTGTCCATCAAAACACCCTCCCGCAGGACCTGCGGGTTCCATCATGAACAGATCTTCTAAAGGTTGAGCTGGCATATTGGGAACTGGTCGCCCGGGTCTGTTGTTTCTCTGGGACTGACCATCCTCTTCGTCTTCTGAGTTGTTCTCCCGGGCTCTTTTCCCAGGTTGCCTTTTAACGAAATCGGAGAGCTTTCCCTCCTCATAAAATCGCCAGAGTTGCTTAAGCAAATCTCTACACTCACTCGTAAAATGCCCCACACTTTGATGGTAGGCACAATACTTGTTCGGGTTGAGTTTGCCAGTATCCTGACGGATTTTACGTGGTGGGGAAAGCAACTCTCTCTCCTTTACACTCTCATACACAGTATCAACTGATACTGTCAATACTTGGTTCAATTTTTCTTTCAAATCCGATCCTTCAGTGAATGCTTTCATGTTTTTCGGGACCCTGTAGCTTGTCCCGACGGGCTTTTTGTTATTCTCCTTAGGATCAGCTTTGTTCTCCCCTAAATCTGTTTGTAGGGCCTCGTGCATGGAAACGAAAATGCCAGCTTGGTTTCTGAACTCGGCATAAGTCTTTGGGCACTTCAGACGTACCTCCTTCCATAACTTCGACCCTTTTTTCAACCCGGCCATCACAGCGACGATCTTTGTATCTTCGCTCACCGGTTCTCCTTCTAGTAAAACTTTATCGAATCTTTCCATAAACGCCCGGTCAGTTTCATCATCATTTTGCCTTAAATCTGATAGCCGGTGTTTTTGGGAAAGATACGACCCCGCCGTTGAAAAGTGAGAAAGAAATTCTCGACTTAATTGGACGAACGAGTGGATTGATGCCGGCGGCATTGATGAAAACCACTTGTGAACCCGATCGCCTAATGTTAACGGAAAATTCCGGCACTGGGTGGCGTCACTGGCCCCCACGGAGACCATGTAGTCCGTATACTTCGTTAAGTGGACCCGGGGGTCGGTGATGCCCTCATATTGAATGCTAGCCGGAAACTGAATTTTTTTCTGGATTGGGGCCTTCAAAATATGAGCTGCCAAAGGTGAGGATGGCATGCTGGTCGTTCCCATCCCCCTCTGTTGGTCTAGTTGCCCCTGCATGTTCTCCACAGCCCTCCTTAGGCTTGATAATTCATCAAGAGGTGCCCCCTGACTTGGAGGCTGTTCGGCGAGCAAAGGCATTAACCTTTCTGCTCGTCGCAGTCCCTCGCTTGGTGTGGGCACTTCCTGGGCTTGCCTCCTAATGTTGTTCGCCGCATTCGGCCCTAGGCGCCTGAAGGCTGACTGGGAGAGTCTTTCATGGACTGACGGGCGAGGCTGTTCAAAAGTTGCTCGCCCGTCTGCTGCTCCCCGGCGAGCAGCTTCCCGTTGGGGTTGGCTAAGCCTGTCTTGGGCACTGGAACGTGTTGTCCCATGGCTAGACATAGTTGTTCGTCCGCGACCAGACTCAGCCTGTATTTCTTGTTGGTCGACCACCTTGGCCTTTCCCTTGTTCCGTCTGACTTGGGCACTATCAACCTCTCGCTGTTCGCCCCTAGTGGTCCTGGGTCTAACAACCTCTAGGGACTTGTCCCTTGGCCTTGCTTGTGTTGGCCTAACCTGCTCTTGTTGCCTCTGGAGGGCCTGGAGAGCAGCAATGGTTTTGGCCAACTCGTTGGGGTTGTTCGCCAAAGCCTCCATCTCAGGGGGGAGGTTATGTGTTATGGCCGTATGCTGTGACCTGTTCGCATGTCTCGGGTCACGGTCCTGGTGGTCGGCCGACGTGGCTCGGGTCTGAGATGCTTTTTTCGACAAACGTGATCCTTGGGTCTCTTTAGATTGAGGCATTTCAATTTAAATTATTTCTTAATTTATAAATTGAAGAACACCAAGAACACCAAGAACACTTTTGTTTGTATCTTCAAATATTTCTTGAGATTTCCTTTGAATCTTCAAGTTTTCAACTTGAAGTTCTTGAGTAATCACACTAAACCGGAGGTTCGGACCCTCCTTCTAGCGCCAAATTGTTGGTGAACGAATCTAATCGTAAGGATTAGTGGCTGTTTTAATCCGTTTTTACGTCACCAATCAATAACGTGTGATTGATTACCACCGTAAATGGTAAATCGGGGTTTGGATTTATCGAATTTGTAAATTCGGTAGTCGAAATTGGACTTATTTCGTGTATGTGTGAGTTTGGGTGTGTTTGTGTGTATTTTTTATCTGAAATTCGAAAATTATTCAAGTAAGCTGGAGAACAACTATTTATAGAGACTAGCAAGCATGAGGTGTTCAAGACTCTTGGTCTCCCTAGCCTGCATGCTTGACATGTGTCCCTTTGATCTTATCTAAGCTGAATCTTAGTTACAAAGTCTTCTTTGGTCTTATCTCGGAATCCTTGTTGTTCGCCTAAGTCGGCTTGATTGATCTTGTTGATTCTCCAACTGAAAGTTGTTCGCCTCTTGAGGTTGTACTTTGGAAGTTGCTCGCCTTATGGCTTTGTTCAGCTTGGCGTTGGGATCTTTGTCCTTTGTTCACTTGTACACACCTCCTTGGCTATTTGTTGTATCATGGTTTGACCAAGTTGTTCGTCATTGATGACTTAACAGTTGGCTCATTCTTGGTCTCGGGCATGAATTCCTGTTCGTCCATTAGTTGTTCGTCGGGGAGTTGTTCGTCACTTTTTACACCCCTAAAATTGGTAGATGCACCCCAACTTGACTTTCTTTGTTGATTACCCTTGATTTGAGGTTGGTTCTTCATAATCCTTGATGTAGCTTTAATCCTTGTTCGCCATTTATTGACTTATGTTCGCCTATCAACACCAGTGGGTGACCATCTCTCTCTATATTCTTCCCTTGGGAGTTTTCATGAAAAATTCTCCATGTTCCGCCACTTGATCAAAGATATCCCAAAATACCTATACGGAATTCTGGGCCCGATCTGAAGATTTCCTCTCTTGCAAAAAACTACTTGCCCAAAGGTTAGGGGATCCAAAGGCCGGTGAGGGGCAAGGGGCAACTCCACAGGCTGTCTCAAAAATTAGTTAGAAGGTGAAGAAAGTGATAAAGCCACCTAGAAACTTCAAAGCATACGAAGACCTCGAAGTTTATCTCACTCAGCAGCTAAGGCAGTCTCCCGCCAATATTTTCAAGATTCAACACGAAACATTGTTGCTAAAACTAAGTCTATCCAAGAAGACCAGTAAAAAATGGATCATAAGAACTTTGGCGCCTATCATGATAGTGTTGGCTATAATACAAGCCAATGTCATGATATCTTAAAATAACTTTGAAGATTTTCTGAGAAAGAACACCTGAATGATCTAGTCTAGAGACCAGCTCTAGGGACAACCAAAGGGCTCCTCGACAACAAAGACATAGACCGCACCCATGACCAGTCATTGCGATTGAGGAAGACAAAGACGAGGATGACGAAGACCTTTCTCCAATGAAGGGGGGGGCGAGTAAACATGCTCCAGGCTGACGGAGGCACTCTAGGTAGTCCAGTCCCAGTTTCCACTCTCTCTAACAGAAAAAAGAAGGTCGACCTCCGGACCTTCACAAACATAAATATCATCAAGCGTCCGGACCTTCACCAATGAAGATCGCAAAGGCATACTCTACCTAAAGAACGACACCCTGATCATCTCAACAAACATTTTAGGGAGAATGGTCGACCGCATTCTAGTAGACAATGGTTGTTTTTGCAACCTCATTTTCAAATCAGCCTTGGATCAACTCGGCAGCCTTGCAAGCCTTTCGACACACTATTAAGAGGTTTTGGCGATGCTACTATTTCGGCCTACGGAAGGATCAAACTCTCCGTGGAATTAATCTGCATGCTCTTTATTATTTTTGGTTAAAATTTTTGTTAAATCCTTTTAGAAAAATGTCTTCAAAATCTTCTTACAAGAGCCGTAAGTTGCCAGAATTCTCTTTCGAGGATTATAGCCACTAAAGTTTCATGATGAGGAATCATCTTGGAGCTATACACCACCGCATGTTAGATGTGGTAGAAAGTTGCCCTATACAATTTTATTGGACTCCCATTGATGATGGCAGGTCTGAGTCCAAGGAAGAAAGCAGCGGAGCTGCAGAGGAGAGAACTGGTGAACGAGTTGCGAGACAAAAGATATTAAAGAAAAGGGGTGAGCTTGACAATGATGCGAGGAAATTGTACAACCTGGACCAGGTGGCAAGGACAGAGATCATAAATACTCTCACAAAGGAGGTGATTGAAAAGGTCAGAACATGTGCCACGACCAAGGAGATGTGGGACAAGTTGGCATTACTCTGTGAGGGAACAGAGAAGATCAAGGACAACAAGCTCCAGGCTGTTCAACACTCATTTGACACTTTCAAAATAAAACCAGATGAGACAATTGACCAGCTGGATATGCGTCTCACCAATCTCCTCAATAAAGCTAGTGCCTTAGGTAAGACTGTTGGGATATGTGTTTTAGTTTTGATGATTTTCCAAAACAACATGTAATAGGTTTGAAAGCAGTCAGGATAGTATCTTTTATTTCAGGTCAGGCTAAGTCACTTCTCAGTAGAATAGGCTGTTCAGTTGAGGGGGAACTCAGCGAGGGGGAACTCTGCAACACAGCCTGAGAATATCAAGATAACACCAAGAAGAACTGACTGAAGCCATGCCAGAAACCTGAACCAGAAGAGAAGCCTGAAGGATGTCCCACTGAGTGTAAACCAGGCTGATCTAAGCCAAGTCTGGTGGACCACTCAGTGAAGAGCCTGATCAGGTGGATCAGTGCTGCACCAAGTAGGCCCTGAAGGAGTCAGGCTACTGTGGTCAGGGAAGTTTGTCATTCAGCTTTATAACAAACTTCTTGGAGTGATCTTCAAACAGTCTCTGAAGGACAACCAAACTGAAGACGTTCAGTCCACTGAAGATAATCAGTCAGTGAAGGAGGAAGCTACCTAAAGTCAGTGGGTCTTGGTCAACCCACTGAGTCAAAGATCCGTGAATCCAGGCCACGTGGACCAATCAGCACGAGGCAGCAACTCTGACACTGACAAAGGCCGCATTCCAAGAAAAGTGGTTGAAACCATTAAATGTTGGATTCGAATGTATCTTCCCTCCAACGGATACATTTGAATCCCCATTATATATACAAGCTCATAGTTGCGTAGTTGGGTGTGTTGTGTTGTTGTAAGAATTGTAAGAAAACAAACACCTACGAGCTGTGAGTGTGTGGGTAGTAGCATACGTGCATGGGAGTTATAAGGAGGGTTTACTCACATCTTAAACACTGATCATTAGGGTCTTCAAATATACACATATGAGTGTTCAGCTTGTAACTCTAGGCTTAGAGAGGTTTTCCCTATCTTAGCTATTGGCTAACACACTGTAAAAGGAAAACCTCACCAAGTTGGAGAAAACCTAACTGAAACCAAAACCCTCTAGTCAGGTTTGTTGGTAGTAAGTGAGGAGAAGGGCAGCCCAGGGAGTGGCGTGAGTCCAGTTGTAAGTGCACCTTGGCACGTTAAAAACAAGAATCCCATGTAGTGGATTTCCTATTAAATCAGGTCGTGGATGTAAGAGCTTGAGTCTCTGAACCACGTTAAACCAAGTGTTATTATTTGGAATGACTTTTCTTCTAAAGTATTGCGAAAATCTGCTCACTGAGAGCATTGTTTAAAAAGGAACTTTAGTTAAGCATTTCAGTCAGGGAGATTCATCTTACTGACTGAATCTGGCTAGCACTCGAGAGTTCAGTCTCTCGAGTCACTGCCTTGTTGAGAGCCTGAGCTTTCAAGTTTCATCACTAACTTGATAGCTCTGACTCTCAGCAACGCAGTGACTTGAGTATTCCGTCACTGAACTCAGTCAGGGTGCAAGTTGTGATTTGATAACGCACTCGAGAGTTCAGCATCTCAAGCCACTGTCCTTGCTCAGAGCATGAGTCTCCAAGCCTTCTCACTGACTTGGTAACTCAGCCTCTGAGCAGAGCAGTGACTTGAGTATTTCTCACTCATACTGAACTCCCTGAGGAAAAGGTTTTAAAAAAAAAATTTGACCCTGAATTCCCATTTTGCCCTTCGAAAATGGGACCAACAATTGGTATCAGAGCGGGTTGTTCACCTGACCACTAATCCAGTTTTGTTAAGAAAAATGGTCAACCGAACATATCTTAAACGTGTTAAACTATGGGAATTCCTGCATATTTCAAACTATTACCTGTACTCTGACATTATTCTTGTAATAGAAAATCATTTGGTTAGAAGTTTTGGAATCATCAAAAAGTGGGAAATTGTTGGGATATGTGTTTTAGTTTTGATGATTTTCCAAAACAACATGTAATAGGTTTGAAAGCAGTCAGGATAGTATCTTTTATTTCAGGTCAGGCTAAGTCACTTCTCAGTAGAATAGGTTGTTCAGTTGAGGGGGAACTCTGCAACACAGCCTGAGAATATCAAGATAACACCAAGAAGAACTGACTGAAGCCATGCCAGAAACCTGAACCAGAAGAGAAGCCTGAAGGATGTCCCACTGAGTGTAAACCAGGCTGATCTAAGCCAAGTCTGGTGGACCACTCAGTGAAGAGCCTGATCAGGTGGATCAATGCTGCACCAAGTAGGCCCTGAAGGAGTCAGGCTACTGTGGTCAGGGAAGTTTGTCATTCAGCTTTATAACAAACTTCTTGGAGTGATCTTCAAACAGTCTCTGAAGGACAACCAAACTGAAGACGTTCAGTCCACTGAAGATCATCAGTTAGTGAAGGAGGAAGCTACCTAAAGTCAGTGGGTCTTGGTCAACCCACTGAGTCAAAGATCCGTGAATCCAGGCCACGTGGACCAATCAGCACGAGGCAGCAACTCTGACACTGACAAATACCGCATTCCAAGAAAAGTGGTTGAAACCATTAAATGTTGGATTCGAATGTATCTTCCCTCCAACGGATACATTTGAATCCCCATTATATATACAAGCTCATAGTTGCGTAGTTGGGTGTGTTGTGTTGTTGTAAGAATTGTAAGAAAACAAACACCTACGAGCTGTGAGGGTGTGGGTAGTAGCATACGTGCATGGGAGTTATAAGGAGGGTTTACTCACATCTTAAACACTGATCATTAGGGTCTTCAAATATACACATATGAGTGTTCAGCTTGTAACTCTAGGCTTAGAGATGTTTTCCCTATCTTAGCTATTGGCTAACACACTGTAAAGGGAAAACCTCACCTAGTTGGAGAAAACCTAACTGAAACCAAAACCCTCTAGTCAGGTTTGTTGGTAGTAAGTGAGGAGAAGGGCAGCCCAGGGAGTGGCGTGAGTCCAGTTGTAAGTGCACCTTGGCACGTTAAAAACAAGAATCCCATGTAGTGGATTTCCTGTTAAATCAGGCCGTGGATGTAAGAGCTTGAGTCTCTGAACCACGTTAAACCAAGTGTTATTATTTGGAATGTCTTTTCTTCTAAAGTATTGCGAAAATCTGCTCACTGAGAGCATTGTTTAAAAAGGAACTTTAGTTAAGCATTTCAGTCAGGGAGATTCATCTTACTGACTGAATCTGGCTAGCACTCGAGAGTTCAGTCTCTCGAGTCACTGCCTTGTTGAGAGCCTGAGCTTTCAAGTTTCATCACTGACTTGATAGCTCTGACTCTCAGCAACGCAGTGACTTGAGTATTCCGTCACTGAACTCAGTCAGGGTGCAAGCTGTGATTTGATAATGCACTCGAGAGTTCAGCATCTCAAGCCACTGTCCTTGCTCAGAGCATGAGTCTCCAAGCCTTCTCACTGACTTGGTAACTCAGCCTCTGAGCAGAGCAGTGACTTGTGTATTTCTCACTCACACTGAACTCCCTGAGGAAAAGGTTTTAAAAAAAAAAAATTTGCTCCTGAATTCCCATTTTGCCCTTCGAAAATGGGACCAACAATTGGTATCAGAGCGGGTTGTTCACCTGACCACTGATCCAGTTTTGTTAAGAAAAATGGTCAACCGAACATATCTTAAACGTGTTAAACTATGGGAATTCCTGCATATTTCAAACTATTACCTGTACTCTGACATTATTCTTGTAATAGAAAATCATTTGGTTAGAAGTTTTGGAATCATCAAAAAGGGGGAAATTGTTGGGATATGTGTTTTAGTTTTGATGATTTTCCAAAACAACATGTAATAGGTTTGAAAGCAGTCAGGATAGTATCTTTTATTTCAGGTCAGGCTAAGTCACTTCTCAGTAGAATAGGTTGTTCAGTTGAGGGGGAACTCAGCGAGGGGGAACTCTGCAACACAGCCTGAGAATATCAAGATAACACCAAGAAGAACTGACTGAAGCCATGCCAGAAACCTGAACCAGAAGAGAAGCCTGAAGGATGTCCCACTGAGTGTAAACCAGGCTGATCTAAGCCAAGTCTGGTGGACCACTCAGTGAAGAGCCTGATCAGGTGGATCAATGCTGCACCAAGTAGGCCCTGAAGGAGTCAGGCTACTGTGGTCAGGGAAGTTTGTCATTCAGCTTTATAACAAACTTCTTGGAGTGATCTTCAAACAGTCTCTGAAGGACAACCAAACTGAAGACGTTCAGTCCACTGAAGATCATCAGTTAGTGAAGGAGGAAGCTACCTAAAGTCAGTGGGTCTTGGTCAACCCACTGAGTCAAAGATCCGTGAATCCAGGCCACGTGGACCAATCAGCACGAGGCAGCAACTCTGACACTGACAAATGTCGCATTCCAAGAAAAGTGGTTGAAACCATTAAATGTTGGATTCGAATGTATCTTCCCTCCAACGGATACATTTGAATCCCCATTATATATACAAGCTCATAGTTGCGTAGTTGGGTGTGTTGTGTTGTTGTAAGAATTGTAAGAAAACATACACCTACGAGCTGTGAGGGTGTGGGTAGTAGCATACGTGCATGGAAGTTATAAGGAGGGTTTACTCACATCTTAAACACTGATCATTAGTGTCTTCAAATATACACATATGAGTGTTCAGCTTGTAACTCTAGGCTTAGAGAGGTTTTCCCTATCTTAGCTATTGGCTAACACACTGTAAAGGGAAAACCTCACCTAGTTGGAGAAAATCTAACTGAAACCAAATCCCTCTAGTCAGGTTTGTTGGTAGTAAGTGAGGAGAAGGGCAGCCCAGGGAGTGGCGTGAGTCCAGTTGTAAGTGCACCTTGGCACGTTAAAAACAAGAATCCCATGTAGTGGATTTCCTGTTAAATCAGGCCGTGGATGTAAGAGCTTGAGTCTCTGAACCACGTTAAACCAAGTGTTGTTATTTGGAATGTCTTTTCTTCTAAAGTATTGCGAAAATCTGCTCACTGAGAGCATTGTTTAAAAAGGAACTTTAGTTAAGCATTTCAGTCAGGGAGATTCATCTTACTGACTGAATCTGGTTAGCACTCGAGAGTTCAGTCTCTCGAGTCACTGCCTTGTTGAGAGCCTGAGTTTTCAAGTTTCATCACTGACTTGATAGCTCTGACTCTCAGCAACGCAGTGACTTGAGTATTCCGTCACTGAACTCAGTCAGGGTGCAAGCTGTGATTTGATAATACACTCGAGAGTTCAGCATCTCAAGCCACTGTCCTTGCTCAGAGCATGAGTCTCCAAGCCTTCTCACTGACTTGGTAACTCAGCCTCTGAGCAGAGCAGTGACTTGAGTATTTCTCACTCATACTGAACTCCCTGAGGAAAAGGTTTTTAAAAAAAAAATTTGCTCCTGAATTCCCATTTTGCCCTTCGAAAACGGGACCAACAAAGACCTATTCTGAGAAAGAAATCAATAATAAAATATTACGATCACTAACCAGCAGGTGGAGAATCAAAGTCATCGTGATTAAAGACAACAAGGATCTCAACACTCTGGATCATCATCTTCTGTTTTCTGATCTCAAAGCATATGAATATAATCTTCAAGAGGAGGATCAAACAGAAGAGGTTTCTTTTCTGGTCAGAAAGGAGTTGCTTTCTCCTCAACTATCAAGTCAGATGACAAGCCAAAGGAGTCTGCTGCAGATGACCTGAGTCTCAAGGAGCAGGTAGCCCTCCTAACCCGTAAACTTGATAAGATGTTGGTCCCACTTGATAGATTAATTGCGGAAGCTTATGTTTAAATGTCTTTCCAAAATCTTTTATAAGAGAGCAATAATCAATAATTAAAATAAAGCGATAAAAGACACAAGATATATAGTGGTTCGGATAAATATCCTACGTCCACTCTCCCTTATCACCAAGGGGTCTCACTAACAACCAACTCACAAACTTACTCACTGGAATTTCTGAAGTACCAGCACCTTCTTACAAATTCTTTAGATCTAACTTCGATCTAAAGATAGACTTACTCCAACCTTGTCTAACAAGATGAACAGGTTGAGTATGTGAACTCCTTACGAGTAGATAAGTAATTAAGAACAAAGTGTGAGTGCAATATGCGTAGTGATCAAAAGCTTAGTATGGCTATATGCGCGTGAATGATTCTAGAGCTTTTTCTTGATCTGCACTCAAGTATATATAGAGGGGATTAGGGACATAGCCGTTGGGAGGCTAATCCAATCAGATCCTCTATATATGGAAGCTTCAATCAATCAATTCCCTAATTGATTGATTGGGTTGGTGAGATCTTGAATGATTGTCTTCATATCTTCTCAATCCAATCTTGTTTTGACTAGATTTGAATCACCAACGGTCAATGCTTCCAATTGCCTAACTCTGATTCTCTCCAGAGAAGGCAGGACCAGACACCAGGCAACCTCGGTGTCTTCTGGTCCTTATCTGGTGAACATCCAGAATACTCAGTAGAAAAAGGGGATCAAACTGAGCATCTTTTGTTCCACCAGACTCGTCTGGTCCGGACTCGTCTGGTCTGGGGAAGGTCCTCTGCCCCTGGTCTGATCTCCTCTGGAGAAGTCCTCTGGTGGAGTCCTCTGGTGAAGTCCTCTGGTGGGGTCTTCTGGTGACTCTTCTGGTGAGATCTTCTGGTCTGGCAGTTCCCCCTAGACTAAGTCCTAACTAATCCTCATCTGGCTAACAGGTCCAGATGGTCCTATTACATCTTCTGGTCTGTTTTAACTCATCAAAACTAACAAATTTTTATCCTAACATAAGATGAGTTCAAAATATGGCAGGTACAAAAAGCACTGGAAGGAATCTACCAGAGACAGGAAGAGTTCCTTCAAGCCTGCAGATACGGAAAAGACATCTGGAGACTCGAGGGAGACCAGATTCAGAACTCCAGAGAGGAGGAGAGATGGCAGCTCTGGCAGATCAGATTACCAGAGGAGAGATAACAGTTCTGGCAGACCTGACTACCAGAGGAGAGAGAGTAGTCCAGCCAGATCAGAGTACAACCAGAGGAGGAGAGATCCAAGTCCCAGTCCCAGAGGAGACAACACATGATATACTTGCAACAAGCCAGACCACTACAGTTATGATTGTCCTCAGCTAACTCCTAGGGAAAGAGAAGAGAAAAGACTCAAGAGAGATAAGAGATATGCAGACAAGAGAGCATTACTGGCAGAAGCAGAGGAAGAGGATACCAGCTCAAGTTCTTCTTCTTCTGATTTCGGATCTGATGATGATGTATGTCTCATGGCAGACATCACTGGGGTACAACAAACAAACTTAGGCTTATCTAATTCCAAATATACTGAATCCTCTCATTCATCTAGTAACTCCAGGGAGTCTGATATGCAGCAAATGCTATCAGATCTCCAAAATTGTGTTCAATTATGTCAAAAACTTGAGAAAGAGAATGGTAGGCTCAGAGCTGAAGTTCAATACTTATCTCATGAGCAAAAATCCACCAGAGAACTCATGAAAGATCATTCCAAAGAAATCTCTGAACTTCAGGATAAGATCACAGAAAGAGATACTTTGGTAGACCAGCTCATGAAAGAAAAGAACTCTCAGGAAGATGAGTTCAATGAACTTAGAGCCAAATATTGTTATCAAGGGAAAACATATTGAACAAACCATTGAGGAGATACCTATGCCCAGAGAAGCTCCAAAGATACCAACTGTTGTATCTATTATATCAGAGTCTTCTCAGCGCATAAATGATAAGAGTGGTTTGGGATATTCTGGAATTGTAAAAAGATCCCATAAATATCACTTTAACAAAAACATGTTTGTAAGATCTGGTGAGTTTGTTGAAATCTAGGATGAAAAAGACTCTACTGGTAATGGTTACAAAGTAGTTCACAATCCTATTTGGAAAAGGAACTACTCTGATAATCATCTAGAATATAGTCCAGAAGAGTTAACCGAACTGGAAGAGAAAATTCTAGAGACTAAAAGTCTAAATAGGGAACCAATGACAATTGAAGGTTCTGTTCTCCTAAAACCTCAAAGAGTAAGATCTAATCAGATGAGAGGACCTCAGAGGAATCCTCAAAGAGTTGAACCTAAGCAGATTAGGGGATCTCAGAGGAGACACTCAAGAAAGGGGAATCTCAACCAGAATAGGAATACTCAGAGAAGGAATTTTGGACAACAGAACTATCATCAGAACCAGGGACCCCAGAGACGGTTTTCTCAGAAAATCTAATTCCAGAACAGATACACTCAGAGGAACTATAATTACCAGAGAAGATCTAGTTTTCATCAGAACCAGAGACACATCTATAGAAAACCAACTGATCTGGGTGGTTATGACACCAGAGATGGTTCTTCTAGGATGTATCCTTACAACCAGACCTTTAAGACCATGTCTTTGAAGCAGGCCATTCCAAGGACCAGATTTGAAGTGAGATACACCAGACCTGTGTATAGGAAAGGTATTCTTATCAGACCAGTAGCTCAATATGTAATTGTCAGAGGATATGTTCTGGTAGATAGATTTGGAAGGAAGATAAGATCTCCTCATCCAGAAAGGGATGATCTTTATCTATGGATTCCTACAAAACCTGCAACTAACCAATCAGGACCCAGCACTAGTAGGGGACCTAATTGATTTCTCTGCAGGAGGACAAGAGCCCATTAGAAAAAGGACTTTCAAGCAACCATGTCTGGCACATTGATAGTGGATGTTCCAAGCACATGACATTTGAGAAAGATCATCTCCAGGATTTCAAGCCACTGAATGGGCCAAGAGTGATGTTTGGTGACAACAACTATGGAGTCACCAGAGGCGTTGGAAAGTTGACCTTTAATGGTGTATCTGTAGATGAAGTCTACTACGTTGAAGGACTCAAGCATAATCTGCTTTCAGTATCCCAATTTTGTTACAAGGGATACTCAGTGAAGTTTTCTAGTGATTCATGCATTGTCTTTTCTTCTGATTATAATGATATCTTGCTTATAGGCTTGAGGAAGGGTAACATTTATCTTGCAGATTTTAGTAGTTGCCCAAGAAATGCTTGTTTGGTTGCAAAAGGATCTGCAGAGAACAGCTGGATTTGGCACAAGAGATTGAGTCATCTTAACTTCAAAGCACTGAACAAGATTGCCAAAAAGGGTCTAGTACAAGGTCTTCCTAATGAAGTGTTTAAGAAGAATCAGGTTTGTGGTTCATGCCAGAAGGGTAAACAACCCAAGACTTCCTTTAAGGATGTCCAGAGCACAACCACAACCAGAGTACTTCAACTACTTCACATGGACCTGTTTGGACCTGTTTCTCCTCTTAGTTTCAGTGGTAGGAAGTACACCTTGGTGATAGTAGATGACTTTTCAAGATACACTTGGGTAGTGTTCTTGTTTAAGAAAAATGAAACTATCACTAAGCTGCCAAAGTTCTTCAAGCAGATTCAGAATGAGCAGAACCAGAGCGTAGTAAGGATAAGAAGTGACAAAGGGACAGAGTTTTTGAATTCACACATTGTAGAGTATTGCAAGGACCATGGGATTTTCCATGAGACATCTGCTGCCAGAACACCCCAACAGAATGGAGTAGCAGAAAGGAGGAACAGAACCCTCAAGGAAGCTGCAAGGACTCTTCTAGTAGAGTACAACACACCACATAGATTTTGGGCAGAAGCTATCAACACAGCCTGTTACACTCAAAACAGATGCCTAATTGCCCAGAGACATAGTAAGACTCCATATGAGGTATGGAAAGGTAAAACCCCACCTGTTTCATATTTTCATGACAATGAGAAATCTAAATTAAAAACTTTTGATGCTAAAGTGGCAGATGAAATATTTTTAGGATATTCCAGCACCAATAAAGTTTTTAGAGTTTTTAATAAGAATTCACTTTGTGTGGAGAAAACACCTCATGTTGTTTTTTATGAATCTGCTTTTGAGTGCAAGGTGGACTTAAAGTCTTCTGATGAGACACAGAATCAGACTACTCCCAGAGTAATCAAGGTCTATCCACATATTCTTGATTCAGATTCAGACGATGACCCATCTTCTGGTTCTCTGAAGCAGAAACCTTCACAAGGAGCAGAACCAGAAGAGGTTGGAACTCCTGTAGGGGGGAAGCTCTCCTGTAGTTGGTGATAATCACCAAGGTACTACAGCAGATGGTCAATCATGTAAGACCATGGGAAGGAGGACCCTGGTTGATCACCCCAATGATCTGATAATTTTAGATCCAGCTAAGGGTGTCCAGACTAGGAGAACTCTTAACTTAGATGCCTTATTCAGTTGCTATGTGTCCTTGATTGAGCCCAAGAACATCAAGGAAGCACTGAAGGATTCAAATTGGATTGTTGCTATGCAAGAGGAGTTGAATCAATTCACCAGACAGTATGTTTGGGAGTTGGTAGACCGACCAAGACATTAAAAGGTGATAGGCACTAAGTGGGTTTTCAAGAATAAGAAAGATGAGAATGATGTCATTACTAGAAACAAGGCAAGGCTAGTGGCTCAGGGTTATTCTCAGTCTGAAGGAATAGACTATGATGAGACATTTGCTCCTGTTGCCAGACTAGAAGCCATCAGATTGTTTCTAGCATATGCTGCTCACATGAGGTTCAAAGTATACCAGATGGATGTGAAATCTGTCTTTCTTAATGGGATTCTCATTGAGGAAGTGTATGTGGAACAACCTCCTGGTTTTGAACAAGGTGACAAGGTGTTTAAGCTTAAAAAGGCTCTTTATGGGCTGAAGTAGACACCCAGAGCATGGTATGACACTCTATCTCAATTTCTTCTGGACAATGGTTTTACTAAGGGTAAGATTGATAGGACCTTGTTTAGGAAATAAGAAGGAAAAGACATCCTTCTGGTCCAAATATATGTTGATGACATTATATTTGGATCCCCTAACAAGAAGCTGTGTGAGAAGTTTGGTGAACTCATGCAAAGTCAGTTTGAAATGTCTATGATGGGTGAGATGAATTATTTCTTGGGTTTGTAGGTAAAGCAATCAGAGAAGGGAATTTTCATAAATCAGGCAAAGTACATCAGAAACATGTTAGAGAAATTTGGAGTAGGATCTAGCAAAGCAGCAAAGATTCCTATGATGACAAATTTCAACATGGATCCAGATGAATCTGGAGAGAGTGTGGACCAGACTCAGTACAGGGCACTTATTGGTTCTCTTCTGTACCTGACTGCAAGCAGACCAGATATAACCTTTGATGTTGGTGTGTGTGCCTGATTTCAAGCTAATCCTAAGAAAAGTCACTTGGAAGCAGCTAGGAAGATATTGAAATATCTTAAGGGAACAGTGAATTTGGGGTTGTGGTATCCTGCAGATGATAACCTAGAGTTAAGTGGTTATTCGGATTCAGATTATGGTGGGTGCAGAATAGATAGGAAGTGCACAAGTGGAACATGCCAATTTTCAGGGAATAAATTGGTATCTTGGTTTTCTAAGAAGCAGACTTCAGTTGCTACATCAACAACAGAAGCAGAGTACATGGCTGCAGGTAGCTGTTGTTCACAACTACTCTGGATTAGTCAGTGATGGTCCCTGATTTCAAAAGCCAAAATGGGAATTTAGGATTTTTTTTTAAAAAACCTTGCGTTGCGCTCATAAAGAGTTCAGTGAAGGAATACTCAAGTCACTGCATTGCTAAGAGGCTGAGCTACCAAGTCAGTGAGACTTGAAGGCTCATGATATTAGCAACACAATGACTCGAGAGACTTAACTCTCGAGCGCGTTACCTGAACTGGTCAGTGAAAGGATCCTCCCCCACCTGAATATTTAACCAAAGTTTTCTTTTTAACAATGCTCTCAGTGAGCAGATTTTCACAACACTTTAGTAAATACTTTTAAAGAAAGTACGCTCAGTTTAACGTGGTTCAGAGACTCAAGCTCTTATATCCACGTTTTGATTTAACAGGAAGTCCACTAACTGGGATTCTTGTTTTTAACGTGCCAAGGTGCACAAAACACTGGACTCACGCCACTCCCTGGGCTGCCCCTCCTTACTAACTTCCACCAACAAACCTTACTAGAGGGTTTTGGTTTCAGTTGGGTTTCTCCAACTAGGTGAGGTTTTCCTTTACAATGTGTTAGCCTAAAGCTAAGATTAGGAAAACCTCTCTAAGTTATGAGTTACAAGCTGAACACTCATTAGTGTATATCTATAAACTCTAAAGTTCAGTGAACAAGATGTGAATCGTGCCTCCTTATAACTCCCAATAAAATGCACTAAATACTCACACCTTCACAGCTCGTAGGTGTTTATTTTTCTTACTTCACACACAACACACTTGAATACGCAGCTATGAGCTTGTATTTATAGTATGGATTCAAATGTAACCGTTGGACGAAATTACATTTGAATCCATACAATTAATGGTTTCAACCACTTTTCTTGGAATGCGACCTTGTCAGTGTCAGAGTTGATGTCTTGTGCTGATTGGTCCACGTGGGCAGGATCCAACAGATCTTTGACTTAGTGGGTTGACCAACACCCACTGACTTTAGGTAGCTTCCTCCTTCACTGACTGATGATCTTCAGTGGACTAAACGTCTTTAGTGTAGTTATCCTTCAGAGACTGTTTGAAGATCACTCCAATAAGTTTTTCATAAGGCTGAATAACAAACTTCCCTGACCACAGCAGCCTGACTCCTTCAGGGCCTACTTGGTGCAGCACTGATCCTCTTGATCATGCTCTTCACTGAGTGGTCCACCTGACTCATCTTAGAACAACCAAGTTTACACTCAGTGGGACATCCTTCAGGCTTCTCTTCAGTTTCAGGTTACAGCATGGCTTTAGTTAGTTCTTCTTGGTGTCATCTTGATATCCTCAGGTTGTGTTGCTGAGTTCCCCCTCAACTGAGTGTTCCCTTAACTGAGTTATTCTCAACTGACAGCCTATTCTATTGAGAAATAACCTAGCCTGACCTGAAACTAGAGATACAATCCTGACTGCTATCAAACCTATTACATGTTGTTTTGGAAAATCATCAAAACTAAAACATATCCCAACAATTTCCCCCTTTTTGATGATTCCAAAACTTCTGACCAAATGATTTTCTATTACAAGAATAATGTCAAAACACAAGTAATAGTTTGAAATATGCAGGAATTCCCATTGTTTAAAACATTTAAGATTTGTTCGGTTGACCATTTTTCTTAATAAAACTGGATCAGTGGTCATGTGAACAACCTGCTCTGATACTAATTGATGGTCCCTGATTTCGAAAGCCAAAATGGGAATTTAGGAATTTTTTTTTAAAAACCTTGCGTTGCGCTCAGAAAGAGTTTAGTGAAGGAATACTCAAGTCACTGCATTGCTAAGAGGCTGAGCTACCAAGTCAGTGAGACTTGAAGGCTCATGCTCTTTGCAACACAGTGACTCGAGAGACTTAACTCTCGAGCGCGTTGCCTGAACTGGTCAGTGAAAGGATCCTCCCTGACCTGAATATTTAACCAAAGATTTCTTTTTAACTATGCTCTAAGAGAGCAGATTTTCACAACACTTTAGTAAATACTTTTAAAAAAAGTACGCTCAGTTTATCGTAGTTCAGAGACTCGAGCTCTTACATCCACGGCCTGATTTAACAGGAAATCCACTAACTGGGATTCTTGTTTTTAACGTGCCAAGGTGCACAAAACACTGGACTCACGCCACTCCCTGGGCTGCCCCTCCTTACTAACTTCCACCAACAAACCTTACGAGAGGGTTTTGGTTTCAGTTGAGTTTCTCCAACTAGGTGAGGTTTTCCTTTACAATATGTTACCCTAAAGCTAAGATTAGGAAGACCTCTCTAAGCTATGAGTTACAAAACTGAACACTCATTTGTGTATATCTATGAACTCTAAAGTTCAGTGAACAAGATGTGAATCATGCCTCCTTATAACTCCCAATAAAATGCACTAAATACTCACACCTTCACAGCTCGTAGGTGATGATTTTTCTTACTTCACACACAACACACTTGAATACGCAGCTATGAGCTTGTATTTATGGTATGTATTCAAATGTAACCGTTGGATGAAATTACATTTGAATCCAAACAATTAATGGTTTCAACCACTTTTCTTGGAACGCGGCCTTGTCAGTGTCAGACTTGCTCCCTTGTGCTGATTGGTCCACGTGGGTAGGATCCAACGGATCTTTGACTCAGTGGGTTGACCAACACCCACTGACTTTAGGTAGTTTCCTCCTTTACTGACTGATGATCTTCAGTGGACTGAACGTCTTTAGTGTAGTTATCCTTCAGAGACTGTTTGAAGATCACTCCAAGAAGTTTGTCATAAGGCTGAATAACAAACTTCCCTTACCACAGCAGCCTGACTCCTTCAGGGCCTACTTGGTGCAGCACTGATCCTCTTGATCATGCTCTTCACTGAGTGGTCCACCTGACTCAGCTTAGAACAGCCAAGTTTACACTCAGTGTGACATCCTTCAGGCTTCTTTTCAGTTTCAGGTTACAGCATGGCTTCAGTTAGGTCTTCTTGGTGTCATCTTGATATCCGCAGGCTGTGTTGCTGAGTTCTCCCTCGCTGAGTTCCCCCTCAACTGAGTGTTCCCTTAACTGAGTTCTTCTCAACTGACAGCCTATTCTATTGAGAAATAACCTAGCCTGACCTGAAACTAGAGATACAATCCTGACTGCTTTCAAACCTATTACATGTTGTTTTGGAAAATCATCAGAACTAAATCATATCCCAACAGTCAGCAGCTAAGGGACTACCATATTAGGGCTAAGGATATTCCAATCTTCTGTGATAGCAACAGTGAAATAGCAATCACCCAGAATCCAGTTCTTCATACCAGATGCAAGCATGTTGATATAAGGCATCACTTCATAAGAGACCATGTAGAGAAGGGAGATATAAGGATGGAAAAGATTGCAATAGAGAAGCAGAGAGCAAATATTCTGACTAAGCCTTTGGCTGAAACCAGATTCAGAGAGTTAGCATTTAAGTTAGGTTTATTAGATCCAGAGACAGAATTGGTTTAGGGGGAACAGAAGAAAAGTATCATTTATCTCAATTTTACATACCTTATTATTTTTATACTAACATGCCTACAGGTTAGATATACCAGGGAAGTTACATCTTCAGGTAAGGTATGTACCAGATGAGGTATGTACCAGATGAGACATGTACCAGATGAGGTACAGAGTTAGATTCCAGAAAAATCCGGAGTGTATTCTGACCAGAACCAGATAGGTTTCCATCAGATGAGATGTAACACCAGACTAACCAAGGTATCATCTGGTTACTAAATCAGGTGACAGGTATGTATTTACTTCTCTGGCCTCTGATCACTGGGATACATTTTTCAAATTAGTAAATACACTCAAAATGTTTCATCTTCAGGGTGTATTTAAGACTAGGATAGAGGGCCTAGGCAAGGGTGTATTTAAGACTAGGATAGAGGGCCTAGGCAATCATTTCGCTTTTTACCTTGACTGCCACAAAACTCCCTCGATCCCAATCACAATGACCATGCCCACGCACCAAATTAAATCTGTATTTTGCCTTTTAATCTTGGCCGTCAAATTTAATTACTGTGCAATATGTCAATCAATTCCCTAATTGATTTTGTCCCCTAAATTAAATTTTAAACTTAAACACGTTCACACTTCATTAAATTTCATAGCCACGCGTCTTTTCTTATTTAAACTGAAAAATTTTCAATCTGTCTTTTCACTTATTCTCTCTCTCTCTCTCTGAAACTTTTAGACATGGCTCCCAAGTGTAACTTCAACCATGAATATGTGATGAAGAAATTAAAGACAGAGATGGTTGTTGATTTCTACACCACCAAGAATCCAGCTGCGTTGGCTATTTTGGAATTGCTACAGAACACCGGGGTAGAGAAGTTGATCTCAACGGTTCCCCAGAATTTCCATACTCTTGATGGATATGCTGCTCAGTTCTTGGTGAGGATGAAGATCCACGACGACTACATATCATCCAAGATTGACCAGGATGATGTGGTGCTTTCCAAGCACGATTTCTGCAGATTGTTTGAGAACATCTCGGCAGAAGGGGTAGATCCATTGACGTACAAGGAGGATGAGGCTGTTGAATCCTTCAAGATCTTTGCAAGATCTTCATGCCAGAATCTGACCAGAGGATTTCTGGACAAGCACTTGAGATAAAAGTACAAGGTACTTTTTGACATTGTTGTGAAGGTTTTGATGTGCGAGAACCATAGCACAGATGCCATCTTCACTAGCAGGCTCAGTGTTATGAGGGCTTTGTATGATGGTGTCCAGTGTAACTGGGCTGAGTTCTTTTGGGGCATCTTGAGGAAGAACAAGGCGAAGGTGAAGAAGGAGGAATGCCCAACCAAGCCTGGAGAGTTGCAGTTCTATCTGACTGCAAATGTTTCATTGGGGACGAAACTAACTCTGATTCTAGACTTTCTGCTTCCAGAGAAGAAGTGGAAGAACTCTTGGTGCAAGGGATTTCACAAGTCAAAGATTTTGTTCTCCAAGGATGGCCCTCTCCATGGCCATGCTGACTCTGATGGAGAGCAAGCTATTCCTACCCCTCCTCTCCAAGCTGTTAGGATAAAAATTTGTTAGTTTTGATGAGTTAAAACAAACCAGAAGATGTAATAGGACCATCTGGACCTGTTAGCCAGATGAGGTTTAGTTAGGACTTAGTCTAGGGGGAACTGCCAGACCAGAAGACCTCACCAGAAGAGTCACCAGAGGACTTCACCAGAGAACTTCATCAGAGGACTTCTCCAGAGGAGATCAGACCAGAGGCAGATGACCTTCCCCAGACCAGACGAGTCCGGACCAGACGAGTCTGGTGGAACAAAAGATGCTCAGTTTGATCCCCTTATTCTACTGAGTATTCTGGTTGTTCACCAGATAAGGACCAGAAGACACCGAGGTTGCCTGGTGTCTGGTCCTGCCTTCTCTGGAGAGAATCAGAGTTAGGCAATTGGAAGCATTGACCGTTGGTGATTCAAATCAAGTCAAACAAGATTGGATTAAGAAGATATGAAGACAATCATTCAAGATCTCACCAACCCAATCAATCAATTAGGGAATTGATTGATTGAAGCTTCCATATAGAGAGGATCTGATTGGATTAGCCTCCCAACGGCTATGTCCCTAATCCCCTCTATATATACTTGAGTGCAGATCAAGAAAAAGCTCTAGAATCATTCACGCGCATATAGCCATACTAAGCCTTTGATCACTACGCATATTGCACTCACACTTTGTTCTTAATTACTTATCTACTCGTAAGGAGTTAATACACTCAACCTGTTCATCTTGTTAAGATAAGGTTGGAGTGAGTTTATCTTTAGATCGAAGTTAGATCTAAAGAGTTTGTAAGAAGGTGCTGGTACTTCAGAAATTCCAGTGAGTAAGTTTGTGAGTTGGTTGTCAGTGAGACCCCTTGGTGATAAGGGAGAGTGGACGTAGGATATTTATCCGAACCACTATATATCTTGTGTCTTTTATCGCTTTATTTTTAAATATTGTTTTATTGATCTCTTATAAAAGATTTTGGAAAGACATTATTACATAAGCTTCCGCAATTAATCTATCGAGTGGGACCAACAAGTGGTATCAGAGCTGTGTGTCCACGACCACTGCTTTGAAAAGCTTTTGGTGGTCACCGGGCAGATCCATTGCTCTTTTGTGCTATTTATTCAAGCTCTTGTTATTTCCCTAAACTTCTTTTTCAATATGTCTTCGAAATCTTCTTATAAGAGTCGCAAACTGCCAGAATTCTCGTTCGAGGATTATAGCCACTGGAGCTTCATGATGAGTAATCATCTCGGAGCTATTCACCACCGCATGTTAGATGTGGTTGAAAGTGGCCCCATCAAATTTTACTGGACTCCTATTGATAGTGGCAGGTCTGAGTCCAGAGAAGAAACTAGCGACGCTGCAGAGGATAGAGTTCCCAGACAACGAATCCTCAAAAAGAAAGACGAACTTGACAACGATGAGAGAAATCTACATAATCTGGACCAGGTGGCGAGGACTGAGATTATCAACACTCTTACTAAAGAAGTTATTGAAAAGGTCAGGACGTGCACCACTGCAAAAGAGATGTGGGACAAGTTAGCTCTGCTCTGTGAAGGAACAGAGAAGATTAAAGATAACAAGCTCCAAGCTGTTCAACACTCTTTTGACACATTCAAGATGAAACCAGACGAGACCATTGACCAGCTGGACATGCGTCTCACGAATCTCTTGAACAAGGCTAGTGCCTTAGGTAAGACCTATTCTGAAAAAGAGATTAATAGTAAAATATTACGTTCACTAACAAGCAGGTGGAGAATTAAAGTCACTGTGATCAAGGACAACAAGGATCTCAACACTCTGGATCACCATCTTCTGTTGTCTGATCTCAAGGCTTACGAATATGATCTTCAAGAGGAGGATCAAACAGAAGAGGTTTCCTCTTCTGGCCAGAAAGGAGTTGCATTCTCTTCAACTCTCAGATCTGATGCCATGCCAAAGGAGTCCACTGCAGATGACTTGAGCCTCAAGGAGCAGGTAGCACTTCTAACTCATAAATTAGACAAAATGAGTTCAAAATATGGCAGGTACAAAAGGCATTGGAAGGAGTCTACCAGAAACAGGAAGAGTTCTTTCAAGCCTGCAGAGAAGGAGAAGACATCTGGAGACTCAAGGGAGACCAGATTCAGAACTCCAGAGAGGAGGAGAGATGACAACCCTGGCAGCTCTGGGAGATCAGATCATCAGAGGAGGGATGGTAGCTCTGGCAGACCTGACTACCAGAGGAGAGAAAGTAGCCCTGCCAGATCAGACTACAACCAGAGGAGGAGAGAGCCAAGTCCTAGTCCCAGAGGAGACAATGCCTGCTACACATGCAACAAGACTGGTCACTACAGTTATGATTGTCCTCAGCTTACTCCTAGGGAAAGAGAAGAGAAAAGAATCAAGAGAGATAGGAGATATGCAGATAAGAGAGCACTGCTGGCAGAAGCAGAGGAGGAGGATACTAGTTCCAGTTCTTCTTCTTCTGACTTTGGATCAGATGATGATGTGTGTCTCATGGCAGACATCACTGAGGTAAATGAAACTACTCTTGTTTTATCTAATTCCAAATGTACTGAATCCTCTAATTCATCTGGTAACTCCAGAGAGTCTGATATGCAACAAATGCTATCAGATCTCCAAAATTGTGTCCAACTCTGTCAAAAACTTGAGAAAGAGAATGGTAGGCTCAGAACAGAAGTTCAATCTCTCTCTCATGAGCACAAATCCACCAGAGAACTCATGAAAGATCATTCCAAAGAAGTCTCTGCACTTCAGGATAAGATCACAGAAAGAGATACTCTGGTAGATCAACTCATGAAAGAAAGGAATTCTCAAGAGGATGAGATCACTGAACTCAGAGCCAAATACCAAACTCTTATCAAGGGAAAACAAGTTGTCCACAACATAGAGGAGATACCTATGCCCAGAGAAGCTCCTAAGATACCATCTGTTGTATCTATCATATCAGAGTCTTCTCAGCGCATTTGTGATAAGAGTGGTTTAGGATATTCTGGAATTACCACTAAAACTCACAAGTACTTTTATAACAAAGACAAGTCTGTAAGGGCTGGTAAAGTGGTAGAAATCTGGAATGATAAAGACTTAACTGGTAATGGTTACAAGGTGGTTCACAATCCTGATTGGAAAAGGAATCACTCTGTTAATCACTTAACTAATGGTCCAGAAGAGTTGACTACTCTGGAAGAGAAGATGCTTGAGAATAAGTGTCAAAAAGGGGAACCATTAAAGATTAATGGTTCTGTGAACAATGAGTCCCAAGGAGTAGGAATTACTCAAATTGAAGGACCCCAGAGAAATCCTCAAAGGGAACCTAAACAGATTAGGGGACCTCAAAGGAAACACTCAAAAAGGGGGAATACCAATCAGAGTAATAACTACCAGAGAAGGAACAATGTTCAACAGAACCAGGTACCCCAAAGACAATTTTCTCAGAAAAATCAATTCCAGAATAGGTATACTCAAAGGAACTATAATCACCAGAACAGGTCTAATTATCAGAACCAGAGGAGGTCTTCCAGACCCATCTATAGAAAACCAACTGATCTGGGAAGTTATGACACCAGAGATGGTTCTTCTAGGATGTACCCTTACAACCAGACCTTTAAGACCATGTCTTTGAGGCAGGCCATTCCAAAGGCCAGATTTGAGAAAAGGTACACCAGACCTGTTTATAGGAAAGGTGTCCTTATCAGACCAGTAGCTCAATATGTCATAGTAAGAGGACATGTACTGGTAGATAGATTTGGAAGGAAGATAAGATCTCCTCATCCATCAAGAGATGATCTTTATCTATGGATTCCTACAAAACCTGCAACTAACCAATCAGGACCCAGCACTAGTAGGGGACCTAATTAATCTCTCTGCAGGTAGATAAGAGTCCATTGGAGAAAGGATTATCAAGCAACCATGTCTGGTACATTGATAGTGGATGTTCCAAGCACATGACATTCCAGAAGGATAATCTCCAAGATTTCAAGCCATTGAATGGACCAAGAGTGATGTTTGGTGACAACAACTATGGAGTCACCAGAGGAGTTGGAAAGTTGACCTTCAATGGAGTATCTGTAGATGAAGTCTACTACGTAGAAGGACTCAAGCATAATCTGCTTTCAGTATCCCAATTCTGTGACAAGGGATACTCAGTGAAGTTTTCTAGTGATTCATGCACTGTTTTCTCTTCTGATTATAATGATATCTTGCTAATAGGCTTGAGGAAGGGTAACATTTATCTTGCAGATTTTAGCAGTTGCCCAAGGAATACTTGCCTGGTTGCTAAAGGATCTGCAGAGAAAAGCTGGATTTGGCACAAGAGATTGTGTCATCTTAACTTCAAAACATTGAACAAGATTGCCAGAAAGGGTCTCATTCGAGGTCTTCCAAATGAAGTGTTTAAGAAGGATCAGGTTTGTGGTTCATGCCAGAAGGGTAAACAACCCAAGACGTCCTTTAAGGATGTCCAGAGCACAACCACAACCAGAGTACTTCAACTACTTCACATGGACCTGTTTGGACCTGTTTCTCCTCTTAGTTTCAGTGGAAGGAAGTACACCTTAGTAATAGTAGATGACTTTTCAAGATACACTTGGGTAGTGTTCTTGTTTAAGAAAAATGAAACTATAACTAAGCTGCCAGAGTTCTTCAAGCAGATTCAGAATGAGCAGAACCAGAGCATAGTCAGGATCAGAAGTGACAAAGGAACAGAGTTTTTGAATTCACATATTGCAGATTATTGCAAGGATCATGGGATTTTTCATGAGACATCTGCTGCCAGAACACCTCTACAAAATGGAGTTGCAGAAAGGAGGAATAGAACTCTCAAAGAAGCTGCAAGAACACTTCTGGCGGAGTACAACACTCCACAGAGATTCTGGGCAGAGGCCATCAATACAGCTTGTTACACTCAGAACAGGTGCCTGATTGCCCAGAGACACAATAAGACCCCATATGAGGTATGGAAAGGTAAAACCCCATCTGTTTCATATTTTCATGTTTTTGGATGTACGTGTTTCATCCATGACAATGGGAAATCTAAATTAAGAACCTTTGATGCTAAAGTGGCTGATGGAATATTTTTGGGATATTCCAGCACCAGTAAAGCTTTTAGAGTTTTTAATAAGAATTCACTTTGTGTGGAAGAAACACCTCATGTTGTTTTTGATGAATCTACTTTTGAGTGCAAGGTGGATTCTACGTCTCCTGATGAGACCCAGAATCAGGCTAAACCCAGAGTTATCAAGGTCAATCCACCTATTCTTGACTCAGATTCAGATTCAGATGAGGACCCATCTCCTGGTTCTCTGAAGCAGCAGTCTTCACAAGGAGCAGAACCAGAAGAGGTTGGAACTCCTGTAGGGGGAAGCTCTTCTGCAGGTGGTGATAATCACCAAGGTACTGCAGAAGATGATCACCCAGGCAAGACCACGGGAAGGAGGACCCTGGTTGATCACCCCAATGACCTGATCTTAGGAGATCCAACTAAGGGTGTCCAGACTAGGAGAACTATTAACTTAGCTGCCTTATTTAGTTGCTATGTGTCCTTGATTGAGCCCAAGAACATCAAGGAGGCACTGAAAGATTCAAATTGGATTGTGGCTATGCAGGAGGAATTGAATCAATTCACCAGACAGGATGTTTGGGAGCTGGTAGACAGACCAAGACATCAAAAGGTGATAGGCACTAAGTGGGTTTTCAAAAATAAGAAAGATGAGAATGATGTAATTACTAGGAACAAGGCAAGGCTAGTGGCCCAGGGTTATTCTCAGTCTGAAGGAATAGACTATGATGAGACTTTTGCTCCTGTTGCCAGACTAGAAGCCATCAGACTGTTCTTAGCATATGCTGCTCACATGAAGTTCAAAGTATACCAAATGGATGTGAAATCTGCCTTTCTTAATGGGATTCTCATTGAGGAAGTGTATGTTGAACAACCTCCTGGTTTTGAACAAGGTGACAAGGTGTTTAAGCTTAAGAAAGCTCTTTATGGGCTGAAGCAGGCACCCAGAGCATGGTATGACACTCTATCTCAATTTCTTCTGGACAATGGTTTTACTAAAGGTAAAATTGATAGGACCTTGTTTAGGAAAGAAGAAGGAAAGGACATCCTTCTGGTCCAAATATATGTTGATGACATCATATTTGGATCCCCTAACAAGAAGCTGTGTGAGAAGTTTGGTGAACTCATGCAGGGACAGTTTGAGATGTCCATGATGGGAGAATTAAATTACTTTTTGGGTTTGCAGGTTAAGCAATCAGAGAAGGGAATTTTTATTAATCAAGCTAAGTACACCAGAAACATGTTAGAGAAATTTGGAATAGGATCTAGCAGAGCAGCCAAGATCCCTATGATGACAAATTTCAACATGGATCCAGATGAGTCTGGAGAGTGTGTGGACCAGACTCAGTACAGAGCACTTATTGGTTCTCTTTTGTATCTGACTGCAAGCAGACCAGATATTACTTTTGCTGTAGGAGTTTGTGCCAGATTTCAGGCCAACCCCAAGAAGAGTCACTTGGAAGCAGCTAAGAAAATATTGAAATACCTTAAGGGAACTGTGAATTTAGGATTATGGTATCCTGCAGATGACAACTTAGAATTAAGTGGTTATTCAGATTCAGACTATGGTGGGTGCAGAATAGATAGGAAATCTACAAGTGGTACATGCCAATTTTTAGGGAACAAATTGGTATCCTGGTTTTCCAAGAAGCAGACTTCAGTTGCTACATCAACAACAGAAGCAGAGTACATGGCTGCAGGGAGTTGTTGTTCTCAACTTCTTTGGATTAGTCAACAGCTTAGGGATTACCAGATTAGAGCTAAGGATATTCCTATTTTCTGTGACAGTAATAGTGCCATTGCAATCACCCAGAATCCAGTTCTTCATACCAGATGCAAACATGTTGATATAAGGCATCATTTTATCAGAGATCATGTTGAGAAAGGGGACATAAGGATGGAAAAGATTGCAACAGAGAGGCAGAGAGCAGATATTTTAACCAAGCCTTTGGCTGAGACCAGATTCAGAGAGTTAGCTTTTGAGTTAGGATTGTTGGATCCAGAGACAGATTTGATTTAGGGGGAACATCAGAGTAGTATCCTTTATAAATTTTCTTCATAAATTTTCCTTATGATAACATACCTGCAGATTAGATATATCAGAGAGGGTATACCTCCAGATGAGGTATACACCAGGTGACACTTATCCCAGATGAAGTGTTGAGTCAGAGATATGTGCAAAGTCTTTACTGACCAGGACCAGATAAGTTTCATCAGAGGAGAAGTTTCACCAGACTAGCTGTGGTTTCATCTGGTTGCAATATCAGGTGACAGGTATGTCTTTTCTACTCTGGCCTCTGATCATTGGGATACACTTTTCAAATTAATAAGTACACTCAAAACCTTTCACCTTCGGAGTGTATTTAAGACTAGGGTATAGGGCCTAGGCAATCATTTCGCTTTTTCTCTTGACTGCCACAAAACCCCTTTATACCCAGTCCCAATGACTATGCCAACGCACCAGATTAAATCTGTATTTCGCCTTTCATCATGGCCATCGGATTTAATCACTGTGCAAAATGTCAATCAATTCTAAAATTGATTTTGTTTCCTAAATAGAATTTGAAACAACACGCGTTCACTCTTCATTTAATTTTCAAGTCACGCGTATTACTCTATTTAAATCACCTTTGTTTTCAATTTGTCCTTTCACGTTTCCATACTATTCAAACCCTAACCTCTCTCTGCAAAGCATTTTTTTCTCTCTCTCTCTCTCTCTCTCACAGTTATGGCACCCAAGTGCAATTTTGATCCAGACTATGTCTGCAAGAAACTCAAGTCAGAAATGGTGGTGGACTTCTATTCCACTAAGAATCCGGCCGCTTTGGAGATTTTGGAACTTCTCCGACGTTCTGGGCTGGAGGAGTTGATCTCAAAGGTTCCCAAGGATCTGCGTACCTTGGATGGATATGCTGCACAGTTTCTTATCCGGATGAAGATCCATGAAGACTATATTTCTTCCAAGATTGATTCAGAGGATCTTGTTTTCTCTAAGGCAGACTTCTGTGGTCTTTTTGGTAACCTTTCTGCAGAAGGTGTGGACCCACTGAAGTACAGAGAAGGAGAGGCGTTGGAATCCTTCAAGATGTTTGCCAGAAATTCATGCCAGAATATTACCAAGGGTTTCTTGGACAAGCATCTTAGGCAGAAGTATAAGGTGCTTTTTGACATTGTGGTGAAGATTCTCATGTGTGAGAGCCATAGCACAGATGCCATCTTCGTTGGCAGGCTCTGTGTTATGAGGGCCATTCTGGATGGCGTTCAATGTAACTGGGCTGAGTTCTTCTGGGGGGTGCTGAGGAAGAACAAGGTGAAAATACAGAAGGAAGAATGCCCCCAGTTGCCAGGAGAGCAACAATTTGTGTTCAATGCTAATGTCTCATTGGGCACAAAACTCACTCTAATTCTGGATTCGATTCTTCCAGAGAAGAAATGGAGACAATCCTGGTGTAAGGGTTTCCATAAGTCCAAGATTATGTTCTCCAAGGATGGTCCTCTCCATGGCCATCCTGACTCTGATGGAGAGCAAGCCATCCCTGCCCCTCCTATTCAATCTATTCCCTCTCCTCCTAAGGGGCAGAGAAAGCAGCAGCAGCAGAAGACTCAGAAGAAAGCTGCTGGAGCAACTGGTCCTTCAGCCGTTGCCTTTTCTGGTTCCTCAGAGGAGGACCAGATTCCCCTTCTTGATGTGCTTAAGAAGAAGGCTGATGATGATAAAGCTGTTAAGAAGGCTGGAGCAGCCAAGAGGAAGCAGCCAGACGAGGCCAAGAGAGGTTCTGCTAAGAAGAGGAGGACTAGCAGAAAGGCAAAGAAAACCCTTCTGGTGGATGAGCCATCAGAAGAGGAAGAGGAAGAAGATGAAGTGCCTCTTGTGAGGAAATCCAAGGCCAAGAGAGCCCTTCTTCAAGATTCAGACTCTGGATCTGATCTTGGAGAGGCCTTGGAGAAGGCCATTGAGGATGCCACCCAGATGATGGAGGATGCTCCAGAGCCTGTTTTGCCTGCTGGTGTTGACCCAGCAGAGGTAAACCCTTCCTTTCCCTCTTCCTCCCCCATAAATCTTGTTTCCCCTTCTACCTCTCCCCCAGACAACATTCCCCAAACCCCATCTACCTCTGGTAACCCCATTCTACCACCAGAGCAGACTATTCCAGATACACCCGTCTATACTCCCTCTACCATTCCTACACAAACACCTTCTCCCCCAAATTTCCAAACACATATCCCCACTAACCCCTCTCCCCCACCTTCTGTATCAGAGGTACCCTCAACCTCCTCTGGTGCAGAAGTCCTCCCTTCAAACACTTCCACCTTCCAAATCCCCCATACATACTCTGTACCAGATATCCCTTCCTCTTCTGGTGCAGAGCAACCAATCCCTACCACCTCTACTTCACAAATTCCAAACCCTCCCCAAACCCATACAGACCAGGACCCAACCATTTCTATGGCTCTGGGATTCGCTGGCCCTCCCCGCTCTCCAACCTGTTTATCCAGCGATGATAGTGAAGATGAGGAAGCTTCACTTGAGCCTGTTGACTTAGCCCCTTCCTCCTCTGCCTCTGGGCCCAAACCCTTCACTTTCTCATCTGCAGAAATGGGTCCCATTAGGCAGAGTATGAGTGTAAGTGCTCAGCTCTGGCTAAGAGAGCATTTTCCAGTTCTCCTGGAGCACTTACCACTTCTGGCAGAGCTTACTGATGCCAAGGTCTGGAGCAAGGCCAGACTTGAAGATGTGGAGGACCTGGTGCTATTGCTTGAGGAAATGGGTGCCTCCAACTTCACTGCTTGGGAGATTGAGCTGAAGCAGAAGATGAACATTCAGAATCCAGCAGAGCTGGAGACTCCTGGTGCAGCCAAAGTCTTGATTCGCACCTTGCTCATCCAAAGAGGAGTCATGCTCACTCCAGAGGGCCCCACTTACAAGTTTGGTCCTCACTTTGTCTTCCCTCCAGAGCTTTATTCAGACGAGGAGGACTTTGAGATGTCTCCTGCTGTGCTCCAGAAGATGAAGGTTTTCTTCAATGAGCAGATCATGCAGATAGGGCGCTTTTCCAAAGCAATCCAACATATGGCCCCTGCTATGATTGAGCATCAGATTAAGCAAGAGAGGAGAATCTTCATGAAGCAGCTCAAGTCCTCTCTGGCAGAGGTTAAAGCTTCGTTCAAGGCTAATGGCTTGTTTGTCAAGCTAGATGTTATGCACAGCCAGAAGCAGCTCCAAGAGCATGTGATGGAGCAGTTGAGGCCAGTTTCTGTACTCAAAGTGGAAATGGCCAGCCAGATGATTCAGACTGCTAGACTGAAGGACTCCCTCCAGGAGATGTTGGAGAAGCAAGAGAGACTTGTTGCAGAGTCTAAGGCTTACCTGGAGGAGGCCAAGCAGCTTCGTGATCTTCACTCTTCCTCCAACACTGCCTTGCCTGATCTCATAAGGCAGGTAGTGGAGCCCCTCCTTGATGAAGTTAAAAAGGGGGAAGAGAAGGCCAGAACTGATCTGGCGAAGACCACAAATGAGACTCTGTTTAGCCATGGAGCTCGACTGGACCTGTTGGAGAACACTCTGGCCCAGGCTGAGTTGCAGAAGAAGAAGAAAGAAGAGTTGAAATCTCTATCTATGGCTAAACAACTTGCTGCTGAAGAAGAGTCATCTGAAGCTGAGCAGGATCCTTCTACCATTCCTGGTCCTGCTAAGAGAAAGATTAGAAAAGTTAAGAAGAGTTTCCTTGAATCTGTTGTCGAAGAAGCAGAGAAGAGATACAAGGAAGAGACTCCAGAGGAGAGGCAAGCCAGAATCAGGAAGAACATAGATGAAGAGCAGAGGCTCAGATATGTTAGGAGACAGAACAAGAAGGCCAGAGAAGCTGGTATTCCTTCTGGTGCAGGTGGCTCAGGACAGAAGAGGAAAGCTCCTGTGGAGGTTATGAACATCTTGCCACTAAGGACAGAAGGGTCTTTTGACTCTACTGTGCCTTATCCTCTGATTGAGAGATGGAGAGAAGCCAAGACCCTCTGGTTCATTCAGCATTATATCCAGAGGCCAGCACCAGAAGATGATGAACTGATCAACAGAACCTTCCATTCTTGGATGCAAGCCTATGATGCAGACTTGTACAAGCAGCTGATGGATTCAACCATTGAGTTCAACCTGGAGGTGACTGCTCCTGAATTTACTTATCTTAACACTCCCATGATTGGGAACCAGGTGGATTGGGCAGAACTGAAGAAGCTTTACAAGACCAAGGTGTTGGTGAATTTCACCCCAACATCTTCTGCAGAGTTGAAGGCCGTCCAGGATAGGTTCCTTGACTGGTTTATTGTCCCTAAAGAGAACAGAAGATATGCCTAGAATAGGACAATGAACTTCAATGTATTCTGTAATTATTTTGTCCTCTGATTATTAATGAAAAATACATATCTTCTCTGTTCTAAAGACAACTCCTTGTTGTCTTATTATTTGCCTGATGAGATCTATTCTAAGGTCTCATTCCTTTATTGTTTTCTTGCTTAAGTTTACTTTTGATCAGTTCTGGTAGTGTTTTAACTCCATCAAAAAGGGGGAAATTGTTAGGATAAAAATTTGTTAGTTTTGATGAGTTAAAACAAACCAGAAGATGTAATAGGACCATCTGGACCTGTTAGCCAGATGAGGTTTAGTTAGGACTTAGTCTAGGGGGAACTGCCAGACCAGAAGACCTCACCAGAAGAGTCACCAGAGGACTTCACCAGAGAACTTCATCAGAGGACTTCTCCAGAGGAGATCAGACCAGAGGCAGATGACCTTCCCCAGACCAGACGAGTCCGGACCAGACGAGTCTGGTGGAACAAAAGATGCTCAGTTTGATCCCCTTATTCTACTGAGTATTCTGGTTGTTCACCAGATAAGGACCAGAAGACACCGAGGTTGCCTGGTGTCTGGTCCTGCCTTCTCTGGAGAGAATCAGAGTTAGGCAATTGGAAGCATTGACCGTTGGTGATTCAAATCAAGTCAAACAAGATTGGATTAAGAAGATATGAAGACAATCATTCAAGATCTCACCAACCCAATCAATCAATTAGGGAATTGATTGATTGAAGCTTCCATATAGAGAGGATCTGATTGGATTAGCCTCCCAACGGCTATGTCCCTAATCCCCTCTATATATACTTGAGTGCAGATCAAGAAAAAGCTCTAGAATCATTCACGCGCATATAGCCATACTAAGCCTTTGATCACTACGCATATTGCACTCACACTTTGTTCTTAATTACTTATCTACTCGTAAGGAGTTAATACACTCAACATGTTCATCTTGTTAAGATAAGGTTGGAGTGAGTTTATCTTTAGATCGAAGTTAGATCTAAAGAGTTTGTAAGAAGGTGTTGGTACTTCAGAAATTCCAGTGAGTAAGTTTGTGAGTTGGTTGTCAGTGAGACCCCTTGGTGATAAGGGAGAGTGGACGTAGGATATTTATCCGAACCACTATATATCTTGTGTCTTTTATCGCTTTATTTTTAAATATTGTTTTATTGATCTCTTATAAAAGATTTTGGAAAGACATTATTACATAAGCTTCCGCAATTAATCTATCGAGTGAGACCAACACAAGCAGTGCCCTCACCTGCTAAGGGGCAGAAGACCAAGAAAAGCCTTGGAAAGAAGAAGGCTGAGGCTTCAGGATCTTCAAACTTAGTGTTTTCTGGCTCATCAGACGATGACCAGATCCCTCTTCATGCTGCTTTGAAGAAGCAGAAGGGAGATGGAGAAGAGGCTGCTAAGAAGGCAGGAGCAGCCAAGAAAAGGCAGAGGCAGGAGGATGCTGCAGGCAAGGCCTCTGCAAAGAAGCCAAGGACTTCAAGAAGGGCAAAGAAAACCCTCCCTGTTGATGAGCCATCAGAGGAAGAAGAGTCAGAGGAGGAGATCCCTCTGAAGAAGAAGTCCAAGGCTAAGAGGGCAATTCTTCAAGATTCAGACTCTGGTTCTGATCTTGGAGATGCTTTGGAGCAGGCGATTGATGAAGCTTTCCAACTTATGCAAGAGTCAATTGCTCCAGTGCTACCTGTTGAGGTAAACCCATCTATCCCATCTTCAACCCCCATAAACCTTATAACCCCCACTACCTCTCCCCCAGAAACCCAAACACAAAACTCATCCCCTGCTCCTGGTGCTTCCATCGCTTCACCAGAGCAGACCATACCCAACCCTCCCATATTCACATCTTCCACCATCCCTACCCAAATACCTTATCCCCCTTCATCACAAATACCTCTTCCCACAGATCCCTCTCCCTCAGCCCCTGTACCAGAGGTGTCATCTACCTCCTCTGGTGAAGAACAACCCCTTCCCATAGATCCCTCTCCCCCAACCCTGTACCAGAGGTGCCATCTACCTCTCTGGTGCAGAACATCCCCTTCCCCCCACCTCTACCTCATAAATTCCAACCCCTCCCCAATCTCATACAGAACAGAACCCCTCTTCTTCTATGGCAATGAGATTTCTTGCCCCTCCCCCTTCTCCCACTTGCTTGTCCAGCGATGATAGTGAAGACGAGGATGCTTCACTGGAGTCGGAGGTCTTAGCACCATCCTTCTCTGCCTCTGGGCCCAAACCCTTCACATTCTCTAATGCTGACATGGGTCCCATCAGTAGACATGCTCACGGTTCCAGAACCGCCGGTTCCGGTTCCGAACCGGCGGTTCCAAAAGTCCTAAAGGCAGAACCGGAACCAAACCGGCAGAAAACCGGTTTCGGTTCGGTTCCCGAACCGGCGGTTCCGGTTCCGAACCGCCGGTTCCGCCGTTTTTTTTTTTTTTATTTCAGGTTTTTTTTTTATCTTTTTTACTTGTATAGTTGTATTATTTGATTTTTTTAATGTAAATGGCTAAATGCATATCATATGACAAATTTAATAAATGGAAAATAATTTCATTACAACTATTACAAATTACTAATTTCTAATATCTATTCTAAATTTCTAATATCTTTTCTATCTATTGAGTATTGACTAATGATACAAACTAATTGAAATATATAAATTTACAAATGAAATATTGAACTATTCCAAAGTAGTAGAATTACAACTTACAAATTTACAACTTAAAATTTTAAATTTTACAAAATAAATTTGAGGGAGGGGGAGGGGTTAAATAAATTGGACTTGAGCTTAATTTTAAGAAATTAACTTAGAAATTCTAAGTTTGAAACTTAAAATTAAGTTGCCTACGCATCCAAATAAAATTGGAATCAAAGTCCACGTAGTTCTCTTACCTCACTTACCTCGTTGGTTCCAGATCGATTCGGTTCCGGGTTCATGCATCACTCCCGGTGGTAGTTTCTTCGGAGCTATCTTCATCATCATTTTCAATGAATTGTTGAGCTCTCCTTTCGGCTCTTACCCAATCACCAAGCAAGCATTGATTTTCCACATTTTCAACGGTCATATTTGATCTCGTTGCATCCAAAGTGTAACCTCCCAAACTAAAAGCTTGTTCCACGGCTACGGTTGAGGCGGGAGATGCAAATACTTTCCTTGCTAAACTTGCTACCGTAGGATGGACATGTTTCTTCTTTGACCACCACTTTAGTATGCTAAATTGACCACCATCCTCATCAACATCAAACTCAAATCTAGAGGTTAGATAATGATCAAGTTAGTGATAAGGGTTGGTAGTAGACCTTGGACGTTTTTGCATACGCTCGTTATAAAAATTTCCTAAAATTTCGTCAATTTCATTTGCATATTCACTTGCCCTAGAACCCGATGAAGATCCACCAACATTAGACTCAAAATTGGGACCACTATATTCTCTAAATAAATCCATTAAAATAGCTTTAATCTTACTAACAATCTCTTCCGGCTTAGGATATGCATCATCATCATCATTTGTGACCACAAGTCTATTAGGAAATAAAGAACTATAATACAAATTCAACAATAATAGTAACCCTTCTAATCTTACTCTAGGATCAAGTACTTTAGCAACCAAAAATAAATCGGGAATATGCGTAAAATATTTTTTCCATTTTTGCATCATAGAGAAAGTAGCACCACGTAATAAAGGATTTGTCATACTAGCATTTAAAATATGAGCAACTTTAATACAATAATCAAGCGCCAAATTACTAGTAGGATAATAAATACCGGATAATACTTTTGTGGACTCATTAAAAATTCCCAAAATTTGACACAAAGAAGTGCATGAATCCCAATATTGAGGATATAAACGAAAACCACAATTTTCTTGAGAAAAAAAATGTACATAAAGCTTCTTTATACTCCATAGACTCCTTTAACAATTTATACGTGGAATTCCAACGAGTTGACACATCAAGAGAAAATTTTTTGGGATGCAAATGGAATGTTTTGCAAAAGCTTTTCCATTTTTTCATCAAATTTGAACGTCTCGACAAATAATAAATAGCGGATCTAATATGACCAACTTGTTCTTTCAAAGCTTCTAAACCATCTTGAACACATAGATTTAAAATATGACACATACATCTAACATGAAATTTTTTTCCACCAAGATATGGTTGACAAATATTTGTAAGATCTTCTATACTAGCCGTATTTGCACTAGCATTATCAAATCCAATAGAAAAAACTTTTCTAGTAAGAGCATACTCATTTAAAATATCATGCAATTTATCTCTAATATTTTTGGCATTGTGTTCCGTATCAAAATCTCTATAAGCAATCAATCTTTTGTTAAGAGTCCATGATTCATCAATCCAAGTGCATGTAACTCCAATATAACTATGTTTTTTAAAATTATCACTCCAAATATCCGCACATATACAAACTTTAACATTTAAATCGGCAAATAAATTAATCAAAACATATTTATACTCATTAACAACTTTAGCAACATCACGAGTAGTAGTATGACGTGAAACTTTTTTGCATGCGGGTTGAAGGCCAAGTTGGACA